>CM069459.1:62821097-62930575 GCA_035610835.1 Ophiura sarsii
TTTCCAGATTAATCCATGGAAGGCTGTGTTTTGACCTAGTAAGCTTAGAAGGTATGTGATCATCAACCAGTTTCAGGAGATTAAATCTTATCGTTCTCCTGTTGCTTAAGTGGGTTGGAGGCAAGGAACTGAGTCACATACTCGTTAACTTTCGACTTGAAATCGTTTAGGTCTGCTTTATGGAACAAGTAGACCTTCCTACGTGGTTTCCTTTGTAGTTTTGGTTTCATGTTTATGCCAAAAAGGACGAGGCAGTGATCTAAAATGCCTGGCAGCACTTGAATGTTATGGAAGTGACATTGAATGTTATGTTTCGGTTTGATGTCACAATGAGATCAAGTATGCTGTTTGAGATTGGTCTGGTAATTTTATCGGTAAGCTGAGAGAGCGAGTTTTCTAAAAGGAAATCGAGGAATCTCTCGTGTAGGGCTTTGGTCTTTGAAATTGTTATTTTCCAGTTTTCCCAGTTGATATCTGGTAGGTTGAAGTCGCCACAATTATGATGTTAGGGCGTTGGCGGTGCTTCCCTTTACGGCTTTGGCGTAAGACTCTATTAGACCATCAAGGAATTTGATTTGTACTCGTTTGGCGGCCTATAGTAACTGGCAATGAATAAAGGTTTGGAATTACTGAACTGGATACTGGCCCAGACGATTTGGTCATCGGAACGCATTTGTGGTTCACTATTTGAGATGAATAAGTCTTTAGTTGCAACAAAGACTCCCCGCCATTAGCGTTTCTGTCCCAACGGTAGGCCTACACGGTGTAATTTGGGGGAAACAAGCCATAGGTGGCAATTTTGTTGTCAATTTTGGGACTCGCATCCAAGGATAACGTCTGGTTGACAATGGTTGATGTTAATCAATTGTGGCTCTAAAAGCAGCTTGTTTGGCTTGGCTTTTGATCCCGTTGCAGTTTATGATCATGGTTTTCAAACCATGTTTGCGGTTTTTTGGTGGATGGAGTTTTTTGTTGGTTGTTTCTTTAGTAGGTGTAGATGTGAGTGGGGTTTTTGACTTCATGGCGACTGATGTAAACTCATCGTTGAAGTCTGGTTCTTGTAGTATAGAGAAGGGGTTTGAATCAATAATTGATGGGCTATTAAAGAGCGATGAGTCAAAATTTGGGAATCCACATTGGCAGCAGATCCACGAGAAACTTGATATCTTTGTCATGACACTGTAGTCTAGCTCGTCGGTTCCAGTACATTTTATATGATACCACATCTCGCATTTGTCACATAGGAGCGCTTTTTCATCCTCTTTGACTTCATCTTTACAGATTCCGCAAGGATATTTGCTTTTAGTGTTGTCTTGCAAACTGTTATTATCAGGGCCTGGTTTAGCTCAACTTGGCCGCTGAGTAGGATAACAAGCAACAGGTGGAGATGCTTGGTTTGTAGATTCATGACTTTTGTGGAGAGGCTGGTCTTTTGTTTTGAAATAAAGAATAGAGCTAAGCTCCAACCACCAACTGTGCGTGTGAGTTCGTTTGTGGGTGGTATTTAGGAGACTTAGTGAGTGTTGCCCTTCCCCTGTGTGTGTGCTAATAATATTATAGAAGGAGAGCACCCTCTGGTATGTAAACCTAGTTGTGTAGGGGTGTGTGTGGCAAACCATACAAGTTTTGGAGGAATATTCCTGGTTGTGATTTGTGGGAATGGAATTTCACCTGTATGCGTAAGCTTACCAATTTGGGGGTAATTTGTGGTTGGGCATGAATACTCTGGCTATGTCATTAATTCATACTTTGCAACTTGACCTTGTTTTCACCATTATAGTATTTCGCGGGAAAGTCAAAAATGGCGGGAATTTATAGAAACAGTAGCCTTGGTTCAAGGCGACTCTATACTCCCCCACCTACATCCTACCCCCCCTCCATACCCGACCTCCCCACCACTTTCCATTCCACAACACACCGCGACCGGTGGCAATTTTTACTGTCCATACCCCATTCCACAACACACCGCGACCGGTGGCAATTTTACTGTCCGGCGACTGATATAGCTCTACACACACGACACAGGCAGCCGATGACAGCTCTACCACATACTGCCGCGTAGCGGCTAAAGCAGCTTCGCTCGACCCGCGAAGCGGGTCGGCACAGCGGTTTGTGTTGGCGTATGGTAGTCACAGCATGGTCACAGCGAGATCGCGCGTGACAAGATTGGATTGGCATGCCCGCTGTACTAGTATCAAATGAATGGTGGTAGAAAAGAGGTGTGTGGTGGGTGGGGGGGGGGGGGGGGGGGGGGGAATAAGGACTTGATTTCAAGTCTATAGAAACAGGAGAGGCATGACAAATTTGGCAAGAAAATTCATGCTTGAAGTTGGTAGTGGTGATATAATGCTGTAGCAATAAATGAATGATGATAAATAAGGAACGATCTCACCGTGCGTGTCCGGTTTGTTATGGTTAAGTTATCGTAATTCCGCTAGGTGGTTCACCGTAGAACTGCAGAATTCGGCAGTGGTGGTGTCCTGGTTTGGAAATGTCCGATATACAAAGTCCAGATAATGTGTAGATACGGTGGAAATACGTCGAAATAAATGGTCCAGTGTGATGAAAGGTGATAAATAAATAAATGCCGGGTGGAGAGTGGGTGGCGATAATAAACTAATATAAGGTGGATAAAATAAATTAGAAAACGGGAAGAACTGAGAGGCACGTCCGCCTGGCTGCGCGACGTCTGTTGATCTTTTAAGACACCTTCATTCCTATACATCGCTTGGGAGAGTATTTAAGAAATCCAGTGTGGGGTGGGCGTTGGAAGCTGGAAATACAATGGTTAACCCATTTATAATAGCATATGCTCTTGGAGCAGCTTTACGAAATAAAGCGCAATGTGTAATTAGCTTTGTAGCTTTATTCCGTGAAGCTGCTCCAAGAGCATGAAAGAGGGACAGAATCTCACACGTGCTATATACGTATAGCTTGTACGTTAATACCAACATCGTTTTCCGTTGATTGTCTTCTTTAGGTCGAAACGATAGGTGATGCCTATATGGTTGTTGGTGGTGCTCCTGTGAAGACAAAGCTACATGCTGTCAGAATTGTTGAGATGGCGTTTGCTATGCTGAAATCAATTGTTCAATTGTCAGATCCGTCAACAGGCGAAACATTATCAATACGCGTCGGTAAAGAACTTTTTGTTTGATATTTTTTATCATAAATAGTTTCATGAAGATTCATTTTTAACTTTGAACTCTAAATGTTACCATCGGTTTACCACCTGAACCATATTTTACCAATAGCCAAGTATTTTCACTCGTAACACTTGAAAAGGAGTTTACTTAACACCGTTTTATCACTTATTAATAGCGTAGCGTCAACATAAAGAATAGAAACACCGTCCTCTGTCAATTGCGCATGCTCTATTGTTTGTTTGTTTGTTTGTTTGTTTACACGGTCGGTCCATACGGACACACGCTTGGGTCCTGAAGGGACCATGCTCCAGCAAAATGCTCAGGCCAGGCTTAAAAAGCCTATATAAGCATGCTGGCTGAATGAAATGAAAGTTAGAAAAGATGGAAGAAAAGAATGAAGTAAAAAGAGCCACTTCCAACAAATAAAGTTAACAATTTTGCTGTCAGCCTTGGACAAGAGAAAAGAATAGTCTTGATCCAATCTCATTTGCCACACGGGCTTGATTGGGTTCCAGCATGTGTTAGGTTGCATCTGTAGAATGTATTACTAGGGGGTGAATACGGGAGCAGTTCCATTCATACTCCATATATTTATCGAGACTGTATCGTTTGAACTCTATATTTTTTAAGCGGAGGCTTGATAAAATAGACAAGCGGAGGCTTGATAAAAAAGGTATTGGGGCTCGATACGAGGGTCATACCAGCAGTTACTAGTACCCTGGGGTATTTAATTAAACACTCCAGGATAATAGTGTTTATTTACATCAGCACCATTTGTATTTCATTATCATTATGCTGCTCGATAAATAATCCTTTGCTGCTCGATACGGGGCTCGATATTTGTTTCAAATCAGGCTCGATAAAAAACCATCGGTCCCGATAGAGTCTCGATATTTGTATTGAGTATAAATGGAACTGTTCCCTCCGATTGCGAGCATGTTGGGTTTTTTAATATATTGATAATTCCAAAACACATCCGTGATTCTATTTGGAAACAGGTATCCATTCAGGGGTTGTAGTAGCCGGAGTAGTTGGCCTAAAGATGCCTCGATATTGTTTATTTGGCGACACGGTCAACACGGCTTCTCGCATGGAATCTACAGGCGAGAAGATGAAAATACACGTGAGCGAAACCACCAGGAATTATGTTTCGGAATTCTCGGGCTACATATTTGAAAAAAGAGGAGCCCTTGATATAAAGGTATGTATATCGAGGACTAGATCTTATAACTGATCCTCACTTATTGCAATATATACACCTGACACAAAATGTACAGACCAGATGCTTTGATGTTGGCTAAATTAATAATCGGTATATCATTGATTTGTATTATTCGAACCAGTCAGGTGAAGAATGGGTAACAGCAGTGACAGTTAAGAATAACTGTCACTGGTAACAGGCATGAGAGGGAGTCTTGCACACATTTTCACTGCGTAATCACATACTAAAAGCAATGATATCCCATAGAATAGTGCAACTTTGTTTTTTGTTATTTATGGTCATTTAAACCATCATAACTTCAAAACTAACCACTCGATTTTTATGTATGAGGTATCAAAATACGGGGAGGAAATTTGCTCATTTCAGTGTACATCTCAGATGTTTGGTACCGAGTACCGATTATTGATTTTGAAATAGCCAACATTGAAGCACCTGGTCTGGAACTTTTTGTGTTAGGTGTAGCTATATTTACGTTGAATCAATAAATCCAGGCAGCCTAATGTGTAGGTATATTGATAGACTTACAGACTTACCTAAGCAATGGTCATACTGTAATTTGCATTAGCATTGTTATTTTTCTTAAAACAAGACTTTTCCGTTCTAATCCTGCCACGCACAGATGAATAATAATGGCTGACGTTAAAATTGTATTTACAGGGCAAAGACAACATGAAAACGTATTGGTTGAAAGGCAAAGACAAGGCTGCTGTGGATCATATAGCGGCAGAGGAAGCTGAGCTAATATCGGATACGTCTGACAATGCAATGTCGCGTGAAAATTCAATGGGATCAAGCGTCACACTTAAAAAGTAAGTTCAGTAGCTTGAAAGAGTAAACCGAACGCCCTACGAAACAACGTATTGTTGAATTAATTTCTCTACATAAATTACACAATTGCGTATGTGACATATTGCGAGACATATTGCAGTGATATCACCGCCATAATTGTAAGTGCTGGTGTAAAACACGTCGGTATAAATATAGTCAAGATGGCCATGCACTGATAGGGTGAACTTTATTCAAACGCGATGTATCGCTTTTCTGTCGTAATACATGACTAGCACTCCATAACACTACTGCATTATATGGCGGGCATATTACAACAGAGGGCATGATTCCACTTCCATGCATCGTTATGTGAAACCATATCATCTAACGCACATTGCATAGGGAGTGTTGAAGTCATATCTTTGAAGCAGTATCTTGGCTTTATATTGATTAGAGATAGTTACACATTGAGACAGAACTCAGCGTATACAGTTCTCAAAATAGGTAACTTATCAGGTAATAAATAAACTCATACAAATATAGTTCCGGCTAAAACGGGTTAATATTACAAAATAATGGATTATTCTTATATAGTGGGAGTGGTTTTGGATGTCAACAGGCATTTTCAATGGTTTGGGCTGATTTTCAACCGATACGCACTATATACAGGGTGAGTCAGAAAGAAGTTTACCCGGATTAGTGATGTTTTAAAAAACAAACAAATGACACTCGAGAGTTCAGTAAAGCATATCTTTAACAAACATTCTCTCCTGCTTATTAGGAAAAAAGAATGACCCAAATTGAGCATTGCTAAGAGGAGTTATGTCTATTTTAATAAAGGTACTCATTTCGCAAGCTGTCCACGGAATACTTGACCAAACAAATGTAAAGTATGCATTTTAGCTGCGTACTTCCCTATTGACCAAGATTGGTGATGTTTTTCAAAACAAATAAATGACACTTAAAAGTTCAGTAAAGCATTTATTTACCAAACATACTCTGCTGCTTATTAGAGAAAATCAATGAAGCAAATTGATAATTCCTAACAGAAGTTATGCCTGTTTTACTGAAGGGCAGGGCATTAATTGTAGGTAAGTACCCAGCTAAAATGCTTACTTTACATTCGTTTTGTCAAGTATTCCGTGGACAGCTTGCAAAATGAGTACCTTTATTAAAATAGCCATAACTCCTCTTAGTAATGATGAATTTGCGTCATTCTTTTTTCCTAATAAGCAGGAGAGAATGTTTGTTAAAGATATGCTTTACTGAACTCTCGAGTGTTATTTGTTTGTTTTTTAAAACATCACTAATCCGGGTAAACTTCTTTCTGACTCACCCTGTATTGTGAGACGATAATATATAGTTTTGGGCGGGGATTAATTCCTTCGAATAATAATACCTTCAGTGCGTGTCATAGTCATCGCGTTAAAGATGTTCAAGCGTCCCCTACATAAAGTTGCCGGCGTATGCGTTGTGTGTATAACGCAGCGTTGGGGTGTGTGTGCGTGTGCTAAAGAACGCGATTATTCGAAACAGGAAGTTGGTAAACAGCTCGCTGGATTCGCCGATTTTATAAAGGGTGTTGTTGTTTGATTAAAATACATCTAACAAAAAAACAGGGTTTTTATAATAAAAGACAGAAATAACAAATAAACTAAATAAGAATGAGAATATATAGTTCGGCGGCCATACATGATGACACAAATATGGCACAGCCTATATATATATTACAAGAACAATGTATATGGCAAAACAGCTACGAACTATATGTTATTCTCTAAATCTCTCCTTTTCGATTTGAGACATTTAACAATTAAGAACACTACATTAAACAGAATGAACCAAAGTCCCATTTTCATGTTCGCACTTGAACACATCTGAAACTAAAGAGAAGAAATAGACGTTATTCGTTATTGGCGATTTCATGTCAAAGAGGGAGACATGCTCGATGTCACGCCGATAAACATACAATCTCGTACTTTTACTGCAATATAATGAACTGTGAACTTCTACATTTTCCTAGATAGTGTCGGTTACCAGCAAACATTTCATTTCAAACTAGTGGAATAATAGTTTATACGTTCAAGTTTATTTCACCAATGTAATAAGCATATAAAGTCAAATATTGAACAGCTCAGAAGTATGAAGAATTTGTATGATTAGTGCAAAGTTCACCACATTGAAAAACTACATCACTCTCGTCTCGGCTACATAACTAGCCTCGTTTTCGGAGCACTAATTGCTCTGAACATGGTCAGTTGGATTGCACGGCCCTCTTTTGACGCAAGTGCGCCAATTACGAATAACGTCTATACCTTTACAGATTTTTGATTTAACATTTGTACATAGGCCCTAGGTGCTATAATATTTTAGTTATGAGCATATGTATTACCCTGGTACGTTAATTTTTAGAACTGTATATTAATTGTGCCCATCAGGCCTGTAAAGCTTGTTGCATATCGAGCTGCCATCGTGTGCGCACAGTGTATGCGGTCAAAACGGTCATTGTATCAAGAATTATAGTGATCAAAATGACATCATTTTATTCATTTCAGTTGACATAGAGTGTTCCATTAATGCAGACTCTGCATGATTTAAAACAAGACAGTAAGTTTACTGAAATTGTTATTCCCTCATTGCATGATCAAAACGGTAAAATATGTTAGTCATTCTTTTGACACATTATTTCAGATCATGTTAGCGACATACTGTAGACGGAAGAACAGCTAGTATGCCAACATAAATAAATCATTATCGACATATTTTACCGTAAACTAATACAGGTTAATATGCGGTAGTCTAATACTATTAACATCTCTTAAACAGTAATACAAACTATACCGAGGGTATCTCTTGGTGCGACTGCGAAAACAATACCTAATCACTTCTATACTGGTGATTTAGCTATTTGCCGATCATAAATTCTCCAATTCCCAGATTATGCAGGCTAGTCTAGTCATGCCCTAAAGCACTGTTCTGAGGTAAATCCCACACGTTGCCTTGCTTTGTTAAAACAATAACAGCCTGAAAGACTGACATCGTGTAGCCTCATGGTTTGGTCTATAATACAATGTGTTATATGTAGCGTTAAAGTACTCATACAAATGATGTACATTAGGTGCAAATAATCCCTCGTGAGTTTGAAAAACTCACTTTTTTCTCAGACCATTGTTTTAAACGATAGATAATGGAATTCATACTCTCTAAAAAAAGTGTCGAACCAATCAGAAAGCAAAAAAAACTAAAATACGCAGAGTGCATTGAAAGTGTCTATAGGATTATAATATTAGGTATAAAGCGTCTACAACGGGCATTGTCGTACAGATCATTACCCAATAAGCCAGTGGCCTATTGTATGCAGTACACACGGTCTATTCTGTTACAGCATGGTTACAGATATGATGGAATGAAATTTGACAATGACAATTAACCTAGTCCTAAATGACGACACTATCAATCAGTGATGAGAATTCCTAGCACAACAATTGAGATAGATTTAGGCTAGACTAGCTATGCAAGACGAATCCAGAGCCTATCCCTTACGTCCCTAGTGCTATTAGCGGTACCAAATAATTCACAAAATCTATCATTCGGGACTCTTGCATTGTTAGGTTTTGCTTAGCTTAATTTGTATGAGCTTAACATTTAAACACTTTTACAACAAACTAGTAGGCCTATAGCGTATTACATTTGACTAGGTATGAATCAACGTTAGGCCTATGTGTAGGCTTAATAATTTAGGCTAGAGCCTAATGTTTTAAATGACGTTTTATTCTAAATCAAATTATTTTTAAAACAGTTGCAATACTTAGTACTCACCTCCAAAATGAAACTCCGCAAGTAGTATCGTAACTCGATGAAGCACAACTTGGTATTCGACAATAACTAGGCATTGTTAAGTATACAGTGAGCGAAAACTCGCCCCGTAAAACTCACAAAACATTGGTGCTTCAAAAATCAGCGTGACGATCACGAAAAATGCGCACTTGTCAGATGCGCAAGATCCGCGTACTACGACGTTACAAATTACGCTTACTTACGCGTCGGTAAACGGCGGCACGCACTTTTCCTCCAAAAATTAAACACAAAGGAATTGGAGGAAAATACAGCAGACGCGTGGCTTCATTCGAAACGGGCGAGTCGCCACTCTAGAGTAAATGTAACCTCGCTGTGTCTAATTATACACCCCGCGTGTGCGTCGCTCAATGCGTGCACCACGCGCTTTGTTTTTATTCGTTGTTCAGGCAACGCGGGTTCGCCGATTTTCATTCCGGGTAGGCAATTTTTTTGCTGTACATATCCTAGTGAAATCAGTTGATTTGTTCAAAAGATCGTTTTATTCAGTGAATTTTGCTTTATTCCGTATTTTAAAACGGAATTAAGTGAATTTCACTAGGATCATGTACGCGTATGTTTAGTTTCTCGAAAAATTAGAAAAATCAATGCACTTGCGCAAATGTTTATATGCTCACAATAGCACCCCGACCCCCCCCCCCCCCCCCCCCCCCCCCCCCCCTTTGCGGGTCGTACCATTATTCACACATCAACATCAGCGCACGGTCATTGATTTGTCTAATTTCTCTCGAAACAACATTTACGCATTTATTGACCTATAAATATCACTTTTGCACAATCGGGAATGACACTTATACTCTGGAATGCAGTGGATTGTTTGGGCATCTCCGCTTCAGCATATGCACATCATTAGGTCGCACTACAAAGCTAGTGCGTATAGCTTATACGTTTAAGTGACTTATTCGTAAGACTTATGCGGCAATCGCCGAAGTAATTTTTGCATTACCTTACGTAGAAGCACCATTAAACGTTGAACTAAACCAATGCAAATCTCTCCTGGAAAATATATGTGATCGCTTTGGTCTCAATCTTTAAGGTTGCGTATGAGTATGATGATGCGACATAATATTTAAAGTGACTTACGTAGAAGTCACTTTACGTATGGATCATAATAATAATAATAATAACTAGCGGGACCCGCTAGAAGAATTAGTAAACAAAGCGTAAGAAAATTTGATACAATATCAAGAACATATCCTACATGTATAATCCAGACGGGCCCTAAATAATCCGAATATCGCAGGTTTTTGATAATCCAGGTATACATCTGCCTTAATCTAGGTAGGCCTACCTTTGTGTTTCCATATACCTATGTAGGCCTCCCATGTGACCTGAAATGCAGGTACCCGTTGTCCCATTATATCCAGGGACCCCATAGGCCTAAGCCCTACCCCTAATCCAGTTACCACAGGTGCCCTTAATAATGCAGGTACTGCAGTGTGCCGTTATATCGAGATACCCATGTGCCCTTACTTTATCATATTCAAGTAAATTATACTACGCGGGTGCCAAAGATAGCGGGCAGTAATAGTCATATCACAATAGGCAGAGGTGAGTAATATCAAAACGTTATAAATGTTTATATAAATATTAAGAGTATGTCCTTAAATAACTCAGATAGTCCTACCTAAAGTTCCCTTGATATAATGTAAGTGACATGGTGCCCTTAATACACCATGAGCCTAGGCCCAATGTGATCTTAAATAATACAGATACCCACGTTCCTAATCCAAGTACTCTACGTGTTCTTAATATACCGGTTGCCCCATAAGCCTAGGCCCTATCCCTCACAGATGGCCTTAATAACCCAGGTAGTACCGCATGTGCCGGCGTTATATCCTTACCAATGTGCCCGTATTATATCCAGTTTATAGTGGAAAGCGCAGGTATAGGTGCCGGAGCTATAGCGGGTGGTTAGTCACGTCAAAACGTAAGATGAGGGTATTGTATAAAACAGCAAGAGTATGTTGTTGATACTCCATGTATCCTAGGTGCCCTTAATACTGACATTGGTACCACAGTGCCCTTAATAATCCATATATACCATGTGCCCTTAAGAAATGTACGCCATGCATGTAAAACACATGGCGCCCTTGATTATTCATGTACCACCTCATGTGCTTTAATAATCAAGATTGTGTATTAGTGATCCAATATAGGACCTCCCTGTACTATGTGATTTATCTTGAATCGAATATTAAGGGCACCCGTGATAACTGTGTATGCGGCTATTAGGGCCTACGTGGATTAATAAGGACACCTGAATGGTTATTCAGGTGTAGGAATACTTAGAATATTTAGAGTATCTGGATTGCCTTAATATAATTATAGAACACATGGGTGGGTGCCCCGTGTGACCTTTAATCCAGCAGGTAGACCTACCCCCAGGTGCAGTGGCGGCACTAACGGTGGGAGGGGGAATGCCCAGTCGTGACCCCCCCCCCCCCTACCCCTGTCAGCTCATGTCCCTACCCATTTTGTACCCCAACTAATAAAAAAAAGTTGAATTTTAATGTCAAAACTAAAAGTTACTTGAAATTAGCTTTAAAATGTCTCCCCCGATTATTATATTGCCCCGCTACCCCGTTTTCCTCCTTTAAAATGTTGATGCTGGTGCCGCCACTGCCCATGTGCACATACTGTATCAGGTAATAGGCCTACGTTCTGAGAGTTACAGTGGGTTCTATATAGTTTTATAGTCGGTCGTTTAGTTTATGGTCGGCGGAGTCTATCATCAAGACCACTTGTACCATTCCATGCTTGTACTTGAGCACTATGTGTGCCATCCGGGTTTTGTATTTACATTAAATACATTATTCCTCCAATAGACATGTAGGGCCTAAACGTATGAAGTCCCTTTGTGCACCCTCGCAGCATGTGTATAACTCTCTGTCAAACGGACCGTGGTAAACACGAAAGCCAGTTCCTGAACCGACTGATGTGGTCTCTCCCCCCAATCATGAATATATTCATGTTTAGATCATTGTATACATATTACATGTTTAAGTCAAAACATTAATTAATTACCATATTTATAACAGCGAGAGCATGGTTGAATGCATCAAATGGGGTTACCCGCATGGGTGACTCCATCAAATGGGGTTAAAAAACTGCATGGGTGACTCCTATCAAATGGGGTTACCTGTATGGGTAACTCCATCAAATGTATTTTCCTTTAGCCACTTCAGTCACTTTAATACATGTTATCCTGGATACGGTTTGCGCCTTTTTAGTTTCTAAGGTCTTGGCTTTATGATTAATGTTTTGTTTGTGTCTTGCTCTCGTTACCTTGTATATTGTACTGTACGGTATGCACCGCGGAGCAACCGTACGGACTGCCTGCTTTTACCCTGCCCCGTTACAATGTACAGTTAGCGCCACAAACGCGTACACACTTTGTCTGCGTCACGTGTGCGCCGAATCGCGTGCGTCATGTTAAACGCGGTCGCGCAGCAACAACATAGGAACGGTTGGTATGGTACCGCCAGTTTCTTTATCGTTAGCAAACTCCGCGTTCATCTAAGTTACTAATGTGAAAGTGTCACTTTAAGATCTGTGTAAGAGTTTTTGTTTACATTTAGAAAATGTCGTAAAATATTTTTATTTGTCGGACGTATAGTCCCGTATAAATGCTTGTTACTCATGCGAATAACAAACGGCCGCATATACAGAAATGTAGCTATATCCCTGATGAAAATATTTTGGGTGAAGACCATATGTCATCACTCACTCCGAAAACCACAATTTGTGTCCGAACAGTGGCTACTCGAGTAAAAGAAATTCAACATTTCGGATTATCATCTGTGATCCTTTCTGCGCATGTCTGAAAACGGGAAAATACTGGCATTGAACTATCTAATTAGCTCGTGTATTAGAGGCGCAATTACCACGCGTTTTCAGTTCAAGAGGGACGCGAGTGTAAAATTATTATTGAACTATCTAATCAGGTGAGGGACCGAAAATTAGTATATAGATAATAATATTTATATAGCGCAATTACATCAAAAAGAACTCAAGGCGCTTTACAAAGATAAATTAAAAGCGTAAAGCACGGGAGCAATTATTTATATAGATATACAATATTAAAACATACTCTACCAATAACAACAAGATACAAAAAATACTGTATGAATTTTGCACAGTTAAGTCTAAATAAGAAGAGCAAGAACAGACAACGGGGATAACTGTGAAATAAACATAAGTAAAAATGATGGGAATAGTAAAAAGCGTGATGCACAGAATACATATTGCACAATCAGTATTGCATCAATATTAAAGTACGAGAAAAAAGTGAAATGTGCATTACGTATTAGTCTTGCAATTCTTCCTTGTATTGGATGTCATCATTGCAATGAAGGATGTGCAGTAATAAGTTGCATATACTGTGTAACGAAACATTAGACATAAAGTCGCCACACAGATTAACAATTTGACATGAGCATGATGAGTGAAGGCTTCACTTACTGCTTTGGTTGCCGAAATGTGTCAAAGATTGTTCTACAATCGGGAAAGTGTACTTTAGGTCCCAGATACTGGTATACCAGTATCGGTCGATACTGGTACATGAATTTTGCCAGTATCGGTCGATACTGGAACAATTTACATGTTCCAGTATCGGTCGATACTGGAACATCAAATTGTGTTCCAGTATCGATCGATACTGGAACAAATTAAATGTTCCAGTATCGCCCAATACTGGAACATTTTGTTCCAGTATCGCTCGATACTGGAACATGTAAATCGTTCCAGTATCGCTCGATTATAGAACGATTTACATGTTCCAGTATCGAGCGATAATGGAACGAATTAATTTGTTCCAAAACTCGTGTATTGGCATGTTTGTGAAAAGGGGACGACTATTTCAGCTTTAAAAATTAGCGACATTTTTACGACGTCAGCTTTTAGTGCATTATAATTTATTTTTTTTCCTTTTTCAAATACGTGTTCAGTTGTTATATATGAATTGCGGGATTTGTTTCTATTATTTGTTTGAAGAAAAAAATGTCGTAGTGTTTTAAAATATTGCGAGGAAAAACCATCTCATTCATTGGGAACAACATTGTTTATGTTGGAGTACTACACACTAAATGGGGTCGTTCAATATCTTTCTCTTGAAGTTGTTGTGGCTCTGAAAAGAGCTTTTATGGATACTAGTAGGATGAGATGATTGGTAACGTCAATTTTACGTTACGTATGCATGATTATTTTCTCTTTTTGAAAAATTGAGTGGCTTGGAAAACTACCGATGATATGTATCTCAGATGAAAATCGTTGTGATCTCCACGTCTTCTAAGGTATGACTTTTGCCTTTAGTGAATGCCTAGTAGTTGAATCAAGTGTCATGTATTGCACTGGGGCTTCCAAGGGGAGCTTCATCCTCTCGAAATGCTTCCTCGAATCGTCAATCAGCTTAGAAATAGTTGACTCTATTTTGAGAATTTTTAAAAATTAAAAATATCCCCATACTCAACTGCGACAAGTTTTCAAAACAGCTTTCTGATGTTCTCTCATCATCGCCTGATAGTGTTGGTAGGTTCATTTGTACCTTGCAGTCTGCCGGGATGTCCTCGGACTTTCCACTTTAGCTCGGTTGACAAAACCCCTTTCTTAAATTTGCCTATTGTCAATTTTGTCTTCTAAGCTGACGTGCCGTCGGCTTCTGATTCTGAAAAAGACACGCCTCCGATAATATCTGCTGTTTCAATTTTTATAGCTTGAGTCATCCATTATCAGTGAGAGAGTCTACGATTACAGAGAAGTTAGAAATTGAAGTAAAACTATTTTACCGTGCTTTCCAGAGAGAGAAAATAACCATACAAGCCAACTTCACCGATATTGTATTGGGTGATACTGGCACATTTTGCATGTTCCAGTATTGGGCGATACTGGAACATTTTTCATGTACCAGTATCGGGCGATACTGGTACACATTCTACCAGAATCGACCGATACTGGAACAAAATAATGTACCAGTATCGATCGATACTGGTACATTATTTTGTTCCAGTATCGGGCAATACTGGAACATTTTAAACGTGCCAGTATCGAGCGATACTGGAACAAAATATTGTACCAGTATCGAACGATACTGGGTGTTCTAGTATTGGTCGATACTAAAGGGTTCAACAAAAGAAAGTATACCACTTTGTTTATGTCATTTTGAGTAACTTTCAATTTGTTTTTGTCCAAACAGGCTAGATAGGCATTTAGATAAATCTTTTAGGCATAATTTGATACCAAATTTGCCCCCTAACAACAAAGATAAACCATGATTAGCACCATTTAAAGGAAAATATCCCATTTTCAAAAGTCGCATTTCCAATACACAGCACGAGAAGAAAGGACCAATTGGGGTCTCACACTTATGCCGTATTTATCCCGTACTGATCACCGCGCATATCCCTCAATGCGCGGGCTAATTCAAATGTAAACTGATGCATAGGTGAAGGATTTGAATGTAAAGGAATGTTAATGGATGAGGAGAACATGGACAGATTAACCAAATCTTCTCGTGCTGTGTATTGGAAATGCGACTTTTGTGCCAACTATTATTTTCCTTGATTGTAGATCTTATCATGGGCATAATATAATTTACATTCGAAACGCGGAAAAATATAATTTAAATATCATCGTCACCGATATTAAGTACATTCTTTAATGGGCTCACAATAATGTGCTAAAATCAGCTGATATTGAAGTATATTCTTTAATGGGCTCACGATATGTGGTAAAATCAGCCGATAAACAGTGTTGGAACTTCCTGACTGCAATATAAATCATAATATCCAACAAAGGTATAGTCTTTCTGTTCATTGGCACATGAAAACAGCATACATGTCAGATGCGTACACATTGAATGCACGATCAATACAAGCACAGCGCCCTTTTAATCAGAATGTACCTCCTAAAAGTTTGCAAACATTCACCATATATCTTTGACATATATCACTGCATGCATAGCTTAAATATACATTTCCCTTGAATAAAACCTGATTCGTATTGTATCCAATTTAAAACTGACGTACTTCAAGAGTAGGAGGTTTATAGTATCTGTGAAATTGGATGGACACCCTCTATCATACGTGATATTAATCATATTAACAGATTGTTTACATACATGTACATGTATATAGGCAATTTCCACCCATGTCCGTACACAGATACCGCACTAAACATACGAGGGGCATTCAATAAATACCCGCAACCATTGTTGTTCTCCACACCTGAGTGATTCTGTGAAATCTAAGTGGGTACATTATAAAGTATGAACCTTAATCTATCATTTAACACAATCTGGATTTACTGAATATTCATAATTACGTAATAGCATTAGCATAAAATAACCCATATTTAGACACTGAAAAACATGCCACTTTGGCAGGAATTTTGAATTTGCTTAATAGCACGTGTATTGAAATGAGCAGAACTTTGTTCCGGATTAGTGTGCAAGTCTAATATTTTGCATCAGGAAACCAGAGACCATGTTCAACGAGGTCTTAAATGGAGAGGTTCTGTCAACGACAACTTTTGGAAATACACTGCATCTTATCTTGGTCAACATTAGGCTTTGACACTGAGCCCCAAAATGCCGAAAATCCAAAGAAATGAAAATGATAGTTATAGCAAACAATTGGGATTTCCTGAAATACCATAGCAAATGCAGGATTCGTTATTGTATAGATGACAGGGTATCAATAAATACATCGAGAATTCTTGAACTTGGAATAAAAATCTGCGCATGCGTAGAACGCACGGTGGTCAGAAAGCGCTCATAATGAGTAGAAATGTTAAACAATCACTGCAACCAACGTAAAAGTTACAGATAAGGAATTGAATTCAAGAATACAAGAACTGTGGTGAACTTCAATACATATACAAAGTTCAAAAATGTAAACATCTATTTCAAAATACAATTCAATTTAATGTTATGGTCAGTATAGTGAATTTACTCAAATTAGGTAAAAAGAGCTTCATTGTATAAAAATTTTCTCTGCAGAAAACGGTTTCAGATATTGTCTTTGTAATCTCCCATTTAAATCTATGACATGTAACAATGAGGAACAAGAGGTTTAAGACAAATCTTGAGGTTGGATACCTTGACCTTGACTGTTTATTCATTAAAGAATTTCTTTTAAGCTATACTTTTGCACTAAAAACACCTAAACAACTGAACAGCGCCACCATGATTTTCAGCCAATATCTACGATTCCTTAAATCACCACTTTCTGATTGTTATAATTCAGTACGTGTTCAGTTCACATTCTACTAGTCGATAGATTGCACGATTCAATACAATGTGCTTCTCTTTGGACGATCATGCTTTTCACTAGATACTATTTTTTCAATACCATACACTAAATGCGAAAGGATTTAGTGTTGTGCCCAGCACGTCCAAACTTCCAACTCAAAACGACAGCGCATGTGACGATGATTGGGGCCTTTGAATGAGGAGTATGCGTTGCCCATGCGTTGCTACCCGGAATCTTTCTACAATTTATCCTGCTATAAATCAACGAAATTGGTGCTTGGAATGTTTTTATGCTTGTTGTAAATGAAAAACTACATTTTTGTTGGACAACATAAAAACGCGGCCCATGATATCCGTGTTTTTTGGGGTCGGACGCTTGTGGGCAAACAAACTACCGTATTTGTTGTTGGTCTTATGTAAGTTTTGATGACCAAGGAACTTGATTTTATTCCTCCATCTTCACAATAATTATTAAGCCCTGCTTTACTCACTCTTCTAACTATTTCTTGGCAATTCCTTATTTCCTTCTTGCATGCTGCCTCTCATAAAAGGTAAATATACTCAATTCCTGTAGCTAAAAAAGTATAGCATTGTGGCTAACTTAGGATAAGTGTAAATTCTACTCAATATAGACAATAGGTAGTTGCGTATAGTTAAAGGGCCCTGGCTTATTATTTAAGTTAACCGTGTTCAAGCCCCTGGGAAGTGGGGGTGCTGCAGCACCCCATGTGTTTTTTTCAAGGGGCGCACCCCCTAAAATGTCAAGATTTTTGAAAAAATGTACAGTGTGTGTCCAATAATAAGTTCAAGAGCCGGAGCCTGGAGGGTAGGGAAGGGGTAGGCTTACTAATCTATATTGTATTATAAAAAAGGGTATTGCACTACACAACAATTGAATATGACCAAGTAGAAATTGAACTGCAAAATTAGTTTCAATTGTTTAATTATTCAAGCATAACAAGATGGCTGTATAACGTTTTCTGGAAGTTTTGCGCGCTTCGTAGGCTTCGTATTAGATTCAATGTTAATTATTCAAGCATAACAAGATGGTTTCAGGAATGATTTTTGAACTATTTAAACTTAAAACAATGGACATTTTTCGCGCGCTTCGCGCGTATTGGTTTTGATGTTTATTAGTCAAGCATAACAAGATGGCTTTAGAGAAGTTTTTGGGACCATTTTAGTTTAAAAAACTGGAATTTCTTTGTGCACTTCAAACATATTAGTTTCAATGTTTAATTATTTAAGCATAACAAGATGGCTTCAGGAAAGTTTTCTGACCATTTTAATTTAAAAACTGGCAATTTTTGCGCGCTTCGCGCATAATTATGTTCAATACTTTATTATTCAAGCATAACAAGATGGTTTTAGGAACGTTTTCTTGACCATTTTAGTTAAAGAATTGGACATTTTGCGCGCTTCGCACGTATTAGTTTCAACGTTTAATTATTCAAGCATAACAAGATGGCTTCAGGAACGTTTTCTGGACCATTTTAGTGAAAAAACTGGTATAATTATGTTTAATATTTAATTATTCAAGCATAACAAGATAGCCTCAGGAACGATTTCTGGACCATTTTAGTTTAAAAAACTGCGCGCTTCGAGCATCGTAGTTTTAATGTAAGACTTTTCATCTTTCATTAGTGTCTTTCGTTTTTTAGCGTGTTTATGAATCAAGCGAAAGCTTATTAAAAATAAATGTAAATATTCATAGCAAGGAGAGCTTTACTAGGCCATTCAAACATGCTAAAACCCAACAGCTTCAGGGGACTCCGCCCCCCCCCCCCTGAACCCCTGCCAAGGGCTTCGCCCCTGGACCCGATGCCGGAGTGGTGAAGACTTTACAGCACCCCATACAAAATATACTTCCAAGGGCCTGACCGTGTGAACATTTGATACCGGGAGTGACGTAGTTAACTCAGGGGTGTGCCACTGAGCTTGCCGATCGGGTCCACTTTTAAATTGAAGTTAGTCAGCATAGAATTGGTGGCGCTATACCGATAAGGCGTGATTGTAGCAGACGATGGTAGACACGAACGGTCGTTAATTTTGAATTTCCATTACTTTCAATGTAACAATAGATTTTCCCGGAATTTTGATTATATGACCCCATAAAATTCATCACACGTTGGAACTAAATTATTTCATCCAAAAACCGCTGGAGTTGGATAACCAACTCCAGTGTCAGTATCATTTTTTGACAGCCAGTCTGTGTAAATCTACCGCGTGCACAGCGCCACCAATTCTATGCTGACTAATACGCCCGTCACATATTCAAAAGGACCGTTTTCGCTACGTACGTTAGTATACGACTTTCCTATCCCAAAATATATAGTATCCCTGGTTAACTGCAGACGACAAATTTGTTTTATTCTACGGAAAACCAATAACGTCATTATTTATATTGATATGAACCTCGCTAGTTCTGATCTTACTCTCCAGTTTTGCTCTCAAAATTACATCGCTAGTTATTTACGCTGCAGTTAGGGCATAAGTACTAGCGAGGTAGCTTACCTCTCTAGTAAGTTACGCCACTTTGGTGCACTCGGTCGAGTGTTTTGTAGCATATAGAAGCTACTTCTTTCCCTTGAGCCCAATCCATTCAATAAATCAGTTGCTTTAATAATTATGTCTGTTAGTACAATGCAAACCTCCTGTTATCTTCATATCGTTATAATCATTATATAATTCCTCTCTGCTATTTAAATTTAGCTTTATTATCACCTTATTTCGGTTTATTTTTGTTTATCATTTATCAGTTTATCATTTTCAATAAAACTATATTTGATTATTTACAGTGGGATTCTATAGCTCTTCGTTATATTCTGTTGTGATGCAGAAACTCTAACATAATGTTTAAAAGTAAGGTGTAGAGACATTTGCTTAGTTTCCCAGTACGAGACAAATACTCTCCAACCCTTTTGCATTAACAACCCTTTTCTTGCTCAAATGCCTCTCAATTTTAACTTAACGTATACCCTTGTAGTACACACACGTTGACCCAGCCTTAAAGATAAGATGCTATTTGATTTTGCGCGTACTACCTTCCACTAAAACTAGGGTTACCATGTCCACGGTAAGTTTTAAACCCAGTGAGGGTTGAATAAACTATTCCGTGTCCTCGGATCTGACAGGTAATTTCCTGCGATCGAGATAAGTTTTTTAGTGGGCAAATATAGTGCCAAGTGACTGCAATAGCAAGTTTAAGGTTATCAATTTAAGGCAAGGTTAACGTATAATGTGATCGATTTCAACGCTTATATTTTTTTGTACCATTCAAATGATTTTATTTTCGTTAGATGTTCCTTAAAACGTGTAGCATTCATAGTTGCAATTTATGGCATTCCGAAGTTGCAAAAACCGTGCGCTTAGACGTCATAATATTATTTTCGGACAGACCTTTCGGTCAATATGTCTGTCGGACGGACCTTTCGGTCAGTCTATCTGTCGGATGGACCTTTCGGTCAGTCTAACTGTCGGATGGACCTTTCGGTCAATCTGTCTGTCGGGTTATTAGTTGTTTATTCCTGTTTACTTTGCTTGAGAATAATCATCATTATATCCTTCATCAATATATTCCTGTTCATTAATTGGTTAAAAGTGTGTCACATGATCAAAAATAGTCTCACCATTAGGCAAGAAGACCAAAAATGCTATTGACGAGGGAGAGAGGTACTATTTGGAGAATGAAATAGTCTACTATTACCCTATGACCTCGATTTACGTGTCAAAGTTCTCTTTATGTTAATATTGTGACAGTTGACTTTAGGATTGACAAGCCTTTTACGTAAACAGACAACAACAGTTTCAACAATTGAGGCTGCTGGTGAAACTCCACGGTTTCAGCGTGTAAATGAGGATCAATTGACTCAATTTATTGACAGCGCAGACAGCGAGACCACTAAAAACAAATAAAGTATGGGTGTCAGTTTTTCGCGAATTTTGCCAAAAAAAACAACGCCGATTTATATCCACTTTGTTGGTAAACGCCGTACTCGACATATTGCTTTCCAAGTTTTATGCCGGTGCCCGTAACCGAATGAAATTTGAATTGAACAGTTCGTGAGTTGGAACTTTTTGAAACTTTTGAACAGTTAGCTTTTGACTTTGAAACATATTGCAGCTACTCTATTAGTGCCAGGTGGTGAATAAAATTCTTTTTTATATTTCTCGTTGCCTACGCCCTATGCCTAGGCTAACATTTACAAAGCTTAGTCTTGGCCTAGTAAGGCCTAGGCTTAGCTCAGTCTTGAGAGTCTACTTTTAACAAATTAATGAAGAAATATATTGATGAAGGATATAAAACAAATATTTTCTGCTCTTTATTCGGGATCTGGTGGAATCTATTGGGCCCCTCGGTGAACTGGAGACCGTGGGGTACTATTTTCCCTCGACCTTCGGTCTCGGTAAAATAGTACCCTACGGTCTCCAGTTCACCTCGGGGCCCAATATTCCACCAGATCCCTCAAGAGCAATAAATATTTGTATATTATTCTTTTCTTGTGTTTGTGTATTAAGGGGGGACTTAAGGAGGTTTTTTGTTGAATTTTGTTAGTGCTGTAACAATTGAACCATGACTCAAATGTATATAAAAGTATACCTTTTTGGAAAGGAAATGGATCAGAGAATCCAAATTTGGCATCAATTTTGACCCAAAATGTTGATTTTTTGAGAAAATCACAAAAAAACACTTTTTTGACCCAATTTTTTTGAACAAAGCTAACAAACATAATTTTGAGTTAAAAATGCCCAAATTACTTGATGATGATGTTAAGACACTAATGAAGGGACGATTTTTTTTTTTTAAACCTAATTCAATTTTTCACGTTTTTTGGCACTTTTTGGTCAACATTTTCAAAAATATTAGATTAGGTTTAAAGCTAAAAAAATCGTCCCTTCATTAGTATCTTAACATCATTATAAAGTAATTTTGAATTTTTTTACTCATAATTATTTTTGTTAGCTTTGTTCAAAAAAAATTGGGTCAAAAAAGTGAATTTTGTGATTTTCTCAAAAAATCTACTTTTTTGGTCAAAATTGACGCCAAATTTGGATTCTCTGATTTTCCTTTCCAAAAATGTATACTTTTATATGCATTTGATTAATAGTTCAATAATTACAGCACTCACAAAATTCAAAAAATCAAATCAAAAACTTCCTTAAGTCCCCCCTTAAATAGTTTTTCTTTTTACAGGCCATATACCCAGTATATTGACAAACCGTAATGTACGCCTTAAAATTACTGATTCAAATTTAGATATGTTTCTACTTTTGATTGATTGATTGATTGATTGATTGATTGATTGATTGATTAATTGATTGATTGATGTAGACCTGAAAGCGCAAGTCATTTATTTGACAAAGACCTGAAAGCGCAAGTCATTTATTTGACAAACGATACTTCCAAACGATACTTCCAAAGCAGCGCGAGTTCTTCAGGATCAACAAAGAATTCACTTTGTCGTGTTGGGTTTATGTTGCACATAATCTATTTACCCTCAGCGGTTCTCTCTAAGGTGTATGCTACTTTCAAAATAGTTTTTGATTACCTTTCTTCATTTTTACTCTGTAATTGCTTCAAGTGATATCCTAGCCGCCATACAGTATCATCTTCCTTAGTATAGCTTCTTTATCTGCAAATTTGTTTCCCTGTATGTGTTGTCGCTACCTTTCGCCACCTATCATTGCCATGTTAGCCTTTTGTACCTCTTATGCTTTTGTAGAAAAAAAGTGCCCGTTATTTCTGACTCACCCTGTATAGTCTTGTAGTGGCAACCATATTTTGGGCATTGAGTAAACTGGTTCTAAATAAGGGCGCTTTATAGACTTCAATGTGTCCTCAAATTAACTAGAATTAACCCATTAACCAATCATGGCAATATGCAAGGCTGCATTGTTACGGCTACCACGTATTAGTGACATATACGTAAGACTTAAACAGGGTGAGTCAAAAAAAGAGTTTACCCTAATTGAAAAAATCAAGGCAAACAAAACTTTAAATGATTGCGCCATTTCTTTGCTATCATCTGGAAAAAAATCACGCTATTTGATGATACCGTTAAGTAAATATGACTATTTCTGTACAGGAGCTGTTTTTTCACCAAAAACACGGTTTTTATTTCAAGCTTAACGAGCTTAATAATGTTTACTAGGATTATGATGTAAAGCATTACACATCTTGTTTATTAAAAGAATTCAGTAGACAATAGACTTGTTCAACATTGTCTCCTAATAGATTAAAACATGAAATATGGATTAAATCGTATCACCACTGTCAGTTAAATAAATAATAATTGCAAGGATTAAATAGTCCGCAAGGGATATTCATAAACATGATAAAACTAGATGAGGATATTGAATAAAAATTGTCACCAGTGACTATCTGATGTGAATAATAAACGATATAGTATTTTGATAAAATCAATAAACATAATATTGCACTTATTTTTCGTAAATGTTATCCTTGAACCAATCAAAAATTGTCAATGTCCACAGTAAGACTAGTAAGTAATAGTCTATCCCTCTCTTTCTCTCTCTCTACATGTAAAATTTATTCCTGAAAACAATAATATGAATAGGAACCCACTTGATAATCCGGCATCTTGTTTGGTCTTTCTCCTGATCTTTGAGAGTGTGCTTAGGATGGTTGCACTGAGGGGCAATAAACAGCTTTAAGGCCTATTTATGACACAATTACCACACTTTGATCATTTCATAACAAAGGAATTGATCCTTTCGCTGTCGGTATTGTAATTTTTAATTGGTCGTATCTTATGAAATATAATGGTCAAGATCTGGAAGCGTGTTCGGACGTTAAATTGGTCACTTTTATTCAAAACAGCGTAAAATAAGTTTCCCTCAACCAATCTAAACCAAATAAAATTCATATTAAAGCTAATTGATTTGTCTTTATACCGTAGTAAATTGTTTTGAAAACAAAGTTGAGGTTGAGTAAACTTTTTTTTGACTCACCCTGTACGATTGGCGAAAAAGTGATATTTTGCATCAAAATTGAAGTGAGATCAATGAAACAATTATTTCCATGATTATAATATTTAAATAATATTTGAATTGATCTCAGTTTGATGTGTATGGATGCTTGTACGTACATGTATGGTCATACAAAATGTCAATTTGTTGCCAATCGTATAAGTCACTTACACGTAGAACAATACGTATAGTTTTGGAGTACGACTGTACCACGGCTTTCTTGCACAGCTTATCGAGAAGCTATATGATCGATTACAAGGTTGCGCAGCTTATCGAGTAGCTATATGATCGATTACAAGGTTGCGCAGCTTATCGAGAAGCTATATGATCGATTACAAGGTTGCGCAGCTTATCGAGAAGCTATATGATCGATTACAAGGTTGCGCAGCTTATCGAGAAGCTATATGATCGATTACAAGGTTGCGCAGCTTATCGAGAAGCTATATGATCGATTACAAGGTTGCGCAGCTTATCGAGAAGCTATATGATCGATTACATGGTTGCGCAGCTTATCGAGAAGCTAAATGATCGATTACATGGTTGCGCAGCTTATCGAGAAGCTATATGATCGATTACATGGTTCTTGCACAGCTTATCGAGAAGCTATATGATCGATTACAAGGTTCTTGCGCAGCTGATCGAGAAGCTATATGATCGATTACAAGGTTCTTGCACAGCTTATCGAGAAGCTATATGGTCAATTACAAGGTTCGTGCACAGCTTATCGAGAAGCTATATTATCGATTACAAGGTTGCGCAGCTTATCGAGAAGCTATATGATCGATATCATGGTTCTTGCACAGCTTATCGAGAAGCTATATGATCGATTACAAGGTTCTTGCGCATCTTAACGAAAAGCTATATGATCGATTACAAGGTTCTTGCACAGCTTATCGAGAAGCTATATGATCGATTACATGGTTCTTGCACAGCTTATCGAGAAGCTATATGATCGATTACAAGGTTCTTGCACAGCTTATCGCGAAGCTATATGGTCAATTACAAGGTTCGTGCACAGCTTATCGAGAAGCTATATGATCGATTACAAGGTTGCGCAGCTTATCGAGAAGCTATATGATCGATATCATGGTTCTTGCACAGCTTATCGAGAAGCTATATGATCGATTACAAGGTTCTTGCGCATCTTAACGAGAAGCTATATGATCGATTACAAGGTTCTTGCACAGCTTATCGAGAAGCTATATGATCGATTACATGGTTCTTGCACAGCTTATCGAGAAGCTATATGATCGATTACAAGGTTGCGCAGCTTATCGAGAAGCTAAATGATCGATTACAAGGTTCTTGCACAGCTTATCGAGAAGCTACAGGCTGTATCAAAAAGATTTGTACCGTGGTCTGATCAGTTTTTCAGAATTTTTTTTGATATGTTACGAACCATTTAGACCATTTTGCTTCTATATGCAAAATTATTAAAGTTTCATCTTTTCTAAGAATTTTGATTTACGACAATCGAACATTTTTTTCAGAATTTACAAGCTTTTAAAGGAATATTGGTGTTTTTATCATTTTCATCGAAACGTTAGATCTGAAGCGCACAATTCAAAGTTCCTTCTGACTGCACTCATATATTCACTACTTATAAAGAGTTTGTGCAGTGAACCTATTAAATTTGCGTTGCTGCGAGTAAAACCATGATTACGTCGATCTTCATTTGAATGACAATAGCGGTCAGAAACAACAGCCAATTATCTTCAGATTATTAGATCAATAAGTTGACATAATTCCCTATTTATTAAAATCAAAAATATTGTATTTATCAGAGATTTTATATTTTTAATGCTTTTTTGAAAATGGAACATATCAGAGTACAAATCATTTTGATACAGCCTGTATATGGTCGATTACAATGTTCTTGCACAGCTTATCGAGAAGCTATATGATCGATTACAAGGTTGCGCATCTTATCGAGAAGCTATATGATCGGTTACAAGGTTCTTGCACAGCTTATCGAGAAGCTATATGATCGATTACAATGTTCTTGCCCAGCTTATCGAGAAGCTATATGATCAATTACAAGGTTTGAAATGATATTGTTCTCGTCGGAATCTCATTAAAAACATATCACATGGTTCATGGTTGTACAGTCTATTTGATTATACCACAATTTTGGCCGTTTGTGCGTTTTAACACTTTCCACGCGGCAGTCGTCGGCAGACGACACTTCCAAAATTTCAAATGACCATGAAAAATGCATTAAAATAAGTACAAACATGCCTAGTATAGGTTCAGTAATCCTTGAGATAGACTTTGAAAGTTAAGAAAGGTTTCTGAAAAATCTGTTTTGTATGGTAAAACGTGGACAGTCGTCTTTTTGTTTACCATAGGATCTCATGCACAAGACAACAAACAAAACAAAAAATGATCCCGTAACTATCTTTCAAAATACTTCTCGATAACTAATTGCCATTAACAAACTTGTTGGCTTGCAAAAGGGAAAATAGACGGAGGGGCCATTAAAGGTTGCAGCTAACAAACAGATTACAGCTGCAAGAAATCAGTAGTCAGGGCTGGACTTATGCACCCGCCCGTTCGCCCGCCCGCCCATGGCGGGTAAATTTAGCGTCGGGTGGGTAAAATTGCAAAAGTAGTCGTCCGACTGGCGGGTACCTTTTTCAAACTATCAAATTGAAGATTCCTCAATTCTACTTAGGGGCCATATCCAAACTCAGTGATTTTAAAGCATTTTTCTACCGATTTTACCCCGGTATTCCAACGAAATAGAATGAAATACCGTTGGAATACCGGGGTAAAATCGGTAGAAAAATGCTTTAAAATCACTGAGAGTTTGGATATGGCCCCTTAGTCGTTCAGATCATGAAAAATACTGTAAAATGGTAAATAAATAATTATAGGAAATTCCCAAGTTTGTTTTGCGAACTGAAGCTTTTTGAAAAATCAACCCACGAATTACGCCATTTGGTGCACATTGTTCACACTTTTAGGCAGTTTAGGGACACACTAGAATAAGATTCAAAGTTTAGCAGAAATTGGTGCGCGTAACTAAATTGATCACAAAACAAATTACGATCATTTCTCAAACAAATTGTCCATAATAAATGATCTAAGAACTAATCACATCATCACGCTAAATATCGATCTGTTGTACAAAATGCAAGTAAAGGTTCCGCGAACGAAATAGTGAGACAATCAACTCTACTTGGCAAGGATCTCTCTACTTGTAATTGCAAGGTTTTTTTGGCATGTTTGGTAAGTGTTATGGAATGGAATTTTGCGCGTATCAATCACGTCGACAATTCTGAGCCTGAATAATAATAATTTATGGTAACGATAGTGATGAGGAAACTTATCAAACAAACAAAACACAATATGAATTATGATAATGAAACATGACCAACATCTGTGTAATCGAGAAACAAATTTGGGCAGGTGAATTTCTTGTCTGGCTGCGGGCTGGTTGAAGCTACCTGCCCGACTGGCTGGTACCAAAAAAGCTTAAGATCCAGCCCTGGATATATAGTTGTGATAACCAATTTTGATTTGTGGAAGTTGTGTGTTTATTATTTATAATTTTCTAATCAAAATACGTGACTTATAACTTAAAGTTAAAGTACAAATTATATGTTGAAATGCGCGGCATAATATTAATGTCTTTATGTCAACAAATTACAGTTTGCTGTTGGTTCCCCGACTATTTCAAATCTAGTTCTAATCATCTTTGTAATTTATAATATTTTGATTTGATTTCCAATACCGTATTTGATTGTTTGTTTGTTTTTCTCTTCTGTTTTTATCAATGTGTTTTAATGATTTGATTCAATTTCCCCTTGACGTGTTTCAGATCTCCTCATGCAAACAAGTATGTGATATTTCTATGAATACGAGTGATAAGTGTAATTCTATCATGTTAATGAAACTATCCTACGAGTGATCATGTTAATGAAACTATCCTGCGAGTGATCATGTTAATGAAACTATCCTACGAGTGATCATGTTAATGAAACTATCCTACGAGTGATCATGTTAATGAAACTATCCTACGAGTGATCATGTTAATGAAACTATCCTACGAGTGATCATGTTAATGAAACTATCCTGCGAGTGATCATGTTAACGAAACTATCCTACGAGTGATCATGTTAATGAAACTATCCTGCGAGTGATCATGTTAATGAAACTATCCTACGAGTGATCATGTTAATGAAACTATCCTACGAGTGATCATGTTAATGAAACTATCCTGCGAGTGATCATGTTAATGAAACTATCCTATCAGTTTTTGAATTGAACAAAATCCATATCAATGTCCTGGGTACTATTGCATAAAAGCTAACACTTTCCACGCGGTCCTAAAACATATTCAGGATGTTACAAAAAATAATCTTGTTATGCTAAGGGGTTATTCAAGATGGCGTCCAAAATGGACGCCCAAACTGGTTAAATCTCATAAAATGAAATAGCAATCAAATTGTATGTTGATTGATAGTTTTAATAGTGGGATGTATTAGACCACGAGACACTCATATCCAGAACCTTTGCTTTGTTAACCCACCTAAATCCAAGATGGCCGCCAAAATGGCCGCCAAACATTGTAAAATTCCACAAATTGGCATATATAAACCAACATGTATGATCAGAGCATAGTTTTAACAATGGGATGTATGTGTTAGATCACTAGAACTCATAGTATTTTTGCTTTGTTAACATACTTTAAAACCAAAATGGCCGCCAAATGAACGGCCAAAAATGGTCAAAATTTCATAAAATAGCATAATATTAACCGAGATGTATGATGACGCATATCATATCATGTCACCCGCATATTATCAAATACATTTCGGGCTTGCTTGTAGACACCGGATTTTTTTCCGCGGATTTATCATGTTTATTGAGATATCTATAGAACTTATATAAATACAGTTTTTTTCCGTTATTTACGACTAATAATAAAAGATCCCGGTCAATTTTTAGCAAATCTTTGTCTCAAAATCACTGAATGTACCTTGATACAAACCATGCATGCTTATGATTTATAATACCATTGTATCGTATTATTTTTTTGTTTTTCAGCAGCGAATCGGAAAATATCGGTGGCGCCACTGGACCGTCACGACGGGCGTCATTGGTTTCAATTGTGTCGACCTACACACCCGTTATTTTTGATACGGGTTCACGGGCGGGTTCAATGATGAGTTTGCGTGCTCCAACTCCGACTTAACTGAATTTAACTTAACCAGTATCTCGTTATAACACCAAGCATGTTTAACAATAATGCCATTGCATTGTGTCATTTCTTTTGTCTTATTCAGCAGTTTGAAGGAAGGCAGCGATGACACGGGTCCTAACAGCCTCACAGCCTCACGGCGAGTGTCGTTGGTTTCATCAGCTTATACACCCGTTAGTTTTGATGACGCGGGTTCAATGTTAGGGTCACGTGCGGGATCACGTGCGAGTTTGCGTGCTTCAACTCCAAATCCGTCATACTTAAACACCGACAAGAAACCCTCTTTAGCACAAGCAAATACTGACACTTTGAAATATTCAGAACCCAGTACGGGCAGGGCAAAGAGCCCTACTCCTACCGCAAAGACACATCATAAGCCAGCGGTTATTAACTTTGGTCAAAGAGACTATGGACATGCAAACTTGCAGTCCTTTATGGATCCTGCACATGCGCACGGGACGATGGAAGGTGCGCCACCAAATCCACACTCCCATCATACGTCCAAGGACTCAAATCCTGGACATTTGAAAGAAGCTCATGCTCCACAAGAGTTGCATCATAATAACAGTAACGGTTCAACTCCTGTTGCCGATAAAATGCTGATTGATCGTCCCCCTTCCCCTCGTTTGATACCCCATGACAAACCACAATATCAAACGCGAGTCCAAACAGAAGACAGAAGCACCAACACAAACCAGGTTCCCCACAGCTCAGCATGTTCGCTGTTGTAACTTCTAAAAATCAGCACATATTTTTAAAAGCTTGAAAAAGCTTTTCCCCCATATTCCTTACACATTGGGGATATGTCTCCAATACATTCGGGATATGGCGTATTACAAAGCCTATCCTGTTTTAGATTAATATTTTTAAACTCTTGAGTTCACAAAATGTATCACTAAAATGAAATTAATACGTTAAGAACTGACTATAGTTCATTCAGTTCCAAGTTGGCGAACCTCCTTAAGCAGCAAGTTGATTCAGAAGATCGTGGGTGCGAATCATACGCATACCGCTTAATGAACGCGCATACGTTTGAATTATGTTTGCAATCAATTTGGAAATGATTAAACTATAGCTATCGTAATGCGGAGAAAGAGAATACAATGCACTCGCATACCGTTATTTATTTCTCTCGACGATATATATACAATAATTGTATCAATAATTAGCCGTCGTCTGGCGAGATACATAACCGAGTGTATACCAACACTAACCTTACTTAGAGCATGAAAGTAACAGGTCTGTTACTTTCATGCTTAGAGCGTGCTATTAACCCGATTTATCAATTCAAGGTTAGATACATAATAAGTAAGCAGATTTATTCCAAGGGTGGTTTACGTACAGGAGTTTGCTCCGATACATTCGGGATATGCCAGGACAGCTGCCCTTTAACCCCATACGTTTAGGCTTGTCACAAAGCCTACTATGTTAATAGATGAATAGTTATGTCTTGAATTTACAGAATTGACATGTATATCACTAAAGTGAAACTAATAAGCTAAGAATTGACATGTATATCACTAAAGTGAAACTAATAAGCTAAGAATTGACTAACTATATTACTGCGGAGATAAAGGAAGAACACCACAATTCACTCTCAGACCGGTATTTATTTCTCATCCGATATACGATTGCTTCAACAATATTGACCGTCGTTTGGCGAGATGCATAACCGAGTTTATACTGACAACAACCCTAGTTAGAGGATGCTAACCCGGTTTATCAATACTTTACTAAAGGTTAGATACAAATAAGTAAGCGTTATTTATTACAAGGAAGGTTTAGGTAATAGTTATGCAATGATGCTATCATTCACCAAAATCATATTCAAGTTAGAATTATTTTATAATATAAGTGGTTCTCCTATAATACATTAGTGGTGTAAATTTCCTGCATAGAGACTGGAATTAAACAGTTTTATCCGAGTAAAGGCTCGTTCATACTCCCGTCGTTGCGCATCGCCCGACGTCAGTGCTAAAAGTTGACGTTGCTTCAACTCGGGCACCGATTTCCATCGACGTCGGCTGATGCGCAACAACGGGAGTATGAACCAGCCTTAAGATTATAATTCCAAGATATTACGAGAATTAAAATTTGTATACATTCATTTTAGACTAAGTTCTTCTAGTTGTAGACAATAATTATCTTTTTGATATTTGCTGTTATAAGATTGTATGAGTGTTGTAATATTTCTGTATTGTTCATTATCTTGAACAAAAAGTCTGTGAATTCTGTATTTGGCGCGATCACGGATTGTTCTTTTACTTTTCTCTCCGGCTTTTATCGTTTGCCTATTTTATTTGAGTTGTTTAAATCTTATGTAAGTACGTATCATTTAACACAGAAATAATGAGATAAATGCCATCCTATCTGTTGGCAAACTAATATTATACAAAATAATAATATTATGTTAGACAAAGCAAACTAGCTGCAGACGACGGAGGTCATGTTTCACGATTGAATACGGTAAATACCAATAAAGTATTTCTGTGTCAGTCTGTATCACGCGTCCATTCAATGTATTAAAAGACGGGATGTATCTTGCCAAACTATCTGTTATGATGATAGATGAACTATTATTAGGCAAAGCACACATAACATTCAAATGATTGAGACATGTACAAAATTGGATTCAAATGAAAGATTGCAATGAAAGATTTTTTTTCCAAAAAGAATTATGACAATCGGTCAATGCATTCTTGTGGTACGGTGTTTTGAGATGCTCGGAAAATGGCCGATAACCTGCCAAAAACAGTAACAATGCCCACAAATATAATTTATCAGGATTTAGAGAGCTCAATTTGTTAATAATGTAACATTCAAAACACCATTTACACATATTTCTTTAACAATTGAATATCTATATACCATGTTAAAAAAAAAAAAAATGGTAACATTATATTGCATTAAGCTAAAGTGAAATTGGTCATTTTTACCAGTTTTATTGACCGCAATCAAAAAAGTGACTAAGTCCAGCTAATTAAGAGTGAATTTTTTCTAGATTGACAAACTTTTGGACACACATTTTTTAGATTTTGCCTAAAGTTTGGGAGGTGAAAGACATTTAGTAGTTATGTAAAAATATGGTATTAAAAAATTCAGCAACCCTCTGTTGCCATGGTAACGAGCCTATCTTGTTTTAGGTCATTTTAGGGGGAAATTCTCCTAATTATACTGATTTCAGCAACAAAAAAAGTCAAAGTTTGGCAGAACCCTACACTTAGGTGGTACATTTTTTGCCCAAACTAACTTCATGAATGAGTTGCCCTATCTTTGGTCTAACAACCAACCGATTTAAATAAGTCAGTGTTGCCATATTGATACCCTGTTGCCATGTTCCAATATCACATTTTGAGGAAGTTGAAAAAGTCAGATATTACTACCCGACTTCGGGTTGCTACAGTTCCCCTCGAGGTGATTTGTTTTTCTTTGTACTTTGTTTTTATAACAAAGACCTCATACCCTTTGAGTTAATTCAAGAAAAAAATGGGGAAACCTGGCACTTGCGTATCACGTGACCTGAAGTCACATGATCCAATTTACGTGAAATTGCATAGCCGGGTATATATGGGGGGTTACCGTGCATCCCCAGGACTCCCCCAAACAACTTTTTTTAACTTTCTTTCATTGTCCTAAAACATATTCAGTATGTTACCAAAAATGATTTGGGTATGCTTAGGGGTTATTCAAGATGGCGTCGAAAATGGCCGCCAAAAGGTCAAAAGTCCTGAAATGACATCATATCAATCAAAATCGGGAGCAAAATATATGGTAAAAGTATAGTTTTAACAGTGGGACGTATGTATTAGACCACTAGACACTTATATCGATTACATTTGCTTTGTTAACATATCTAAATCCAAGATGGCCGCCAAAATGGCTGCCAAAAATGCTAAAATACATACATTTGGCATATATCAGCCCAGCATGTATGATCAGAGTATAGTTTTAACAATGGGATGTATGTGTTAGACCCCTAGAAGCTCATATGCTGCATTTTTGCTTTTTTTACAAATCTTAAATCCAAAATGGCCGCCAGAATGATGGCCAAAATTGGTAAAATGACATAATTTTAATAAAATAAATGATGAAAATATAGTTTTTTAACAATGGGATGTATTTATTATATCACTACTCATATTCAGTTTCTTTGCTTTGTTAACATACTTGAAATCCAAAATGGCTGCCAATATGAGTCCCAGAATGGCTGCTAAAATTGTCAAATTCCATAAAATAAGGATAATAACGACCAGAATGTATGACGACAATATAGTTTTAACAATGGAATCTATATGAATGTATTAGACCACAAGTAACTCATATCCAGTATTTATGCTTTGATAACATACTAAAAATCCAAAATGGTTTCCAAAATGAGTGTGTATTTTGCATCACATTCGCCAAATAGTATGTTCTAAACTGCTAAGCTATTGCATTTAGATATAAGACCCACCTCTGTGACAATTTTTATTCTGTTTCAGTTTCCAAAATGGCTGCAAGATGGTTAAGTTGATGTTAAATGACCTAAACAAATTGTGTTGTATTGTAAATGACCATAATATGTAATACCAATACCCCTAATGGTACAACATTCACTATAATATATGATAAAGCCTAGGGGCTGTAAGATGTTGGCATAAATACCTGAGAAGCAGTATTAATTTATTGTTAGTGTCATTATAGAACATATCATTTGGTGAATGTGATACAAAATACACACTTATAGACTATTTTTACATTTACAACGACCATTTTGGCGGCAGGTTTGGATTTGAAGTAATACAAAGCAAAAATACTGGATAGTAGTAACTAGTGGTCTAATACATACATCCTATTGTTAAAACTATATTTTCATCGTACATTCTGGTTGATATCATCCTATTATATGAAATTTGACAATTTTTGCAGTCATGCTGGGACCCATTTTGGCAGTCATTTAAGGACCCATTTTGGCGGCCATTTTGTATTTAAAGTATGTTAACAAAGCATAAATACTGGATATCAGTTACTAGTGAAATAATACATACATCTCATTGTTAAAAACCATATTTTCATCATACATCTTGGTTAATATTATGTCAATTTAGGGAATTTTGTCAAATTTTGGCCATCATTCTGACGGCCATTTTGGATTTAAAGTATGTTATTACAAAGCAAAAATACTGAATAGTAGTTACTAGTGGTCTAATACATACATCCCGTTGTTATATTTTCATTGTACCTTCTGGTTGATAGTATCCTATCTTATGGAATTTGACAACTTTTGCAGCCATTTTGGGACCCATTTTGGCAGTCATTCTGGGACCCATTTTGGCAACCATTATGTATTTTAAGTATAACTTTGTAATAACATATTTTATGTTAACAAAGCATAAATACTGGATATGAGTTACTAGTGAAATAATACATACATCTCATTGTTAAAAACCTTTTTTTTTTTCATCATACATCTTGGTTAATATTATGTCAATTTAGGAAATTTTGACCATCATTCTGGCGGCCATTTTGGATTTAAAGTATGTTATTACAAAGCAAAAATACTGGATAGTAGTTACTAGTGGTCTTATACATACATCCCGTTGTTAAAACTATAGTTTCATCGTACATTCTGGTTGATAGTATCCTATCTTATTGAATTTGACAATTTTTGCAGCCATTTTGTAACCCATTTTGGCAGCCATTTTGGATTTAAGTATGTTAACAAAACAAAAATACTGGATATGAGTTATTTGTGGTCTAATACAATACATACATCCCATTGTTAAAACTATATTTTCATCATACATTCTGGTTGTTATTATCCTTATAATATATGGAATTTGACAATTTTAGCAGCCATTTTGGGACTCATTGGCAGCCATTTTGGATTTCAAGTATGTTAACAAAGCAAAAGAACTGAATATGAGTTACTAGTGCTATAATCAATACATCCCATTGTTAAAAACTATATTTTCATCATTCATTTTGATAGTATTATGTCATTTTATGGACTTTTGACCAATTTTGGCCATCATTCTGGCGGCCATTTTGGTTTTTAGATTTGTAAACAAAGCAAAAATGCCGCATGTGAGCTTCTAGGGGTCTAACACATACATCCCATTGTTAAAACTATACTCTGATCATACATGTTGGGCTGATATATGCCAAATGTATGGAATTTTAGCATTTTTGGCAGCCATGTTGGCGGCCATCTTGGATTTAGGTATGTTAACAAAGCAAAAGTACTCGATATGAGTTCCTAGTGGTCTAATACATACGTTCCACTATTAAAAATATACTTTCACCATACATTTTGATCCCGATTATGATTGATACAATGTCATTTTAGGAAATTTGACCTTTTGGCGGCCATTTTTGACGCCATGTTGAATAACCCCTTAGCATACTAAAATCATGTTGGTAACATACTGACTATGTTTTAGGACAATGAAGGAAGTAAAAAAAAGTTGTTTGGGGGAGTCCTGGGGGTGCACGGTTACCCCCATATATACCCGGTTATGCAATTTCCCGTAAATTGGATCATGTGACTTCATGTCACGTGATTCGTAAGTGCCGGGTTTCCCCATTTTTTTTCTGGAATTAACTCAAAGGGTATTAGGTCTTTGTTATAAAAACAAAGTACAAAGAAAAACAAATCACCTCGAGGGGAACTGTAGCAACCCGAAGTCGGTTAGTAATATCTGACTTTTTCAACTTCCTCAAAATGTGATATTTGAACATGGCAACTGGGTATCAATATGGCAACACTGACTTATTTAAATCAGTTGGTTGTTAGACCAGAGATAGGGCAACTCATTCATGAAGTTAGTTTGGGCAAAAAATGTACCACCTTGGTGTAGGGTTCTGCCAAACTTTGACTTTTTTTGTTGCTGAAATCAGTATAATTAGGAGAATTTCCCCCTAAAATGATCTAAAACAAGATAGGCTCGTTACCATGGCAACAGAGGGTTGCTGAATTTTTTAATACCATATTTTTACATAACTACTAAATGTCTTTCACTTCCCAAACTTTAGGCAAAATCTAAAAAATGTGTGTCCAAAAGTTTGTCAATCTAGAAAAAAGTCACTCTTAATATGCGTAAATGTTATAAATCCAGATGTGAATGGTGTATTGCAATCAAACTTGGTATTATGGCTAACTGTACGATACCCAATCTTTTAAACTATAATTAAGTTTCATAAGCTCATTAAATATGCAAATTAGCTAATTATCTATTCAAGTCATTAATATGTAAATGAGCAATGTCCGACAATTTTTTCCCATCATAAGAGTGATTGGTAATAGATATATAACATGTATACCCAATTTGATTGACAAATATTGATGGATTTAGAAATTAAACAAGCTTTTCCATTTCTTAAATACCCATATTTAAATTCTCAGTCTTTTCCTCACATTGGGCACTCAAAGGATGCAAAATCTGAGCATATCACTAAATGGATTGAAGTGTTTAGTACAATATCTCAGGTTAGGTTTATTTAAATTGGCCCAATATATTCAAGTTCAGAGCAAATTTCGAAAATTGGTAAAAACAGTCATAACTAAAAAACCTGATGATAAGTATTTATACCTGGATCAAGGTTATATAGTCCAAGGTCATGACTACCATATATGGCAAGCTCACTGCCCTACAGGGAGTGCCCAATGTGAGGATAATTAATTTTATATAGGGGTGTTTTTCAAAGTGGACCTGCATACATTGTATGAAAAGATTGTTTTGCATAAGGGCTTACAGACCACTCCTACATGTTACTCATTTTGCATGATTAATTAATCCAAATATTCCATGGCTATCTTCATGACTTGGATTAGTGCATCCATGCACGCCAATTGAGGCAACAATACAAACCACATTCCACATCGTGAATAGCCATCCATTCAATAATGCAAAATGAGTAACAGATAGATGTGTGGATGCAACACAGCTCTTCATAATTTATGTTGTTGTTCACTGGTGTAATGCTCCCAGTGGCAGACTCTGTGTGTGTGCATTGTGCTATGCCTACTATTATTGTCTGTATCATGAGTTGTTCGCCGAAAGAGGGTAGGCCTACAGCAATTTAGTACCGGTGTGAAAGTCGCCATGGTCCATCTGGAGCCATAGTCCGCCCTCCATGACATACACGGAATCAGTGGCGAGGTTTTTCATATTTGGGGAAGGGCAAAAATCAAAAGTGAACCGACAAGGACTTTTTACCAGGATGTCAACTTGAGAGCAAGGGGCGTGATGTCCCCCAAACGTAAACCGGTGCGGAAAATGGAGCTCGGTATAAAACCGACAGTGCCAAACTCAACACAGCTCGAAACAATCTCCCCCTCTCCCTACTTGCTACGCCATGGCACGGCACGGAATGAATCTTGACACTAGTGTTGCGTGTAGAGATGAGTGCCCTATACCAACCTATACTTTACTGTACAGGGCGGACTATATGGCTCCAGGGGACTATGTCTCCTACCGGTGATTACAACAACTGATGAGGCTCTGTTAAGTGCAGCTATCTGCGAAATGACAATATAATATGGAATATATTTCGTAAGCAATATGTAACTGGAGTTGTTTTACCCATATGAAAGGTTTATGGTTTATTTGTAAACGAGTAATTATTGTAAAGTGATATAAGGAAGTATATTGTGTACAGGTGTATTTTGTGTGATCGAAAATATCGGTGGCGCCACTGGACCGTCACGACGGGCGTCATTGGTTTCAATTGTGTCGACCTACACACCCGTTATTTTTGATACGGGTTCACGGGCGGGTTCAATGATGAGTTTGCGTGCTCCAACTCCGACTTAACTGAATTAAACTTAACCAGTATCTCGTTATAAAACCAAGCATGTTTAACAATAATGCCATTGCATTGTGTCATTTCTTTTGTCTTATTCAGCAGTTTGAAGGAAGCCAGCGATGACACGGGTCCTAACAGCCTCACAGCCTCACGGCGAGTGTCGTTGATTTCATCAGCATATACACCAGTTAGTTTTGATGACACGGGTTCAATGTTAGGGTCACGTGCGGGATCACGTGCGAGTTTGCGTGCTTCAACTCCAAATCCGTCATACTTAAACACCGACAAGAAACCCTCTTTAGCACAAGCAAATACTGACACTTTGAAATATTCAGAACCCAGTACAGGCAGGACAAAGAGTCCTACCGCAAAGACACATCATAAGCCAGCGGTTATTAACTTTGGTCAAAGAGACTATGGACATGCAAACTTGCAGTCCTTTATGGATCCTGCACATGCGCACGGGACGATGGAAGGTGCGCCACCAAATCCACACTCCCATCATACGTCCAAGGACTCAAATCCTGGACATTTGAAAGAAGCTCATGCTCCACAAGAGTTGCATCATAATAACAGTAACGGTTCAACTCCTGTTGCCGATAAAATGCTGATTGATCGTCCCCCTTCCCCTCGTTTGATACCCCATGACAAACCACAATATCAAACGCGAGTCCAAACAGAAGACAGAAGCACCAATACAAACCAGGTTCCCCACAGCTCAGCATGTTCGCTGTTGTAACTTCTAAAAATCAGCACATATTTTTAAAAGCTTAAAAAAGCTTTTCCCCCATATTCCTTACACATTGGGGATATGTCTCCAATACATTCGGAATATGGCGTATTACAAAGCCTATCCTGTTTTAGATTAATATTTTTAAACTCTTGAGTTCACAAAATGTATCACTAAAATGAAATTAATACGTTAAGAACTGACTATAGTTCATTCAGTTCCAAGTTGGCGAACCTCCTTAAGCAGCAAGTTGATTCAGTAGATCGTGGGTGCGAATCATACGCATACCGCTTAATGAACGCGCATACGTTTGGATTATGTTTGCAATCAATTTGGAACTGATTAAACTATATAGCTTATCGTAATGCGGAGAAAGAGTATACAATGCACTCGCATTATTATTTCTCTCGACGATATACAATTGTATCAATAATTAGCCGTCGTCTGGCGAGATACATAACCGAGTGTATACCGACACTAACCTTACTTAGAGCGTGCTAACCCGATTTATCAATTCAAGGTTAGATACATAATAAGTAAGCAGATTTATTCCAAGGGTGGTTTACGTACAGGAATAGTGTTATTATGCAATGATGCATATATTCACACAAAAACATCTTCAAGTTAGAATTCTTCCCTATATTGTTTACACGTTGTGGATATCTATCTGAGTTTGCCCCAATACATTCGGGATATGCTAGGGCGGCTGCCCTTTAACCCCATACGTGTAGGCTTGTCACAAAGCCTACTATGTTAATAGATGAATAGTTATGAATTTACAGATTTGACATGTATATCATCACTAAAGTGAAAATAAGCTAAGAATTGACATGTATAATCAGTAAAGTGAAACTAATAAGCTAAGAATTGACATGTATATGATCACTAAGGTGAAACTAATAAGCTAAGAATTGACATGTATATCACTAAAGTGAAACTAATAAGCTAAGAATTGACAACTATATTACTGCGGAGAAAAGGAAGAACACCACAATTCACTCTCAGACCGTTATTTATTTCTCATCCGATATACGATTGCTTCAACAATATTAACCGTCGTTTGGCGAGAAGCATAACCGAGTTTATACTGACATCAACCCTAGTTAGAGGATGCTAACCCGGTTTATCAATACAAGGTTAAATACAAATAAGTAAGCGTTATTTATTACCCCGTTTATTACCAGGAAGGATTAGGTACGGTAATAGTTATGCAATGATGCTATCATTCTCCAAAATCATCTTCAAGTTCGAATTATTTTATAATATAAGTGGTTCTCCTATAATACATTAGTGGTGTAAATTTCCTGCATAGAGACTGGAATTAAACAGTTTTATCCGAGTACACTGTAAAAAATAATTACCCAGTATGGTGTAAAATATTACACATATCAGCGGTTCTGGGGAAACATGGTCGTCACTGGAGTAAGCTTTACACAGCAAAGGGGAGTAACAAATTTACACCAGTTCGGAGTAACATTTTACCGAAAATGGGGTAACTTTTACACAATTGCTCGCATGTTTCCCCAGAACCGCTGAATGGGGTAAACTTTACCAAATTCAACAGCGGTAGTAGTTTTACCCCTCAATTGTGTATTATTTTACACATAAATGGGGTTAAATATTCTTACCCCATAGAGTTGTGTAATATTTTTACAACTGTTTGTGTACATTTGTTGTAGATATTTACACAATTCTTGTGTAAACATGATGAAACCTGCAGGAAATAAATTACACATCACAATGAAATGAACATCACTGAATACATTTATTCAATTTTTGCAAAAGCCTTTATTCTGAACATGTTTCTTTCAACGTTACACATGAGCTTTTTATTGCCATTATTTCAAGGTATGTGTTTCTATTGATATCCTAAATATGTACGTATCACGGATTGTTTGTATTCTTTTACTTTTCTCTCCGGCTTTTATCGTTTGCCTATTTTATTTGAGTTGTTTAAATCTTATGTAAGTACGTATCATTTAACACAGAAATAATTAGATAAATGCCATCCTATCTGTTGGCAAACTAATATTATACAAAATAATAATATTATGTTTGACAAAGCAAACTAGCTGCAGAAGACGGAGGTCATGTTTCACGATTGAATACGGTAAATACCAATAAAGTATTTCTGTCTGTATCACGCGTCCATTTAATGTATAAAAAGACGGGATGTATCTTGCCAAATTATCTGTAATGATGATAGATGGACTATTATTGTCTGTATCATGAGTTGTTCGCCGAAAGAGATACAGCAATTTAGTACCGGTGTGAAAGTCGCCATGGTCCCTCTGGAGCCATAGTCCGCCCTCCATAGACATACACGGAATCAGTGGCGATGTTTTTCATATTTGGGGAGGGGCAAAAATCAAAAGTGAACCGAAAAGGACTTTTTACCAGGATGTCAACTTGAGAGCAAGGGGCGTGATGTCCCCCAAACCGGCGCGAAAAATGGAGCTCGGTATATAAAACCGACAGTGCCAAACTCAACACAGCTCGAAACGATCTCCCCGTCTCCCCCTCCCCTGTTGCTACGCCAAGGCACGGAATGAAGCCTGCGTATAGAGATAAGTGCCCTATACTTTACTGTACATGGCGGACATTATGGCTCCAGGGGACTGTGTCTCCTACCGGTGATTACAACAACTGGTAAGGATCTGTTAAGTCTGAGACCATAATAACTAATTTAGTTATTATGGTCTCAGGTTAAGTGCAGCTATCTGCGAAATGACAATAGTATGGAATATATTTCGTAAGCAATATGTAACTGGAGATGTTTTACCCATATGAAAGGTTTATGGTTTATTTGTAAACGAGTAATTATTGTACATGTGAGGAACAGTCCATGGCTTGAGCTGACATAGAATCCTAGTAAAGTAAACAGTAGACGTGTTAAGACATTTATAACTGAATGGATAATCTGTGAACACAATTTATGGAAGGAAAGAAAGGATTTCCCTCTGGCATGAGAATATGCTCATATAGAGATAATCTACACACTAGGTGAACAGCCAATCAGTTAAGAGATACAAAAATTGGTGACTGCCTGGATGCCTGGATCTATCACAAACAGTGACTCCATTATGAGATGCATAGTGCAAATATGGCAGTGTTAGAGACTAATACCTTTTAGTCTCCTTTTAACTGTTATTGTATTGTTGTAAAGACTGCAATGTACAGAAGCATATCCCTCATGTTTGTTTAACACGATTGAATGCACCTCATCAAAAGAAAGGTATTGGGTGTCATTGGATTTCCCCTATAAGTGATCTATGAATATACCACGTCCTTTCTGCATATGTTTGTTGTTACCTGTCAAACTTGCAAGCTGTACAATATTAAACAACATTATCATTTACCCCCATCTAGTTGTGGGGTCTACATTAAAAAGATGCACGTGTTACACAAATCTATTAATGTTTGTCTCATTAAACATGTTGAGTAATGGAAAAACACTTTTCCCGACACGTTAGGCTTAAAATTTAAACCAGGACATGTGCAATTTTTAAGAAAAGTGAGGCGAGTCGGTATTTTTAAGATGTTTAAAATATCGATGTTTAAAGAGTAAAAAAGTGAGCCAGGTAAAAATCCTAAAAGAACTTGTTGTTCATTTTTAAGACATAAAATTCAATGTGTTTTCAGAAATTCATGGGGCCTAAGTGTACTGCAAAAAACCATAGTATACAGGACATGTTTCGCTTGACGTATGTAAGACAAAGCTTATACATTATTTTGTCAAGCTCATCAGCTATGGTTTCTGTGTGGGTAGGCCTAATGTTTAGCCATGATTTTTCTTTTTTAGCAGATTACTAGGACGATATTGACAGTTTTAAACGCCTTTGATATTTGCAAAAAAACACAGAAATATCTTAAAGATAAATAATATCAGTAAGTTGAAGGCGATACGTTTTTGCCCAGCAAAATACTGTACTATAAAATGTAGGTATACAATGTTTGAATAATATGAACATGGTGCTTATTGTCTAGCTATGTTTTGTAGCACTGTTTACATATTCAATCTAGCTAACAAGTTATAAGACAAGTTGACACGCGAAATTGTGTAAATATGTTGAAACAATGAAAAGATGCTAAATAGAAACTATACACGCGTGGCTTATGTAACACAAAGATAACAATTAAGCGAGCTATGCATAAAACGTAGGGTTTGATGAAGCATATCATATAATGTTTACTCCCAAGGAGTTTGAGGGTGAACCATTGTTAAGATAATTGACCGGCATGCATGTATATATTTTTAATGAGGTTTTAATGAGAAATGTGCAGTGCCGGATGAAATGATATGATTTCATATAAATACGAAGTTCAATACGAAACCAATGTGCGAGCGTAATTAGATGTTTTCATTTTCTTCTAAAAGTTCTATCAATGTTTTTAGTGTAGGTGACATAGGACAATTTGATGAGCAGCTTCCTCTATTGTTTCGTTCAAAGCCAAATGTTCATTTTTAGTTACGTTATTGTCATTGTGTACATTTGCTTTGATAAGACATTCACCTAAGTTGTTGGTGCGTCTAAGAGACAAAATTGGAGGACAAGGACAGATTTTACACATGTTTTGATTCGAAGATATTAGATGCCAATGTAACAAGAGATTTTGCTTGATTTTTGAATTACTTCTGTGAGGAAAGTAATCTGTGAAGAAAACCAGAGGTATTTCTGCTTTTCGAAACATCCGCAAGGTATTTATTTCGTTGTTTATAAGAAATATCTGCTAAGCAAAAGTCCACATCAGTTTCTTTATAACCCCGTTCAATAAGTTTAGATTTGAAGAAATTAAGTTTGTGGGTAAAATCCATTTTACTGCTGGAATTTCGGATATAACGGATCGCCTCACCCTTGACCATGCCATTAAAGCAAACTTTTGGGTGAGATGAATCTCTTGATAGATATTGGAATGTATAGTCACAAGGTTTGGTGAAGCATTTTATATCTAGAATCTGTGAGTTTCTATTGTCAAAGTGATGCTTTATTTACCAATCTCTTTCCATTGTCTAATGTAAACATTTAATGTTAGCACAGGTTATTAAGTGTGTGGCCTGAATGCTGGATAGACTGGTAATAATGCCATGAACGCACCATATACTCAGGGGAGGGGGTGGGGGGGGGGGGGGGGGGGGGGGCATGGAAGTTTTCTGAAGAAAAACAAACTTTGCTTACTATCCATGAAAAACAAAAAATGCCCATCAGCCAGGAAGAAGAAAAAAGTTGACCACTGCTGAGTTTTAAAAAAAATCTGACTCACCCAATTCAATAAAGAAAATCATTAAAAACCTAAAAATAAAATCTTTTGCCGCCTTCGCCTAAATACAACAACTTGTCACCTTTGGCGGCGAAAAAAAATGTCCACCCAACCCCAATGTTCATGCCGGGCCTACCCCCACTCCCCATCCCCCTGAAAATCGAATGGTGCATCGTGCGTCCCTATGACAGAATGTTAGGGGGAAGAACTACTGTTAGACATTAAGAAATATTAAAATAATTATAATACGACGCAGTTTACCAAACCGCACTGTTACAAATAACAAAAATGTTAACTTCACCGTTGAATGTTATAATGTTAGAATATGCGAATGTAGGTTACAAAATCGCTTACCAAGTTAGGCCAACTTGGCACGTATGCGTATGCCAGAATGGTTTAGTTTTACCCATACTTTTAGTCTTAGGTAGGCAAAATCTTAGGGAAGGGGGGGGGGGGGGCGGGGGGGGGGGGGGCATCTAAGGCGGTCCTCCTGGCTTTAAACAAGCTTTTACCCCCAACATATTCAATTCATGGGAAACAGCTCGCTAAAATGTGTCCGTTCTGTGTACTTTTAACCAACATTTTTATATTAACACTTTCCACGCGGCTATTTATATTTTTAGGGTACCCATTTTTTTACTATATATACACAAAACAGATTTGTCAGAATCTTTCAAAATTTTCGAAGTCTACCTCAATCATTACTGGCCCAATACTAGGCATGTTTGTACTTTTTTCCATGGTGATTCCAAATAATATGGTACTGAAATTCAATAATTTTGACATTTTTGAAACATTTTGTGACATTTTGGAATGTTGTCCGTACGCTGCTAGCCGTTGGAAAGTGTTAAGTTTGGTTGTGCTATAGGCCTATTTGATAGTAATTTTTTAAAATAACATAAAAGAATATTTACTCCAGGAGGTAAACAAAGCTTTAAATACCCACTAGCTTGTGGCAATATGAGTATTCTAAAGAAACGGAGGAGGAAGAACTGAGATTTTTAGGCAAATCTAGAGTATAATAGATTAACACTTTCCACGCCGCGCGGTTATGCACACGCAATTATTCACAACATGTTTCACAAAATGCATTTAATTTATTGGCTTTTGTCATCATATATTTCGAATCACCATGAGAAATTAATTAACAAACACGCCTAGTACTATTAGGTCAGTTATTCTTGATGTAAGACTGGGGTAAGACTTTGAAAGTTTAGAAAAGGTTTCTGAAAAATCTGTTTTATATGGTCAAACTAGCCGCGTGGAAAATGTTAAGGGAACACTAGAAAATGGTTAACTTTATATCCATCTAATAGTCAATACATGATTAAGAATTCCTATTTATTATTTGTCCACACTTTATTAAAATACAAGTATCACTCAATTTAAGTATTGCTATCGAGCTTGGAGCAAATCAAACTGATGAATAAGAGTTTTTCAAAATCATCAAATTTCCAAATATGTAATGCAGTCCTCATCCTTAAAAAAGGAACCCAATTTAGGTAATAAGCTCTTAAAATAGGGAGGGGGCTCAAGGAAGTAACTTTATGAATGTTGTGAGTGCTGTTATAATTGAACTATTGACTCAAATGTCCATAAAATTATACATTTTTAGAATGGAAATGGATCAGAAAATCCAAATTTGGCTTCGATTTTGACCAAATATGTTGATATTTTTTGAGAAAATTTTTGTAGGTGATTTTCTCCAAAAAACAACAACATTGTGCTCAAAATTGACGCCAAATTTGACTTATGATCAATTTCCTTTCCAGAAATGTACACTTTTACATGGATTTGATTAATAATTCAATAAGTTTAATATAGCACTCACAACATTCAAAACATCAAGACGAATATCTTTCTTCCTGCCTGGTACTCATGCACTACTACTATAGACATTATTGTATGTTATTCAACTAAAGCCGTTAGCCGTTACAATTGTACTTTTTAATTCACTATTAGCAAATAAACCTCTGAGAATCTATGTTGATTTTCACAACTCTTACACAATAGAGCCACGATGCAGAGGGTGGTTCTAAAATGTTTGCTATCTTGTTTGCTAAAGCTGGAAATGTGTTCATAACTGGACTAACAAATCATACGGGTAGTTAATTTCCATTCTTTAGATAAGCTTGAGTTAATACAAAATGTGGATCCATTTTTTGGGTTTTACGGTCAGGAGAACTCATGCAATGTTTTCGACATGAAAGTGAAATAAGGAAGTATATTGTGTGACGGTGTATTTTGTGTGATCGAGTTCCTGTATTCCAGAGAAAACACCTTTGTGTAAAACCATTGACGAGAAGTAAATGTACAGAATTGTATTTTGTCTACATAAACTGCGACAAAACGTTCTATATTCACATTGAGCCAAGTTTGGAACCGGAAGTAGATACTACGTCTTGTCGCTACACGGACAATCCATAAGACAGAAGATATGGTGCAAGTAAATTTTTATTAAATTAAAGGTAGTGACATCATATTTTCTCAAAATGTGAATATATTAAAAATCTGCATTACACCATTCAATGCTTTTGACGCAACCATCAAAGATCCGCTAGTCTACGCCTATACAGTGTCTTTCTTTTCTATCTGCTTAAAATATCCGACTGCAAAACATACAAACTATTGAGGGCGCCCTTCCAGAGACCGCTATTATAAACCTAGTGATCAATAAAAACCAACTCTAATTACTTTCGATTTGACCTGAGACCGCCAATATTCAAGTTTTAGTGCTCCATCTCAAAAATTTCTACGTGTGGGGTTTCGCGTGGGATCCAAAAAGACCAATGGCAGACAAGAAACATGAAGTATACATGAATAAAAAATATTGTGAGGAGCATTTCGTGTCACTGGATAGCCGTCGTTCAGACTAAGGGATGTGTCAACCCTTTTTGGCGCCAAATTTATCAAGCACTGTAACTTTTAAACTATAAATGTGATGCACATAAAAGCATTGCAGTTTTTTTTTTAATGAAATGAGTCAGAGAACCCATTTTTGGTATCAAATTTCACTAAAAATAGTGATTTTTACATTTTTGCCCAAAAATCACTTTTTTGGCGCCAACAAATTTCAGACAACCTTCAGACAACCTTTCAGTTTTTGATTAAAAATTTCACCAAAATCATCTAAAGTAAATTATCTAGGATCGGTTTTGGGTTTTTTTTGCTCAACAAATTTTAGTTTTGAAAATATTGACCAAAAGGGGCCAACAATTTGTTTTTGATTTCAAAAATCACATTTTGGCACTTTTTGATCACTATTTTCAAAACTAAAAGTGATTTTTGGACAAAAATGTAAAAATCACCATAGTTTGTGAAATTTGATACCAAAAATGGATTCGTCGACTCATTTCGTATTTCGTAAATTATTTTCATCGTTAACCGTTAAAAATATTTCAAAATGGTGCACTCCCGTTGCCATATTAGATCGTCCGACACGCGTGGCCAGCGTCGTCTGGTTTTTAGTACGAAGCAGCTAGTGAGCCCTCTTTAGGCCAGAGGGTGTTGTTGTTTGATAGATAGATTAGTGAAAGGGAAGTGAAACAGGGTATACGAAGTAGATAAGGATACCATTAACCCTGAATAGCCAGCTAGGCAGGCTAGGTGCTTAATTGTTACTTCAGGTAATTATTGAGTATTGTTGGAAAAGGTCTTTTAGATTTATGGCCTTTTGAGGTATATTATATTTCAGGTAAAAATACTGAAATTTACCAAATATTCGTTATCTTCTCGCAGCAATGCACACGAGAGTTTTTCAAAACCAACTATTACATGATACAGACCCATCCTTACACTTTATATGAAAAGTTTTTAAAACATAAAATTTAATTTTAGGTATTTTTGACCTGGCAACACGGCTAGGTTTGACATATTTCAAAAATTGATATTTTAGCCCATCGGGTATATTCTGACACTAAATGATGCCCATTTTATCGTTTTAAAGATTAGTTTGATTTCGAATATGACCCAACACGTGTAAAAGAGGCACAATGAGGGTAATAAGAATATAGATTTATTGATTTCATGATAAAGTACATTTTGGTACCAAAAGTCAAAGTTTTATCACATTCCTAACCTAAAGTTACGTATAATTGAAAATCACTTTGTCTCAAAACATCAAATACAAATTGTCAAGTTAGGCAACGAGAAAAAGAAAGAAACCCTGTTCTACGGACCTTATTGAAAACGTTTGCACTACCGTAAATCTGTATATTATGATATTATGGATTTATTTAACATTTCAAGGGTTGCACGGAACTCACTTTTATGGTCAACTTGATGATTTGTACCAGAAAGAGGTCACGGGTTGATTAATCGTCAATGATTTTAATTACACTCAACTCAATTGCAGGCTGTAACAAAACAAATTATAATAGAAACATTTTCATTTTAAATCGGTGGTATAACGACGGAGAAGTGGCCAAAAGTCTAAAGTAGTCACACAACTACTTGGCCGAACAAACTTGAATGAATTGATCACACTGCGAACATACATGTATACGAGTTTGCCACTGTTCATGGGCAGACAATGTTGCATGTCAGCAGATTTGGTATTTTAATAATTATTTCTAATGAGGATAAATTATTTTTTATTTGTCTGCTTTCATATTGGTATTTTAATAATTATTTCTAATGAGGATAAATTGTTTTTTATTTGTCCGCTTTCATAAGCCCTTTAACAAATCCAATACTATCAATTATTCTTAAACAGCTAAGAAAATTTAAGCAATCTCATTGGTTCTAAGAGAAATCGGCGACATCTAGATGAGACAACTTAACACGGGGAGGTGGGGCTTACGTTTTAACAGTGCGTCCGACCTTCACAATGCGTGGTTTGCTCCATAACGCGCACTTCTGCAGTGCGTCTTTAGCGCTTTTCCTGCGTTTATGCCGGCGCCGCGACGCTTACGCATGGTTTACTCATCGCATGTGATTGGATGGAATGTTTGTGGGTTATTCGATCCTAGCAGGGGTAAAAGTTGTCAAATGTGGACAATAAAATGTACTTATTTCTTTGATAATGTCTAAAGTATGATTGTTTAAGAATGAGAATAAAGGTATTGTTTTTAGACCGTACCCGTGTTATATTGTCTGACATAAATGCGTTCGATAGTATTATTTTTTGCGTAGAACAACGACGCCGCATAAAATAATACTATCGTCCGCATTTATGTCAGACAATATAACACGGGTACGGTCTAAAAACAATACCTTTATTCTCTAACTATAAACACATGTTTTAATGCTACAAATGGTGTAACTTGTCCAACTCATGTTATGACCTCATAGCGTTCAAGTAAAAGCAATTTTCAATTACAACTAATTGTTTTTGATGAACTAATCAATTGTTATTTATTTTGTACTAGGAAACATGATCTCGTTGTTGTTTTATCTTAGAGATTGTATAATTGTATACAATATAGTTGTATAATTATTTATTGAAAAAAATTGCTATAATTTGTACTAAATTGACCGTCATTTCCATGATTTCCCTTGTCAAATGGACCGACAGTGCCAATCCTAACCAACCGACCCTAAATATTGGTGGGGCGATCGCCCTCGTCCCCCACTCTGGCTACGCCACTGTTCCATTCCCCTCTCCCATTGACAAAAGAGTTTTAAAAAGAAAGAAATAGGAGGAGGGAGGGTAAGGAGCAGGCACAAATGGGGGAGGTTACGGGATCAATTGATTGGTAATTTCCCCCACATTCAAATTCTAAATTAAACAACATCCAAACTATTAAGAATTGTATGCTCGCAGAAATGTTGTTATTCTTTCTTTTTGGCCAAACTGTTTTGACCGCCCCCACCCTTGAGTACCGAACACTTTTTTAGGATCGTAAACCCCGGATAAGTCGACTTATCTGTGGTTTAGGTCACTTATCTGGGGTTTAGGATCGTAAACCCCTGATAAGTCGCCTTATCTGGAGTTTAGGATCGTAAACCCCGGATAAGTCGACTTATCTGAGGTTTAGGTCACTGATCTGGGGTTTAGGATCATAAACCCCGGATAAGTCGCCTTATCTGGGGTTTAGATCACTTATCTGGGGTTTAGGCGGAAATGACACACTTATGCTTCCATTACGCGTATGCGTTGTGCATAACTAAATAAGAATGAGAATAAAACAATATTTCTTAGCTGTTTGCTATATACGATGGTCTTACAATGTATAGGCTGACCATTTGTGTCGTTGTGACGACTCCAAATATGACACGGCCTATACATTATAAGACCATCGTATATATAGCAAAACAGCTGCAAACTATACTATGGTAGTTTGCGCAGTATATTGCGCTAACTATATGGGCTGGGTCCAATTTTTCATCGAAAAACTTCCACGCCGGGTGGTACCAACATGCCCAGTCGTGGTATTTTGGGGTATATGGTAGGGTTATAAGGGTTAATGAGTTTAAATTTGTTAGTTCAATTCAGTCTATACGGGTGGGTCAGTAAATAGTGTTTTGTTAGTTCAATTCAGTCTATACGGGTGGGTCAGTAAATAGTGTTTTGATAGTTCAATTCAGTCTATACGGGTGGGTCAGTAAATAGTGTTTTGTTAGTTCAATTCAGTCTATACGGGTGGTCAGTAAATAGTGTTTTGATAGTTCAATTCAGTCTATACGGGTGGGTCAGTAAATAGTGTTTTGATAGTTCAATTCAGTCTATACGGATGGGTCAGTAAATAGTGTTTTGATAGTTCAATTCAGTCTATACGGGTGGGTCAGTAAATAGTGTTTTGATAGTTCAATTCAGTCTATACGGGTGGGTCAGTAAATAGTGTTTTGTTAGTTCAATTCAGTCTATACGGGTGGGTCAGTAAATAGTGTTTTGATAGTTCAATTCAGTCTATACGGGTGGGTCAGTAAATAGTGTTTTGATAGTTCAATTCAGTCTATACGGGTGGGTCAGTAAATAGTGTTTTGATAGTTCAATTCAGTCTATACGGGTGGGTCAGTAAATAGTGTTTTGATAGTTCAATTCAGTCTATACGGGTGGGTCAGTAAATAGTGTTTTGATAGTTCAATTCAGTCTATACGGGTGGGTCAGTAAATAGTGTTTTGATAGTTCAATTCAGTCTATACGGGTGGGTCAGTAAATAGTGTTTTGTTAGTTCAATTCAGTCTATACGTGTGGGTCAGTAAATAGTGTTTTGTTAGTTCAATTCAGTCTATACGGGTGGGTCAGTAAATAGTGTTTTGTTAGTTCAATTCAGTCAATACGGGTGGGTCAGTTCAGTCTATACGGGTGGTCAGTAAATAGTGTTTTGTACATTAATCACTCTGTCATGTTGGCATCGTTAAAGGTTTCGACCTCATACGACAGCTTAGGGAGCGATCACTATTTACGCCGGGGGTGGAGGAAATCAGGGGGGGTCGATTTTTTTTTAAACATGAAGGGGGACACGAAATTTTATTCTGCTGGCAAAGAGGGGGACACGAAATTTTGATGGTCAAAAGTACAAAAGTGATTTTATTTAGTCACAACAATCTTGTCGGATCGTTTTAATTTCTTGCCCCCCCCCCCCAATAAGACCTAGCTACGCCACTGTTGACACATCCTGCAATCTTCATAGACCTGCAGGTTTAAGTTGTTTTGTGCATACCGACGAGTAGGATGGCACTGAGATATTACTGTAGGTTTTATCGTGAAGCTTCATGTTGATGTTCTTCTAATAATAATGATCACTTCTTATATCATACACTCTATATTTTATGTTTTTTTGTTGAAATTGTGACTTCACACATTTAAAATACCATCATTTATACCATCATTAAATAAAAAGGGGGGAATATTTTGTTGTTAATACTTGAGGGGGGACATGAAATTGTTCTGTGTTCAAGAAGGGGGTGATGAAAAATTGCACCAAAAAATAAAATATCCTCCATCTCCTCCCCCTGGCGTAAATAGTGATCGCTCCCTTAATGTTTTAAATTCATTTGCATGAAATATATCTTCGTGGGCATTTTTATTTCAAGCTTCATATTTAACAGTTGTAGGTGTTAACAACAATCGACTCATAAGAATTTGATACTTGGTAATGATACCTACGTTGTGCGGGCTGTCGTTATTTTTCGAAAATGTATGTATAGAACCCCGTATAGAACACGTCACAGGGCCATTGGGTTAAAACAGGCATTAAATGTAATAACCAGTAGTATAGTTGCCATGACCTTATGAAAAGTAACAAAGTGAATTGGTACTTGTATTAATGATGTTGGTGTATTCTTGAGCGTGTCGACTTGTTGATGTATTATGGGCGCACAGCACTAAATCACTCCTCGTTTTGTGTAATGGTAGTAAGTTCCGGCAAAAACAAAAAAACGATTTTGTGATTAATGGGGTCCTTTGGGAATCAGTTTGGCGTGAGGGTAGCATTTCATAATTAAAATGAAAGATGATCTCTTGTACTTTGATCAGGATATTGCAAAATATTGATTTTCGATTGCACCGTGATCGGAGGCGGTTGGGGTGGATCGTATCGTAAAATCTAATTGGAAGGTGTAACACTTCTTGACGATTTTATGAAATTTGAATGTTTGTTTATTAGAATGAAGCATTCAAGACATTCCAAAAATGGTTACTAAGGGCCCAAAATAACGACTCTTTTAGCCCTAATTTACATGTGGGCGGTTTATTTAGTGCTGTGCCCCCTTAGTTCACATAGCTAGCCTCATCATGCCGTTGGTGGCGTAAACGTGGTCTTATTGACAGATGACCACTTATCAAGCTTATCATGTTATAACGAAATGGGTAACGGTCTGCTTTCTTGATAGGTGACGGTCTATCAATGGCATCAACGTACAGCAAGAGGCCAATCGAAGACTGTACAAGAAGATCTACTTAAGTGCCATTTTGACAAAATTGTTCGGGCTACCATGGGCATTCCATGTATACTTTTAAACTGTTTGAATAGACTTTGATACAACCACAGGACTACAACGTTTATAGCATGTGTCAAATTTCAAAAACATATTTTTCGAAACTGGTATTCTCGGACTTAAGTACATCTTCCACTGTAATCTTCAATTAGGGAATAAGGTCTTACATTCGACATCAAATTTGAAATATGATGTTATATTTGTATATATATGTACATTGTCAAACAATTTGCACTCTCATTGTTAAAAAATAAAGTAACCGTTATGTTGAATACCTTTTTAATTATCCGTCTATGTCTGTGTTATTTGAGTCCAATATTAATGACACGGTCAACATAATATAGATTAGTAATTAGATGAGAACAATGTATGGCATCAGTTACACTATAATCGGTTTCTATAAATGTGTAATTTCGTTAAAAGTTTTGGACCTGTCCACACATTGGGAGAGGTAGTAAACTGTTTCCCGAATAAATCAATATTATGGCACGCCAGAGTGGCCATAAAACGGCGAGTTCATGAAACAAGCGATGAGAGTTCATAAAACAAGCGATGAGATCAAATATACGGCGATTTCAGCGCGAGCCGAGACTTGCACACGCCGAATTTAACATGAGCCGAGATTTAGAACACGGCGAGTTCAGCGCACGAGCCGAGATTTAGCGGTTTAGCATACGATGAATTGGGCACGAGCCGAGATTGATTAATAAGCTTATTTATCATGTTTATGACCCAACGTCATTATTTGCTTTCGTGATTTAGCATTGGCTCAGGAGACGTTGGAAATTAACACAAAAGTGTTTCTGCGTATTTTTTACTTGCACAAGCCGAATTTAACATGAGCCGAGATTTAGAACACGGCGAGTTCAGCGCACGAGCATACGATGAAATGGGCACGAGCCGAGATTGATTAATAAGCTTATTTATCATGTTTATGACCAAACGTCATTATTTGCTTCAGGAGACGTTGGAAATTAACACAAAAGTGTTTCTGCGTATTTTTTACTTTTTCAAAAAAAATCCGATTGTTGCTCGTATCGGGCGCAGGGACCAAACTAGCAAGGTAGCATTGGCTCCGGAGAAGTTGGAAATCTACACAGAACTGTTTCTAAGTAATGTTTCACTTTTTCACAAAAATCCAATTGTTGCTCGTATCGGGTGCAAGGAGCAACTAGCAAGGTGGCATTACTCAGGAAAAGTCGGAAATCAACACAGAATTGTTTCTACGTAATGTTTCACTTATTCAAAAACAAAATCCAATTGTTGCTCGTATCGGGTGCAAGGAGAGCTACTAGCAAGGTGGCATTACTCAGGAAAAGTCGGAAATCAACACAGAACTGTTTCTACATAATTTTTCACTTTTTCAAAAGAAATCCATGAACTGCTCGTATCGGGTGCCGGGAACAGCTAGCAAAATAGCGGTTACTCAGGAAAAGTCTGAAATCAACACGATACGAGCTGTAAATGGATTGTTTGTTGAAAAACTGAAAAATGATGTAGAAACAGTTCTGTGTTGATTTCCGACTTTTCCTGAGTAATGCCACCTTGCTAGTAGCTCCCTGCACCCGATAAGAGCAATAATTTGATTTTTTTTAAAAACATTACGTAGAAACAATTTTAAATTTTTCAAAAAAATCGAATTGTTGCTCGTATCGGGCGAATAGAGCAGCTAGCAAGGTATCATTACTTAGGAAAAGTCGAAAATCAACACAGATGTGTTTCTACATCACTTTTAATTTTTTCATAAAACAAAATTGTTGCTCGTATCGGGCGAATAGAGCAGTTAGCAAGGTATCATTACTTAGGAGAATTCAGAAATCAACATAGATGCGTTTCTAGATCACTTTTTAAATTTTTCATAAAAATTGAATTATTGCTCGAATCGAGCGCATAGAGCAGCTAGCAAGGTAGCATTACTTTTAAAAAGTCGGAAATCAACACAGGTGTGTTTCTACATCACTTTTAAATTTTTCATAAAAATCGAATTATTGCTCGTATCGTGCGCATAGAGCAGCTAGCAAGGTAGCATTACTCAGGAAAAGTCGGAAATCAACACAGATGTGTTTCTACAGCACTTTTAAATTTTTCATAAAAATCGAATTGTTGCTCGTATCGGGCGAAAAGAGCAGCTAGCAAGGTACTTAGGAAAAGTCGAAAATCAACACAGATGTGTTTCTACATCACTTTTAAATTTTTCATAAAAATCGACTTATTGCTCGTATCGGGCGAATAGAGCAGCTAGCAAGGTATCATTACTTAGGAAAAGTCAGAAATCAACACAGAAGAGTTTCTACATGATTTTTAAATTTTTGATAGAAATCGACTTATTGCTCGTATCGTGCGCATAGAGCAGCTAGCAAGGTAGCATTACTTAGGAAAAGTCATAAATCAACACAGATGTGTTTCTACATCACTTTTAAATTTTTCATAAAAATCGAATTGTTGCTCGTATCGGGCGAATAGAGCAGCTAGCAAGGTAGCATTACTCAGGTAAAGTCGAAAATCAACACAGATGTGTTTCTACATCACTTTTAAATTTTTCATAAAAATCGACTTATTGCTCGTATCGGGCGAATAGAGCAGCTAGCAAGGTATCATTACTTAGGAAAAGTCAGAAATCAACACAGAAGAGTTTCTACATGATTTTTAAATTTTTCATAGAAATCGACTTATTGCTCGTATCGTGCGCATAGAGCAGCTAGCAAGGTAGCATTACTTAGGGAAAGTCGGAAATCAACACAGACGTGTTTCTACACCACTTTTAAATTTTTCATAAAAATCGAATTGTTGCTCGTATCGGGCGAATAGAGCAGCTAGCAAGGTAGCATTACTTAGGAAAAGTCGGAAATCAACACAGATGTGTTTCTACAGCACTTTTAAATTTTTCATAAAAATCGAATTGTTGCTCGATCGGGCGAATAGAGCAGCTAGCAAGGTATCATTACTTAGGAAAAGTCGAAAATCAACACAGATGTGTTTCTACATCACTTTTAAATTTTTCATTAAAAAAAAAATTATTGCTCGTATCGAGCGCATAGAGCACCTAGCAAGGTAGCATTACTTAGGAAAAGTCAGAAATCAACACAGAAGAGTTTCTACATGATTTTTAAATTTTTCATAGAAATCGACTTATTGCTCGTATCGTGCGCATAGAGCAGCTAGCAAGGTAGCGTTACTTAGGAAAAGTCGGAAATCAACACAGGTGTGTTTCTACATCACTTTTAAATTTTTCATCAAAATCGACTTATTGCTCGTATCGGGCGAATAGAGCAGCTAGCAAGGTATCATTACTTAGGAAAAGTCAGAAATCAACACAGAAGAGTTTCTACATGATTTTTAAATTTTTGATAGAAATCGACTTATTGCTCGTATCGTGCGCATAGAGCAGCTAGCAAGGTAGCATTACTTAGGAAAAGTCATAAATCAGCACAGATGTGTTTCTACATCACTTTTAAATTTTTCATAAAAATCGAATTGTTGCTCGTATCGGGCGAATAGAGCAGCTAGCAAGGTAGCGTTACTTAGGAAAAGTCGGAAATCAACACAGGTGTGTTTCTACATCACTTTTAAATTTTTCATAAAAATCAACTTATTGCTCGTATCGGGCGAATAGAGCAGCTAGCAAGGTATCATTACTTAGGAAAAGTCAGAAATCAACACAGAAGAGTTTCTACATGATTTTTAAATTTTTGATAGAAATCGACTTATTGCTCGTATCGTGCGCATAGAGCAGCTAGCAAGGTAGCGTTACTTAGGAAAAGTCGGAAATCAACACAGATGTGTTTCTACATCACTTTTAATTTTTTCATAAAACAAAATTGTTGCTCGTATCGGGCGAATAGAGCAGTTAGCAAGGTATCATTACTTAGGAGAATTCAGAAATCAACATAGATGCGTTTCTAGATCACTTTTTAAATTTTTCATAAAAATTGAATTATTGCTCGAATCGAGCGCATAGAGCAGCTAGCAAGGTAGCATTACTTTTAAAAAGTCGGAAATCAACACAGGTGTGTTTCTACATCACTTTTAAATTTTTCATAAAAATCGAATTATTGCTCGTATCGTGCGCATAGAGCAGCTAGCAAGGTAGCATTACTCAGGAAAAGTCGGAAATCAACACAGATGTGTTTCTACAGCACTTTTAAATTTTTCATAAAAATCGAATTGTTGCTCGTATCGGGCGAAAAGAGCAGCTAGCAAGGTACTTAGGAAAAGTCGAAAATCAACACAGATGTGTTTCTACATCACTTTTAAATTTTTCATAAAAATCGACTTATTGCTCGTATCGGGCGAATAGAGCAGCTAGCAAGGTATCATTACTTAGGAAAAGTCAGAAATCAACACAAAAGAGTTTCTACATGATTTTTAAATTTTTGATAGAAATCGACTTATTGCTCGTATCGTGCGCATAGAGCAGCTAGCAAGGTAGCATTACTTAGGAAAAGTCATAAATCAACACAGATGTGTTTCTACATCACTTTTAAATTTTTCATAAAAATCGAATTGTTGCTCGTATCGGGCGAATAGAGCAGCTAGCAAGGTAGCATTACTCAGGTAAAGTCGAAAATCAACACAGATGTGTTTCTACATCACTTTTAAATTTTTCATAAAAATCGACTTATTGCTCGTATCGGGCGAATAGAGCAGCTAGCAAGGTATCATTACTTAGGAAAAGTCAGAAATCAACACAGAAGAGTTTCTACATGATTTTTAAATTTTTCATAGAAATCGACTTATTGCTCGTATCGTGCGCATAGAGCAGCTAGCAAGGTAGCATTACTTAGGGAAAGTCGGAAATCAACACAGACGTGTTTCTACACCACTTTTAAATTTTTCATAAAAATCGAATTGTTGCTCGTATCGGGCGAATAGAGCAGCTAGCAAGGTAGCATTACTTAGGAAAAGTCGGAAATCAACACAGATGTGTTTCTACAGCACTTAAATTTTTCATAAAAATCGAATTGTTGCTCGATCGGGCGAATAGAGCAGCTAGCAAGGTATCATTACTTAGGAAAAGTCGAAAATCAACACAGATGTGTTTCTACATCACTTTTAAATTTTTCATTAAAAAAAAAATTATTGCTCGTATCGAGCGCATAGAGCAGCTAGCAAGGTAGCATTACTTAGGAAAAGTCAGAAATCAACACAGAAGAGTTTCTACATGATTTTTAAATTTTTCATAGAAATCGACTTATTGCTCGTATCGTGCGCATAGAGCAGCTAGCAAGGTAGCGTTACTTAGGAAAAGTCGGAAATCAACACAGGTGTGTTTCTACATCACTTTTAAATTTTTCATCAAAATCGACTTATTGCTCGTATCGGGCGAATAGAGCAGCTAGCAAGGTATCATTACTTAGGAAAAGTCAGAAATCAACACAGAAGAGTTTCTACATGATTTTTAAATTTTTGATAGAAATCGACTTATTGCTCGTATCGTGCGCATAGAGCAGCTAGCAAGGTAGCATTACTTAGGAAAAGTCATAAATCAGCACAGATGTGTTTCTACATCACTTTTAAATTTTTCATAAAAATCGAATTGTTGCTCGTATCGGGCGAATAGAGCAGCTAGCAAGGTAGCGTTACTTAGGAAAAGTCGGAAATCAACACAGGTGTGTTTCTACATCACTTTTAAATTTTTCATAAAAATCAACTTATTGCTCGTATCGGGCGAATAGAGCAGCTAGCAAGGTATCATTACTTAGGAAAAGTCAGAAATCAACACAGAAGAGTTTCTACATGATTTTTAAATTTTTGATAGAAATCGACTTATTGCTCGTATCGTGCGCATAGAGCAGCTAGCAAGGTAGCGTTACTTAGGAAAAGTCGGAAATCAACACAGGTGTGTTTCTACATCACTTTTAAATTTTTCATAAAAATCGACTTTTTGCTCGTATCGGGCGAATAGAGCAGCTAGCAAGGTATCATTACTTAGGAAAAGTCAGAAATCAACACAGAAGAGTTTCTACATGATTTTTAAATTTTTCATAGAAATCGACTTATTGCTCGTATCGTGCGCATAGAGCAGTTAGCAAGGTAGTCGACTCGTATACCTTGTATAATTTCACTGTCACACAATCGAACAACACTCCCTGATACTTCCCATCCGAGAACCGACCAAATAAAAGGTCTACTGGCATTGGATTTACAAAAGAACTGTGCTTGAGCACACTAGGGATTACTAGGGACGATGCTTTTTATGCGTCACGATAGTATCACACCCCTTCATAACGCGCTAATATTGAATTTGCTGTTTGTACATCTAGAAACGCGTGAAGGGGGTATTTCTGTGGCTGTGTAAGAGTCTCTAGTTATATCGTAAACAATGATCAAATTATTTGTCTCTGTTTAAACGTAAAAAGGTTTTTTATTACACGATATTGAAAGATAGGAAATAGCATGGAAATAGTCACATATGCGGAAATGTAGCTATATCTATGAGGAACATATTTTGGGCGAGGACCAATGTCAAAGATAACTCCTAAAGCGTGATTTTAGATCGAAACGGCGGCTATACAGTGCCAGAAAATCGACATTTTGAATTTATCAAGTGAGCAAGATTCGTCTCTCTGCGAAGACGTATATAAATATTCATATGCTTCGTATTTATCGTGTCTGCCATTGGTTAATTTTGAACCCCACGCGAACAAATTGCTCATTACATATGCGTCCAATTTTTGGACGAGCACTAATGTAAAAGTATACGGAGGTCAACGAGGTCAATCCAATGCAAGTAGACCTTTTTTTCCCGGGGTGAGATCAGAGGATGGGGAGCGGTCCATGGGGAGTGAGCCCTCTATCGGTACAGTGACAAAGAAAAGGAAAAAGGTATACTAAAGCAGACTATTAGCAAGGTAGCGTTACTTAGGAAAAGTCGGAAATCAACACAGGTGTGTTTCTACATCACTTTTAAATTTTTCATAAAAATCGAATTGTTGCTCGTATCGGGCGAATAGAGCAGCTAGCAAGGTATCATTACTTATATCGTGCGCATAGAGCAGCTAGCAAGGTAGCATTAGGAAAAGTCGGAAATCAACACAGATGTGTTTCTACATCACTTTTAAATTTTTCATAAAATCGAATTGTTGCTCGTATCGGGCGAATAGAGCAGCTAGCAAGGTAGCATTACTCAGGTAAAGTCGAAAATCAACACAGATGTGTTTCTACATCACTTTTAAATTTTTCATAAAAATCGACTTATTGCTCGTATCGGGCGAATAGAGCAGCTAGCAAGGTATCATTACTTAGGAAAAGTCAGAAATCAACACAGAAGAGTTTCTACATGATTTTTAATTTTTTCATAAAAATCGACTTATTGCTCGTATCGGGCGAATAGAGCAGCTAGCAAGGTATCATTACTTAGGAAAAGTCAGAAATCAACACAGAAGAGTTTCTACATGATTTTTAAATTTTTGATAGAAATCGACTTATTGCTCGTATCGTGCGCATAGAGCAGCTAGCAAGGTAGCATTACTTAGGAAAAGTCAGAAATCAACACAGGTGTGTTTCTACATGACTTTTTAATTCATCATAAAAATCGAATTATTGCTCGTATCGTGCGCATAGAGCAGCTAGCAAGGTAGCATTACTCAGGAAAAGTCGGAAATCAACACAGATGTGTTTCTACATCACTTTTAAATTTTTCATAAAAATCGACTTATTGCTCGTATCGGGCGAATAGAGCAGCTAGCAAGGTATCATTACTTAGGAAAAGTCAGAAATCAACACCGAAGAGTTTCTACATGATTTTTAAATTTTTGATAGAAATCGACTTATTGCTCGTATCGTGCGCATAGAGCAGCTAGCAAGGTAGCATTACTTAGGAAAAGTCGGAAATCAACACAGACGTGTTTCTACACCACTTTTAAATTTTTCATAAAAATCGAATTGTTGCTCGTATCGGGCGAATAGAGCAGCTAGCAAGGTAGCATTACTTAAGAAAAGTCGGAAATCAACACACATGTGTTTCTACAGCACTTTTAAATTTTTCATTAAAAAAAAGTTATTGCTCGTATCGAGCGCATAGAGCAGCTAGCAAGGTAGCATTACATAGGAAAAGTCAGAAATCAACACAGAAGAGTTTCTACATGATTTTTAAATTTTTCATAGAAATCGAATATTTACTCGTATCGGGCGAATAGAGCAGTTAGCAAGGTATCATTACTTAGGAAAAGTCAGAAATCAACACAGAAGAGTTTCTACATGATTTTTAAATTTTTGATAGAAATCGACTTATTGCTCGTATCGTGCGCATAGAGCAGCTAGCAAGGTAGCATTACTTAGGAAAAGTCAGAAATCAACACAGAAGAGTTTCTACATGATTTTTAATTTTTTCGTAGAAATCGACTTATTGCTCGTATCGTGCACATAGAGCAGCTAGCAAGGTAGCGTTACTTAGGAAAAGTCGGAAATCAACACAGGTGTGTTTCTACATCACTTTTAAATTTTTCATAAAAATCGACTTATTGCTCGTATCGGGCGAATAGAGCAGCTAGCAAGGTATCATTACTTAGGAAAAGTCAGAAATCAACACAGAAGAGTTTCTACATGATTTTTAAATTTTTGATAGAAATCGACTTATTGCTCGTATCGTGCGCATAGAGCAGCTAGCAAGGTAGCATTACTTAGGAAAAGTCGGAAATCAACACAGACGTGTTTCTACACCACTTTTAAATTTTTCATAAAAATCGAATTGTTGCTCGTATCGGGCGAATAGAGCAGCTAGCAAGGTAGCATTACTTAAGAAAAGTCGGAAATCAACACACATGTGTTTCTACAGCACTTTTAAATTTTTCATTAAAAAAAAGTTATTGCTCGTATCGAGCGCATAGAGCAGCTAGCAAGGTAGCATTACATAGGAAAAGTCAGAAATCAACACAGAAGAGTTTCTACATGATTTTTAAATTTTTCATAGAAATCGAATATTTACTCGTATCGGGCGAATAGAGCAGTTAGCAAGGTATCATTACTTAGGAAAAGTCAGAAATCAACACAGAAGAGTTTCTACATGATTTTGAGTACACACCACTAAATAAATTCCCCATTGCTTACTGTGTAAAATGGACCATGATTATTCGCCATTTTCTCGCTTATAAAGCAACTGGTTGCTTCAACTTTGCATTCTGTGTGAAGATCATGGTCTTGGCTTTCCTGTAAACAACAAAAATATATAAGTTCAAGGCAAAATTTTCGAGATATGCGCCGTCAAAGATACACATGTTTGTAGATTGCCCAGGCCTAGCTTAGGTCTAAGCAATTCTAATCAATTATCTGAAGTCTCTAAAATGACTAAAAAATCATAAAAAATTGGTCAAAGAAGAAAATTTGCACTGATATTGTTTGATAATCTTCATTTAATAATCATCCGATCAAAAGTTTGGCCAACAACACTATTTTTGAAGCATTTTTATATATTTCACTTAGAGGAGGGTCATCCCAACCAATTCAACAGGCCTTTCGTGGACTCTTCCATTATTTATTTAGTGGTGTGAATCCTTCACCTCTTCAGATTTTTGAAATTATATATTTTTCTGTTAGGTTGAATATACTGCAACACATTGATAGCATTGCAACCACTTAAATCAATTTTAACAGGCTTTTGTATGACAAAGTTTGTTTAAATTATGTTTGCTATCTACTGAAGATAGCATGCTTTTCAATGGTGAAATAACGTGCACGCGGTAAAAGTGTGTCACACAGTTTGTCTTTATTTCTTGAACTTTCAATGCCTTTGTAGCATGAATTGACCAGTTGTAATGATAGTAATGAATACATATTACAAATTTAGAATGTCTATAATCTCCTTTTTGTGTATACTGAGATGGAACCGGGGGGGGGGGGGGGGGGGGGGGGGGGGGGCAAGTGATACTTTTAGTTGTATATGAAATTATGGAAAAGTTCAAATTAGAAAATAAATCCGGGGTTTACCTGTATGTAAGACTCCATGACAGAGGGTGCCAGAGACACTTCATTTGCATAGAACTGGCAAATTCCTCCTTCTTTACACGCATCTCAACCATTAAACGAAGATCTTTGAAAAAAATCAAATCCTGGGATAGGCCTAGGCCTAGGCCTACTGTAACACGGTTAGCCAATCTGTAATGGAATTTCAAAAAGAAAAGATATGGTATGATGATCAGGGTTTACATAGTATAGATAACCCCTTTTCTCTCCTCCCTGTATACAGTATATATCCCCTCCCACCCTCTTCTCCCCACCCCTTCACCCGCTAGCTAGGCACTGGCTATTACACTGCACCCTTGACTAGTGCAAGTCTGATTATCATGATAATAACCCACGGCTATGACTAAACAGCTGGGTTTTTCATCTTTGTTTACTTGGTGTATTCGGGGAAGGGGAGGGAGGGGTTGTTGTGGAAACAAATATTTGACCTCTATCTAATATGGGATCGGGCTATGGTGGACTTACATGAATAGGGAGACCTTTACTTTGTGCAGACATGGTATCATTCCAATCCAATGTTTTAAATTTTGATTATCACTTGATTTGTAAAAAAGTAAGCTTATTTAAGAGTTGCCTGCAGCCTCTGAAAGTTGTCTTACATACCACTATCAGTCCTGTGTGTGAACAGACAACTTGGTCACTGTTCGATCTATCTGTTAATAAGCTTATAATTACAATTTTAAATCAGTGTAAATTGACTTTGAAAAGTAACCAGTGACAGTTGACTAAACCTACGTTCTTACGCGGCTGAAGAGACTGAATGAAGCAGTTTCTTGTGCTGCATTTTCTACACTAAATGTTCCTAAATCAATAGAAAACTTACATTAAATGGTAAATAGCCACAGAAATTCAGCGTATCATTAATTTGAAAACTTTTTTTAATCGGTTCGTATGACCATAGCAACCAGACAGCCCGTGAGATAGGCGTGGGCAATACGAAATCCCGATTTTCATAAATTAACTGGATTTTCATGTAGAGTACACACCACTAAATAAATTCCCCATTGCTTACTGTGTAAAATGGACCATGATTATTCGCCATTTTCTCGCTTATAAAGCAACTGGTTGCTTCAACTTTGCATTCTGTGTGAAGATCATGGTCTTGGCTTTCCTGTAAACAACAAAAATATATAAGTTCAAGGCAAAATTTTCGAGATATGCGCCGTCAAAGATACACATGTTTGTAGATTGCCCAGGCCTAGCTTAGGTCTAAGCAATTCTAATCAATTATCTGAAGTCTCTAAAATGACTAAAAAATCATAAAAAATTGGTCAAAGAAGAAAATTTGCACTGATATTGTTTGATAATCTTCATTTAATAATCATCCGATCAAAAGTTTGGCCAACAACACTATTTTTGAAGCATTTTTATATATTTCACTTAGAGGAGGGTCATCCCAACCAATTCAACAGGCCTTTCGTGGACTCTTCCATTATTTATTTAGTGGTGTGAATCCTTCATTTTTAAATTTTTGATAGAAATCGACTTATTGCTCGTATCGTGCGCATAGAGCAGCTAGCAAGGTAGCATTACTTAGGAAAAGTCAGAAATCAACACAGAAGAGTTTCTACATGATTTTTAATTTTTTCGTAGAAATCGACTTATTGCTCGTATCGTGCACATAGAGCAGCTAGCAAGGTAGCGTTACTTAGGAAAAGTCGGAAATCAACACAGGTGTGTTTCTACATCACTTTTAAATTTTTCATAAAAATCGACTTATTGCTCGTATCGGGCGAATAGAGCAGCTAGCAAGGTATCATTACTTAGGAAAAGTCAGAAATCAACACAGAAGAGTTTCTACATGATTTTTAAATTTTTGATAGAAATCGACTTATTGCTCGTATCGTGCGCATAGAGCAGCTAGCAAGGTAGCATTACTTAGGAAAAGTCGGAAATCAACACACGTGTTTCTACACCACTTTTAAATTTTTCATAAAAATCGAATTGTTGCTCGTATCGGGCGAATAGAGCAGCTAGCAAGGTAGCATTACTTAGGAAAAGTCGGAAATCAACACACATGTGTTTCTACAGCACTTTTAAATTTTTCATTAAAAAAAAGTTATTGCTCGTATCGAGCGCATTAGAGCAGCTAGCAAGGTAGCATTACATAGGAAAAGTCAGAAATCAACACAGAAGAGTTTCTACATGATTTTTAAATTTTTCATAGAAATCGAATATTTACTCGTATCGGGCGAATAGAGCAGTTAGCAAGGTATCAATACTTAGGAAAAGTCAGAAATCAACACAGAAGAGTTTCTACATGATTTTTAAATTTTTCATAGAAATCGACTTATTGCTCGTATCGTGCGCATAGAGCAGCTAGCAAGGTAGCATTACTTAGGAAAAGTCAGAAATCAACACAGAAGAGTTTCTACATGATTTTTAAATTTTTCATAGAAATCAACTTATTGCTCGTATCGTGCGCATAGAGCAGCTAGCAAGGTAGCATTACTTAGGAAAAGTCAGAAATCAACACAGAAGAGTTTCTACATGATTTTTAATTTTTTCGTAGAAATCGACTTATTGCTCGTATCGTGCACATAGAGCAGCTAGCAAGGTAGCGTTACTTAGGAAAACTCGGAAATCAACACAGGTGTGTTTCTACATCACTTTTAAATTTTTCATAAAAATCGACTTATTGCTCGTATCGGGCGAATAGAGCAGCTAGCAAGGTATCATTACTTATATCGTGCGCATAGAGCAGCTAGCAAGGTAGCATTAGGAAAAGTCGGAAATCAACACAGATGTGTTTCTACATCACTTTTAAATTTTTCATAAAAATCGAATTGTTGCTCGTATCGGGCGAATAGAGCAGCTAGCAAGGTAGCATTACTCAGGTAAAGTCGCAAATCAACACAGATGTGTTTCTACATCACTTTTAAATTTTTCATAAAAATCGACTTATAACTCGTATCGGGCGAATATAGCAGCTAGCAAGGTATCATTACTTAGGAAAAGTCAGAAATCAACACAGAAGAGTTTCTACATGATTTTTAATTTTTTCATAAAAATCGACTTATTGCTCGTATCGGGCGAATAGAGCAGCTAGCAAGGTATCATTACTTAGGAAAAGTCAGAAATCAGCACACAAGAGTTTCTACATGATTTTTAAATTGTTCATAGAAATCGACTTATTGCTCGTATCGTGCGCAGGGTTAGGGTTAGGGTTAGGGTTAGGGTTAGGGTTAGGGTTAGGGTTAGGGTTAGGGTTTAGGGTTTAGGGTTAGGGTTTAGGGTTAGGGTTAGGGTTAGGGTTAGGGTTAGGGTTAGGGGTTCAGTCAGTTGCATGCGTGTTAGTTAAGGTCCCTACTTTATGTCATAGGTAGGTTATAGGTAGACTAAGAATTTGACCGAGGGAAATTTCTTAAGTAGTTACCGTTTCAAAATGGCGGCGGTTTGAAGTTTATACACAAGTCAATAGGAAAGTAGCCATTTTGTTTGGTCGTTTAAAAATGGTACGTCATACAATTTCGTGCACGACAAAGAAAATACATAGCGTGTTAAGATCTACCTAGGGTTTAAATTACAGCTTCATCGTACCTTTACTTTGTGATATATGACGTAATAACCAAAATCCAAAATGGCGACCAAAATGTAAAGTTTGTCCGATTTTGTTTAAAATTAATATATGCATAGTCGATGTAAAGCCAATTACAGATTTGTAAGAATTAGCTTCGTGCGATGTTGCAATTAAAAATGGCGGCGGTTTGTAGTTTGTACACAAGTCAATGGGAAAGTAGCCATTTTGTTTGGCCGTTTAAAAATGGTACGTCGTAAAATTTCGTGCACGACAAAGAAAATACATAGCGTGTTAAGATCTACCTAGGGTTTAAATTACAGCCTCATCGTAACTTTAGTTTGTGAGCTATGACGTAATAACCAAAATCCAAAATGGCGACCAAAATGTAAATTTTGTCAGATTTTGTTCAAAATTAATATATGCATAGTTGATGTGAAGCCAATTACAGATTTGTAAAAATTAGCATCTTGCGATTTTGCAATTCAAAATGGCGGCGGTTTGAAGGTTGTTCACAAGTCAATGGGAAAGAAGCCATTTTGTTTCGCCGCTTAAAAAGGTTGGTCCTACAATGTCGCGCACGACAAAGAAAATAAAGAGCGTGTTAAGACCTGTATAGGGTTTAGTAACAGCCTCATCGATATGACGTAATAACGAAATTCAAAATCTGGTTAGGGTTATGGTTAGCGTTAGGGTTAGGGTTAAGGTTAAGGTTAGGGTTAATGAAACTGGCGAAAGAAAAACTCTTAAGTAGTTACCGTTTCAAAATGGCGGCTGTTTGAAGTTTGACAAAATTTGCATGTAAGTCAATGGGAATGACTTTATTTTGGCCGCCATTTTGAAACTACATCTACTTACATCTCCTACTTCCTCTTCATCTCTTCGTCTCCGATCCTCAACCTCAATTTGCGGGGCATTGCTTTCTGTGTGCCGTATGTCTTTTTTCTATATATCCCACGTGTAACGGAACATCTTAAATAAAAATGAAATCGATGTCAAATAACGGTGATTGCACATATTGCAAATCGGTTTATTGGCTATAATAATTACATAGAACATTGAAACAAGTTAATATTAGGTGTGTACACAGTGAATGAAGGTCAAAGGTCATCACGAAATGGAAAGGTCATTCAGGGGTCAAATATACATTATTGGTTAAACGAACTCAAACAAAGTAAAAAATTAACAATGTTATAATGTCATCCCCAGCCGGACAATAGGATAAGTCTTACAACGTTTAATTGGATTCAATACGATGTTTCGTTCAAGAGATATTACATTTTTAGTGTAATTTTAAGATATTACGATTAAAAAAATTCATACATTTGTCCGATTTTGTCAATGGCAATGACTTTATTTTGGCCGCCATTTTGAAACTACATCTACTTACATCTCCTCGTCTCCGATCCTCAACCTCTATTTGCGGGGGCATTGCTTTCTGTGTGCTGTATGTCTTTTTTCTATATCCCACGTGTAACGGAACATCTTAAATAAAAATGAAATCGATGTCAAATAACGGTGATTGCACATATTGCAAATCGGTTTATTGGCTATAATAATTACATAGAACATTGAAACAAGTTAATATTAGGTGTGTACAAAGTGAATGAAGGTCAAAGGTCATCACGAAATGGAAAGGTCATTCAGGGGTCAAATATACATTATTGGTTAAACGAACTCAAACAAAGTAAAAAATTAACAATGTTATAATGTCATCCCCAGCCGGACAATAGGATAAGTCTTTCAACGTTTAATTGGATTCAATACGATGTTTCGTTCAAGAGATATTACATTTTTAGTGTAATTTTAAGATATTACGATTAAAAAAATTCATACATTTTCCCGATTTTGTCAATGGCAATGACTATATTTTGGCTGCCATTTTGAAACTACATCTACTTACATCTCCTCGTCTCCGTTCCTCAACCTCCATTGTTTTCTGTGTGCTGTATGTCTTCTATATCCCACGTGTAACGGAACATCTTAAATAAAAATGAAATCGATGTCAAATAACGGTGATTGCACATATTGCAAATCGGATTATTGGCTATAATAATTACATAGAACATTGAAACAAGTTAATATTAGGTGTGTACAAAGTGAATGAAGGTCAATGGTCATCACGAAATGGAAAGGTCATTCAGGGGTCAAATATACATTTTTGGTTAAACGAACTCAAACAAAGTAAAAAATTAACAATGTTATAATGTCATCCCCAGCCGGACAATAGGATAAGTCTTTCAACGTTTAATTGGATTCAATACGATGTTTCGTTCAAGAGATATTACATTTTTAGTGTAATTTTAAGATATTACGATTAAAAAAATTCATACATTTTCCCGATTTTGTCAATGGCAATGACTATATTTTGGCTGCCATTTTGAAACTACATCTACTTACATCTCGTCTCCGTTCCTCAACCTCCATTGCTTTCTGTGTGCTGTATGTCTTTTTTCTATATCCCACGTGTAACGGAACATCTTAAATAAAAATGAAATCGATGTCAAATAACGGTGATTGCACATATTGCAAATCGGTTTATTGGCTATAATAATTACATAGAACATTGAAACAAGTTAATATTAGGTGTGTACAAAGTGAATGAAGGTCAAAGGTCATCACGAAAAGGAAAGGTCATTCAGGGGTCAAATATTCATTTTTGGTTAAACGAACTGAAACAAAGTAAAAATTTAACACTGTTATAATGTCATCTCAAGCCGGACATTAGGATAAGGGTTAGGGTTAGGGTTAGGGTTAGGGTTAGAGTTACGGGGTTCAGTCAGTTGCATGCGTGTTAGTTAAGGTCCCTTCTTTATGTCATAGGTAGGTTATAGGTAGACTAAGAATTTGACCGAGGGAAATTTCTTAAGTAGTTACCGTTTCAAAATGGCGGCGGTTTGAAGTTTATACACAAGTCAATAGGAAAGTAGCCATTTTGTTTGGTCGTTTAAAAATGGTACGTCATACAATTTCGTGCACGACAAAGAAAATACATAGCGTGTTAAGATCTACCTAGGGTTTAAATTACAGCTTCATCGTACCTTTACTTTGTGATATATGACGTAATAACCAAAATCCAAAATGGCGACCAAAATGTAAAGTTTGTCCGATTTTGTTTAAAATTAATATGCATAGTCGATGTAAAGCCAATTACAGATTTGTAAGCATTAGCTTCGTGCGATGTTGCAATTAAAAATGGCGGCGGTTTGTAGTTTGTACACAAGTCAATGGGAAAGTAGCCATTTTGTTTGGCCGTTTAAAAATGGTACGTCGTACAATTTCGTGCACGACAAAGAAAATACATAGCGTGTTAAGATCTACCTAGGGTTTAAATTACAGCCTCATCGTAACTTTAGTTTGTGAGCTATGACGTAATAACCAAAATCCAAAATGGCGACCAAAATGTAAATTTTGTCCGATTTTGTTCAAAAATAATATATGCATAGTTGATGTGAAGCCAATTACAGATTTGTAAACATTAGCATCTTGCGATTTTGCAATTCAAAATGGCGGCGGTTTGAAGGTTGTTCACAAGTCAATGGGAAAGAAGCCATTTTGTTTCGCCGCTTAAAAAGGTTGGTCCTACAATGTCGCGCACGACAAAGAAAATAAAGAGCGTGTTAAGACCTGTATAGGGTTTAAGTAACAGCCTCATCGATATGACGTAATAACGAAATTCAAAATCTGGTTAGGGTTATGGTTAGCGTTAGGGTTAGGGTTAAGGTTAAGGTTAGGGTTAATGAAACTGGCGAAAGAAAAACTCTTAAGTAGTTACCGTTTCAAAATGGCGGCTGTTTGAAGTTTGACAAAATTTACATGTAAGTCAATGGGAATGACTTTATTTTGGCCGCCATTTTGAAACTACATCTACTTACATCTCCTACTTCCTCTTCATCTCCTCGTCTCCGATCCTCAACCTCAATTTGCGGGGCATTGCTTTCTGTGTGCCGTATGTCTTTTTTCTATATCCCACGTGTAACGGAACATCTTAAATAAAAATGAAATCGATGTCAAATAACGGTGATTGCACATATTGCAAATCGGTTTATTGGCTATAATAATTACATAGAACATTGAAACAAGTTAATATTAGGTGTGTACAAAGTGAATGAAGGTCAAAGGTCATCACGAAATGGAAAGGTCATTCAGGGGTCAAATATACATTATTGGTTAAACGAACTCAAACAAAGTAAAAAATTAACAATGTTATAATGTCATCCCCAGCCGGACAATAGGATAAGTCTTACAACGTTTAATTGGATTCAATACGATGTTTCGTTCAAGAGATATTACATTTTTAGTGTAATTTTAAGATATTACGATTAAAAAAATTCATACATTTGTCCGATTTTGTCAATGGCAATGACTTTTTTTTGGCCGCCATTGTTAATTAATTTTAATTGCCATTGTTAATTAATTTTAAGATATTACGATTAAAAAAATTCATACATTTTCCCGATTTTGTCAATGGCAATGACTATATTTTGGCTGCCATTTTGAAACTACATCTACTTACATCTCCTCGTCTCCGTTCCTCAACCTCCATTGCTTTCTGTGTGCTGTATGTCTTTTTTCTATATCCCACGTGTAACGGAACATCTTAAATAAAAATGAAATCGATGTCAAATAACGGTGATTGCACATATGAGACCTGTCACCACAAAATGAGCGTTAAGTCGCCAGTGTGCATTAGGAGATATGGTCCAATGAACATGCCAAAAATCAATAGAAAACAAAGGAATTTCGCAACTTCAATTTGATTTTTGAAAGGGAAAACATTGAGCAATTATGACATGTTGCATATCATTTTAAAGCTTGTTTCCGACTTAACTCTCATTTTGTGATGACAGGTCTCATATTGCAAATCGGTTTATTGGCTATAATAATTACATAGAACATTGAAACAAGTTAATATTAGGTGTGTACAAAGTGAATGAAGGTCAAAGGTCATCACGAAAAGGAAAGGTCATTCAGGGGTCAAATATTCATTTTTGGTTAAACGAACTGAAACAAAGTAAAAATTTAACACTGTTATAATGTCATCTCAAGCCGGACATTAGGATAAGGGTTAGGGTTAGGGTTAGGGTTAGGGTTAGAGTTACGGGGTTCAGTCAGTTGCATGCGTGTTAGTTAAGGTCCCTTCTTTATGTCATAGGTAGGTTATAGGTAGACTAAGAATTTGACCGAGGGAAATTTCTTAAGTAGTTACCGTTTCAAAATGGCGGCGGTTTGAAGTTTATACACAAGTCAATAGGAAAGTAGCCATTTTGTTTGGTCGTTTAAAAATGGTACGTCATACAATTTCGTGCACGACAAAGAAAATACATAGCGTGTTAAGATCTACCTAGGGTTTAAATTACAGCTTCATCGTACCTTTACTTTGTGATATATGACGTAATAACCAAAATCCAAAATGGCGACCAAAATGTAAAGTTTGTCCGATTTTGTTTAAAATTAATATGCATAGTCGATGTAAAGCCAATTACAGATTTGTAAGCATTAGCTTCGTGCGATGTTGCAATTAAAAATGGCGGCGGTTTGTAGTTTGTACACAAGTCAATGGGAAAGTAGCCATTTTGTTTGGCCGTTTAAAAATGGTACGTCGTACAATTTCGTGCAGGACAAAGAAAATACATAGCGTGTTAAGATCTACCTAGGGTTTAAATTACAGCCTCATCGTAACTTTAGTTTGTGAGCTATGACGTAATAACCAAAATCCAAAATGGCGACCAAAATGTAAATTTTGTCCGATTTTGTTCAAAAATAATATATGCATAGTTGATGTGAAGCCAATTACAGATTTGTAAAAATTAGCATCTTGCGATTTTGCAATTCAAAATGGCGGCGGTTTGAAGGTTGTTCACAAGTCAATGGGAAAGAAGCCATTTTGTTTCGCCGCTTAAAAAGGTTGGTCCTACAATGTCGCGCACGACAAAGAAAATAAAGAGCGTGTTAAGACCTGTATAGGGTTTAAGTAACAGCCTCATCGATATGACGTAATAACGAAATTCAAAATCTGGTTAGGGTTATGGTTAGCGTTAGGGTTAGGGTTAAGGTTAAGGTTAGGGTTAATGAAACTGGCGAAAGAAAAACTCTTAAGTAGTTACCGTTTCAAAATGGCGGCTGTTTGAAGTTTGACAAAATTTACATGTAAGTCAATGGGAATGACTTTATTTTGGCCGCCATTTTGAAACTACATCTACTTACATCTCCTACTTCCTCTTCATCTCCTCGTCTCCGATCCTCAACCTCAATTTGCGGGGCATTGCTTTCTGTGTGCCGTATGTCTTTTTTCTATATCCCACGTGTAACGGAACATCTTAAATAAAAATGAAATCGATGTCAAATAACGGTGATTGCACATATTGCAAATCGGTTTATTGGCTATAATAATTACATAGAACATTGAAACAAGTTAATATTAGGTGTGTACAAAGTGAATGAAGGTCAAAGGTCATCACGAAATGGAAAGGTCATTCAGGGGTCAAATATACATTATTGGTTAAACGAACTCAAACAAAGTAAAAAATTAACAATGTTATAATGTCATCCCCAGCCGGACAATAGGATAAGTCTTACAACGTTTAATTGGATTCAATACGATGTTTCGTTCAAGAGATATTACATTTTTAGTGTAATTTTAAGATATTACGATTAAAAAAATTCATACATTTGTCCGATTTTGTCAATGGCAATGACTTTTTTTTGGCCGCCATTTTGAAACTACATCTACTTACATCTCCTCGTCTCCGATCCTCAACCTCTATTTGCGGGGGCATTGCTTTCTGTGTGCTGTATGTCTTTTTTCTATATCCCACGTGTAACGGAACATCTTAAATAAAAATGAAATCGATGTCAAATAACGGTGATTGCACATATTGCAAATCGGTTTATTGGCTATAATAATTACATAGAACATTGAAACAAGTTAATATTAGGTGTGTACAAAGTGAATGAAGGTCAAAGGTCATCACGAAATGGAAAGGTCATTCAGGGGTCAAATATACATTATTGGTTAAACGAACTCAAACAAAGTAAAAAATTAACAATGTTATAATGTCATCCCCAGCCGGACAATAGGATAAGTCTTTCAACGTTTAATTGGATTCAATACGATGTTTCGTTCAAGAGATATTACATTTTTAGTATTTTAAGATATTACGATTAAAAAAATTCATACATTTTCCCGATTTTGTCAATGGCAATGACTATATTTTGGCTGCCATTTTGAAACTACATCTACTTACATCTCCTCGTCTCCGTTCCTCAACCTCCATTGCTTTCTGTGTGCTGTATGTCTTTTTTCTATATCCCACGTGTAACGGAACATCTTAAATAAAAATGAAATCGATGTCAAATAACGGTGATTGCACATATGAGACCTGTCACCACAAAATGAGCGTTAAGTCGCCAGTGTGCATTAGGAGATATGGTCCAATGAACATGCCAAAAATCAATAGAAAACAAAGGAATTTCGCAACTTCAATTTGATTTTTGAAAGGGAAAACATTGAGCAATTATGACATGTTGCATATCATTTTAAAGCTTGTTTCCGACTTAACTCTCATTTTGTGATGACAGGTCTCATATTGCAAATCGGTTTATTGGCTATAAAAATTACATAGAACATTGAAACAAGTTAATATTAGGTGTGTACAAAGTGAATGAAGGTCAAAGGTCATCACGAAAAGGAAAGGTCATTCAGGGGTCAAATATTCATTTTTGGTTAAACGAACTGAAACAAAGTAAAAATTTAACACTGTTATAATGTCATCTCAAGCCGGACATTAGGATAAGGGTTAGGGTTAGGGTTAGGGTTAGGGTTAGAGTTACGGGGTTCAGTCAGTTGCATGCGTGTTAGTTAAGGTCCCTTCTTTATGTCATAGGTAGGTTATAGGTAGACTAAGAATTTGACAGAGGGAAATTTCTTAAGTAGTTACCGTTTCAAAATGGCGGCGGTTTGAAGTTTATACACAAGTCAATAGGAAAGTAGCCATTTTGTTTGGTCGTTTAAAAATGGTACGTCATACAATTTCGTGCACGACAAAGAAAATACATAGCGTGTTAAGATCTACCTAGGGTTTAAATTACAGCTTCATCGTACCTTTACTTTGTGATATATGACGTAATAACCAAAATCCAAAATGGCGACCAAAATGTAAAGTTTGTCCGATTTTGTTTAAAATTAATATGCATAGTCGATGTAAAGCCAATTACAGATTTGTAAGCATTAGCTTCGTGCGATGTTGCAATTAAAAATGGCGGCGGTTTGTAGTTTGTACACAAGTCAATGGGAAAGTAGCCATTTTGTTTGGCCGTTTAAAAATGGTACGTCGTACAATTTCGTGCACGACAAAGAAAATACATAGCGTGTTAAGATCTACCTAGGGTTTAAATTACAGCCTCATCGTAACTTTAGTTTGTGAGCTATGACGTAATAACCAAAATCCAAAATGGCGACCAAAATGTAAATTTTGTCCGATTTTGTTCAAAAATAATATATGCATAGTTGATGTGAAGCCAATTACAGATTTGTAAAAATTAGCATCTTGCGATTTTGCAATTCAAAATGGCGGCGGTTTGAAGGTTGTTCACAAGTCAATGGGAACGAAGCCATTTTGTTTCGCCGCTTAAAAAGGTTGGTCCTACAATGTCGCGCACGACAAAGAAAATAAAGAGCGTGTTAAGACCTTTATAGGGTTTAAGTAACAGCCTCATCGGTATGACGTAATAACGAAATTCAAAATCTGGTTAGGGTTATGGTTAGCGTTAGGGTTAGGGTTAAGGTTAATGTTAGGGTTAATGAAACTGGCGAAAGAAAATCTCTTAAGTAGTTACCGTTTCAAAATGGCGGCTGTTTGAAGTTTGACAAAATTTACATGTAAGTCAATGGGAATGACTTTATTTTGGCCGCCATTTTGAAACTACATCTACTTACATCTCCTACTTCCTCTTCATCTCCTCGTCTCCGATCCTCAACCTCAATTTGCGGGGCATTGCTTTCTGTGTGCCGTATGTCTTTTTTCTATATCCCACGTGTAACGGAATGATCTTAAATAAAAATGAAATCGATGTCAAATAACGGTGATTGCACATATTGCAAATCGGTTTATTGGCTATAATAATTACATAGAACATTGAAACAAGTTAATATTAGGTGTGTACAAAGTGAATGAAGGTCAAAGGTCATCACGAAATGGAAAGGTCATTCAGGGGTCAAATATACATTATTGGTTAAACGAACTCAAACAAAGTAAAAAATTAACAATGTTATAATGTCATCCCCAGCCGGACAATAGGATAAGTCTTACAACGTTTAATTGGATTCAATACGATGTTTCGTTCAAGAGATATTACATTTTTAGTGTAATTTTAAGATATTACGATTAAAAAAATTCATACATTTGTCCGATTTTGTCAATGGCAATGACTTTTTTTTGGCCGCCATTTTGAAACTACATCTACTTACATCTCCTCGTCTCCGATCCTCAACCTCTATTTGCGGGGGCATTGCTTTCTGTGTGCTGTATGTCTTTTTTCTATATCCCACGTGTAACGGAACATCTTAAATAAAAATGAAATCGATGTCAAATAACGGTGATTGCACATATTGCAAATCGGTTTATTGGCTATAATAATTACATAGAACATTGAAACAAGTTAATATTAGGTGTGTACAAAGTGAATGAAGGTCAAAGGTCATCACGAAATGGAAAGGTCATTCAGGGGTCAAATATACATTATTGGTTAAACGAACTCAAACAAAGTAAAAAATTAACAATGTTATAATGTCATCCCCAGCCGGACAATAGGATAAGTCTTTCAACGTTTAATTGGATTCAATACGATGTTTCGTTCAAGAGATATTACATTTTTAGTATTTTAAGATATTACGATTAAAAAAATTCATACATTTTCCCGATTTTGTCAATGGCAATGACTATATTTTGGCTGCCATTTTGAAACTACATCTACTTACATCTCCTCGTCTCCGTTCCTCAACCTCCATTGCTTTCTGTGTGCTGTATGTCTTTTTTCTATATCCCACGTGTAACGGAACATCTTAAATAAAAATGAAATCGATGTCAAATAACGGTGATTGCACATATGAGACCTGTCACCACAAAATGAGCGTTAAGTCGCCAGTGTGCATTAGGAGATATGGTCCAATGAACATGCCAAAAATCAATAGAAAACAAAGGAATTTCGCAACTTCAATTTGATTTTTGAAAGGGAAAACATTGAGCAATTATGACATGTTGCATATCATTTTAAAGCTTGTTTCCGACTTAACTCTCATTTTGTGATGACAGGTCTCATATTGCAAATCGGTTTATTGGCTATAAAAATTACATAGAACATTGAAACAAGTTAATATTAGGTGTGTACAAAGTGAATGAAGGTCAAAGGTCATCACGAAAAGGAAAGGTCATTCAGGGGTCAAATATTCATTTTTGGTTAAACGAACTGAAACAAAGTAAAAATTTAACACTGTTATAATGTCATCTCAAGCCGGACATTAGGATAAGGGTTAGGGTTAGGGTTAGGGTTAGGGTTAGAGTTACGGGGTTCAGTCAGTTGCATGCGTGTTAGTTAAGGTCCCTTCTTTATGTCATAGGTAGGTTATAGGTAGACTAAGAATTTGACAGAGGGAAATTTCTTAAGTAGTTACCGTTTCAAAATGGCGGCGGTTTGAAGTTTATACACAAGTCAATAGGAAAGTAGCCATTTTGTTTGGTCGTTTAAAAATGGTACGTCATACAATTTCGTGCACGACAAAGAAAATACATAGCGTGTTAAGATCTACCTAGGGTTTAAATTACAGCTTCATCGTACCTTTACTTTGTGATATATGACGTAATAACCAAAATCCAAAATGGCGACCAAAATGTAAAGTTTGTCCGATTTTGTTTAAAATTAATATGCATAGTCGATGTAAAGCCAATTACAGATTTGTAAGCATTAGCTTCGTGCGATGTTGCAATTAAAAATGGCGGCGGTTTGTAGTTTGTACACAAGTCAATGGGAAAGTAGCCATTTTGTTTGGCCGTTTAAAAATGGTACGTCGTACAATTTCGTGCACGACAAAGAAAATACATAGCGTGTTAAGATCTACCTAGGGTTTAAATTACAGCCTCATCGTAACTTTAGTTTGTGAGCTATGACGTAATAACCAAAATCCAAAATGGCGACCAAAATGTAAATTTTGTCCGATTTTGTTCAAAAATAATATATGCATAGTTGATGTGAAGCCAATTACAGATTTGTAAAAATTAGCATCTTGCGATTTTGCAATTCAAAATGGCGGCGGTTTGAAGGTTGTTCACAAGTCAATGGGAACGAAGCCATTTTGTTTCGCCGCTTAAAAAGGTTGGTCCTACAATGTCGCGCACGACAAAGAAAATAAAGAGCGTGTTAAGACCTTTATAGGGTTTAAGTAACAGCCTCATCGGTATGACGTAATAACGAAATTCAAAATCTGGTTAGGGTTATGGTTAGCGTTAGGGTTAGGGTTAAGGTTAATGTTAGGGTTAATGAAACTGGCGAAAGAAAATCTCTTAAGTAGTTACCGTTTCAAAATGGCGGCTGTTTGAAGTTTGACAAAATTTACATGTAAGTCAATGGGAATGACTTTATTTTGGCCGCCATTTTGAAACTACATCTACTTACATCTCCTACTTCCTCTTCATCTCCTCGTCTCCGATCCTCAACCTCAATTTGCGGGGCATTGCTTTCTGTGTGCCGTATGTCTTTTTTCTATATCCCACGTGTAACGGAATGATCTTAAATAAAAATGAAATCGATGTCAAATAACGGTGATTGCACATATTGCAAATCGGTTTATTGGCTATAATAATTACATAGAACATTGAAACAAGTTAATATTAGGTGTGTACAAAGTGAATGAAGGTCAAAGGTCATCACGAAATGGAAAGGTCATTCAGGGGTCAAATATACATTATTGGTTAAACGAACTCAAACAAAGTAAAAAATTAACAATGTTATAATGTCATCCCCAGCCGGACAATAGGATAAGTCTTACAACGTTTAATTGGATTCAATACGATGTTTCGTTCAAGAGATATTACATTTTTAGTGTAATTTTAAGATATTACGATTAAAAAAATTCATACATTTGTCCGATTTTGTCAATGGCAATGACTTTTTTTTGGCCGCCATTTTGAAACTACATCTACTTACATCTCCTCGTCTCCGATCCTCAACCTCTATTTGCGGGGGCATTGCTTTCTGTGTGCTGTATGTCTTTTTTCTATATCCCACGTGTAACGGAACATCTTAAATAAAAATGAAATCGATGTCAAATAACGGTGATTGCACATATTGCAAATCGGTTTATTGGCTATAATAATTACATAGAACATTGAAACAAGTTAATATTAGGTGTGTACAAAGTGAATGAAGGTCAAAGGTCATCACGAAATGGAAAGGTCATTCAGGGGTCAAATATACATTATTGGTTAAACGAACTCAAACAAAGTAAAAAATTAACAATGTTATAATGTCATCCCCAGCCGGACAATAGGATAAGTCTTTCAACGTTTAATTGGATTCAATACGATGTTTCGTTCAAGAGATATTACATTTTTAGTATTTTAAGATATTACGATTAAAAAAATTCATACATTTTCCCGATTTTGTCAATGGCAATGACTATATTTTGGCTGCCATTTTGAAACTACATCTACTTACATCTCCTCGTCTCCGTTCCTCAACCTCCATTGCTTTCTGTGTGCTGTATGTCTTTTTTCTATATCCCACGTGTAACGGAACATCTTAAATAAAAATGAAATCGATGTCAAATAACGGTGATTGCACATATGAGACCTGTCACCACAAAATGAGCGTTAAGTCGCCAGTGTGCATTAGGAGATATGGTCCAATGAACATGCCAAAAATCAATAGAAAACAAAGGAATTTCGCAACTTCAATTTGATTTTTGAAAGGGAAAACATTGAGCAATTATGACATGTTGCATATCATTTTAAAGCTTGTTTCCGACTTAACTCTCATTTTGTGATGACAGGTCTCATATTGCAAATCGGTTTATTGGCTATAATAATTACATAGAACATTGAAACAAGTTAATATTAGGTGTGTACAAAGTGAATGAAGGTCAAAGGTCATCACGAAAAGGAAAGGTCATTCAGGGGTCAAATATTCATTTTTGGTTAAACGAACTGAAACAAAATAAAAATTTAACACTGTTATAATGTCATCTCAAGCCGGACATTAGGATAGGGGTTAGGGGTTAGGGGTTAGGGGTTAGGGGTTAGGGGTTAGGGGTTAGGGGTTAGGGGTTAGGGGTTAGGGGTTAGGGGTTAGGGGTTAGGGGTTAGGGGTTAGGGGTTAGGGGTTAGGGGTTAGGGGTTAGGGGTTAGGGGTTAGGGGTTAGGGGTTAGGGGTTAGGGGTTAGGGTTAGGGTTAGGGTTAGGGTTTGGGTTTGGGTTTGGGTTTGGGTTTGGGTTTGGGTTTGGGTTTGGGTTTGGGTTTGGGTTTGGGTTTGGGTTTGGGTTTGGGTTTGGGTTTGGGTTAGGGTTAGGGTTAGGGTTAGGGTTAGGGTTAGGGTTAGGGTTAGGGTTAGGGTTAGGGTTACGGGGTTCAGTCAGTTGCATGCGTGTTAGTTAAGGTCCCTTCTTTATGTCATAGGTATGTTAGAGGTCGACTAAGAATTTGACCGAGGGAAATTTCTTAAGTAGTTACCGTTTCAAAATGGCGGCGGTTTGAAGTTTTATACACAAGTCAATAGGAAAGTAGCCATTTTGTTTGGCCGTTTAAAAATGGTACGTCGTACAATTTCGTGCACGACAAAGAAATTACATAGCGTGTTAAGATCTACCTAGGGTTTAAATTACAGCTTCATCGTACCTTTACTTTGTGATATATGACGTAATAACCAAAATCCAAAATGGCGACCAAAATGTAAAGTTTGTTCGATTTTGTTTAAAATTAATATATGCATAGTTGATGTAAAGCCAATTACAGATTTGTAAGAATTAGCTTCGTGCGATGTTGCAATTAAAAATGGCGGCGGTTTGTAGTTTGTACACAAGTCAATAGGAAAGTAGCCATTTTGTTTGGCCATTTAAAAATGGTACGTCGTACAATTTCGTGCACGACAAAGAAAATACATAGCGTGTTAAGATCTACCTAGGGTTTAAATTACAGCTTCATCGTACCTTTACTTTGTGATATATGACGTAATAACCAAAATCCAAAATGGCGACCAAAATGTAAAGTTTGTTCGATTTTGTTTAAAATTAATATATGCATAGTTGATGTAAAGCCAATTACAGATTTGTAAGAATTAGCTTCGTGCGATGTTGCAAATAAAAATGGCGGCGGTTTGTAGTTTGTACACAAGTCAATGGGAAAGTAGCCATTTTGTTTGGCCATTTAAAAATGGTACGTCGTACAATTTCGTGCACGACAAAGAAAATACATAGCGTGTTAAGATCTACCTAGGGTTTAAATTACAGCCTCATCGTAACTTTAGTTTGTGAGCTATGACGTAATAACCAAAATCCAAAATGGCGACCAAAATGTAAATTTTGTCCGATTTTGTTCAAAATTAATATATGCATAGTTGATGTGAAGCCAATTACAGATTTGTAAAAATTAGCATCTTGCGATGTTGCAATTCAAAATGGCGGCGGTTTGAAGGTTGTTCACAAGTCAATGGGAAAGAAGCCATTTTGTTTCGCCGCTTAAAAAGCTTGGTCCTACAATGTCGCACACGACAAAGAAAATGAAGAGCGTGTTAAGACCTGTATAGGGTTTAAGTAACAGCCTCATCGATATGACGTAATAACGAAATTCAAAATCTGGTTAGGGTTATGGTTAGCGTTAGGGTTAGGGTTAGGGTTAATGAAACTGGCGAAAGAAAAACTCTTAAGTAGTTACCGTTTCAAAATGGCGGCTGTTTGAAGTTTGACAAAATTTGCATGTAAGTCAATGGGAATGACTTTATTTTGGCCGCCATTTTGAAACTACATCTACTTACATCTCCTACTTCCTCTTCATCTCCTCGTCTCCGATCCTCAACCTCAATTTGCGCGGGGCATTGCTTTCTGTGTGCCGTATGTCTTTTTTCTATATCCCACGTGTAACGGAACATCTTAAATAAAAATGAAATCGATGTCAAATAACGGTGATTGCACATGCAAATCGGTTTATTGGCTATAATAATTACATAGAACATTGAAACAAGTTAATATTAGGTGTGTACAAAGTGAATGAAGGTCAAAGGTCATCCCGAAATGGAAAGGTCATTCAGGGGTCAAATATACATTATTGGTTAAACGAACTCAAACAAAGTAAAAAATTATCAATGTTATAATGTCATCCCCAGCCGGACAATAGGATAAGTCTTACAACGTTTAATTGGATTCAATACGATGTTTCGTTCAAGAGATATTACATTTTTAGTGTAATTTTAAGATATTACGATTAAAAAAATTCATACATTTGTCCGATTTTGTCAATGGCAATGACTTTATTTTGGCCGCCATTTTGAAACTACATCTACTTACATCTCCTCGTCTCCGATCCTCAACCTCTATTTGCGGGGGCATTGCTTTCTGTGTGCTGTATGTCTTTTTTCTATATCCCACGTGTAACGGAACATCTTAAATAAAAATGAAATCGATGTCAAATAACGGTGATTGCACATATTGCAAATCGGTTTATTGGCTATAATAATTACATAGAACATTGAAACAAGTTAATATTAGGTGTGTACAAAGTGAATGAAGGTCAAAGGTCATCACGAAATGGAAAGGTCATTCAGGGGTCAAATATACATTATTGGTTAAACGAACTCAAACAAAGTAAAAAATTAACAATGTTATAATGTCATCCCCAGCCGGACAATAGGATAAGTCTTTCAACGTTTAATTGGATTCAATACGATGTTTCGTTCAAGAGATATTACATTTTTAGTGTAATTTTAAGATATTACGATTTAAAAAAATCATACATTTTCCCGATTTTGTCAATGGCAATGACTATATTTTGGCTGCCATTTTGAAACTACATCTACTTACATCTCCTCGTCTCCGTTCCTCAACCTCCATTGTTTTCTGTGTGCTGTATGTCTTCTATATCCCACGTGTAACGGAACATCTTAAATAAAAAGGAAATCGATGTCAAATAACGGTGATTGCACATATTGCAAATCGGTTTATTGGCTATAATAATTACATAGAACATTGAAACAAGTTAATATTAGGTGTGTATAAAGTGAATGAAGGTCAAATGTCATCACGAAAAGGAAAGGTCATTCAGGGGTCAAATATTCATTTTTGGTTAAACGAACTGAAACAAAGTAAAAATTTAACACTGTTATAATGTCATCTCAAGCCGGACATTAGGATAAGTCTTTCAACGTTTAATTGGATTAGGGTTAGGGGTTAGGGGTTAGGGGTTAGGGGTTAGGGGTTAGGGTTTAGGGTTAGGGGTTAGGGGTTAGGGGTTAGGGGTTAGGGGTTAGGGTTTAGGGTTAGGGGTTAGGGGTTAGGGGTTAGGGGTTAGGGGTTAGGGGTTAGGGGTTAGGGGTTAGGGTTAGGGTTAGGGTTAGGGGTTAGGGGTTAGGGGTTAGGGGTTAGGGGTTAGGGGTTAGGGGTTAGGGGTTAGGGGTTAGGGTTAGGGTTAGGGTTAGGGTTAGGGTTAGGGTTAGGGTTAGGGTTAGGGTTAGGGTTAGGGTTAGGGGTTAGGGGTTAGGGGTTAGGGGTTAGGGGTTAGGGGTTAGGGGTTAGGGTTAGGGTTAGGGTTAGGGTTAGGGTTAGGGTTAGGGTTAGGGTTAGGGTTAGGGTTAGGGTTAGGGTTAGGGTTAGGGTTAGGGTTAGGGTTAGGGGTTAGGGGTAGGGTTAGGGTTAGGGTTAGGGTTAGGGTTAGGGTTAGGGTTAGGGTTAGGGTTAGGGTTAGGGTTAGGGTTAGGGTTAGGGTTAGGGGTTAGGGGTTAGGGGTTAGGGGTTAGGGGTTAGGGTTAGGGTTAGGGTTAGGGTTAGGGTTAGGGTTAGGGTTAGGGTTAGGGTTAGGGTTAGGGTTAGGGTTAGGGTTAGGGTTAGGGTTAGGGTTAGGGTTAGGGTTAGGGTTAGGGTTAGGGTTAGGGTTAGGGTTAGGGTTAGGGTTAGGGTTAGGGTTAGGGTTAGGGTTAGGGTTAGGGTTAGGGTTAGGGTTAGAGTTACGGGGTTCAGTCAGTTGCATGCGTGTTAGTTAAGGTCCCTTCTTTATGTCATAGGTAGGTTAGAGGTAGACTAAGAATTTGACCGAGGGAAATTTCTTAAGTAGTTACCGTTTCAAAATGGCGGCGGTTTGAAGTTTATACACAAGTCAATTGGAAAGTAGCCATTTTGTTTGGCCGTTTAAAAATGGTACGTCGTACAATTTCGTGCACGACAAAGAAATTACATAGCGTGTTAAGATCTACCTAGGGTTTAAATTACAGCTTCATCGTACCTTTAGTTTGTGATATATGACGTAATAACCAAAATCCAAAATGGCGACCAAAATGTAAAGTTTGTTCGATTTTGTTTAAAATTAATATATGCATAGTTGATGTAAAGCCAATTACAGATTTGTAAGAATTAGCTTCGTGCGATGTTGCAATTAAAAATGGCGGCGGTTTGTAGTTTGTACACAAGTCAATAGGAAAGTAGCCATTTTGTTTGGCCATTTAAAAATGGTACGTCGTACAATTTCGTGCACGACAAAGAAAATACATAGCGTGTTAAGATCTACCTAGGGTTTAAATTACAGCTTCATCGTACCTTTACTTTGTGATATATGACGTAATAACCAAAATCCAAAATGGCGACCAAAATGTAAAGTTTGTTCGATTTTGTTTAAAATTAATATATGCATAGTTGATGTAAAGCAAATTACAGATTTGTAAGAATTAGCTTCGTGCGATGTTGCAAATAAAAATGGCGGCGGTTTGTAGTTTGTACACAAGTCAATGGGAAAGTAGCCATTTTGTTTGGCCATTTAAAAATGGTACGTCGTACAATTTCGTGCACGACAAAGAAAATACATAGCGTGTTAAGATCTACCTAGGGTTTAAATTACAGCCTCATCGTAACTTTAGTTTGTGAGCTATGACGTAATAACCAAAATCCAAAATGGCGACCAAAATGTAAATTTTGTCCGATTTTGTTCAAAATTAATATATGCATAGTTGATGTGAAGCCAATTACAGATTTGTAAAAATTAGCATCTTGCGATGTTGCAATTCAAAATGGCGGCGGTTTGAAGGTTGTTCACAAGTCAATGGGAAAGAAGCCATTTTGTTTCTCCGCTTAAAAAGCTTGGTCCTACAATGTCGCACACGACAAAGAAAATGAAGAGCGTGTTAAGACCTGTATAGGGTTTAAGTAACAGCCTCATCGATATGACGTAATAACGAAATTCAAAATCTGGTTAGGGTTATGGTTAGCGTTAGGGTTAGGGTTAGGGTTAGGGTTAAGGTTAAGGTTAGGGTTAATGAAACTGGCGAAAGAAAAACTCTTAAGTAGTTACCGTTTCAAAATGGCGGCTGTTTGAAGTTTGACAAAATTTGCATGTAAGTCAATGGGAATGACTTTATTTTGGCCGCCATTTTGAAACTACATCTACTTACATCTCCTACTTCCTCTTCATCTCCTCGTCTCCGATCCTCAACCTCAATTTGCGCGGGGCATTGCTTTCTGTGTGCCGTATGTCTTTTTTCTATATCCCACGTGTAACGGAACATCTTAAATAAAAATGAAATCGATGTCAAATAACGGTGATTGCACATGCAAATCGGTTTATTGGCTATAATAATTACATAGAACATTGAAACAAGTTAATATTAGGTGTGTACAAAGTGAATGAAGGTCAAAGGTCATCCCGAAATGGAAAGGTCATTCAGGGGTCAAATATACATTATTGGTTAAACGAACTCAAACAAAGTAAAAAATTATCAATGTTATAATGTCATCCCCAGCCGGACAATAGGATAAGTCTTACAACGTTTAATTGGATTCAATACGATGTTTCGTTCAAGAGATATTACATTTTTAGTGTAATTTTAAGATATTACGATTAAAAAAATTCATACATTTGTCCGATTTTGTCAATGGCAATGACTTTATTTTGGCCGCCATTTTGAAACTACATCTACTTACATCTCCTCGTCTCCGATCCTCAACCTCTATTTGCGGGGGCATTGCTTTCTGTGTGCTGTATGTCTTTTTTCTATATCCCACGTGTAACGGAACATCTTAAATAAAAATGAAATCGATGTCAAATAACGGTGATTGCACATATTGCAAATCGGTTTATTGGCTATAATAATTACATAGAACATTGAAACAAGTTAATATTAGGTGTGTATAAAGTGAATGAAGGTCAAATGTCATCACGAAAAGGAAAGGTCATTCAGGGGTCAAATATTCATTTTTGGTTAAACGAACTGAAACAAAGTAAAAAATTAACACTATTATAATGTCATCTCAAGCCGGACATTAGGATAAGTCTTTCAACGTTTAATTGGATTCAATACGATGTTTCGTTCAAGAGATATTCAATTTTTAGTGTAATTTTAAGATATTACGATTAAAAAAATTCATACATTTTTTCCGATTTAGTCAACGGCAATTACTTTATTTTGGCCGTTATTTTGAAACTACATCTACATGTCATTAATATTGATAATCCGTTTTCAAAAAATGAAAATTGCATTGTTAAGTGTAATAATCACGTTATTTAGAAAAATCAAATTTGGCGCCAAATTAAAATTTACTTGAAATTACTTTATATTTGGTATGTAAATAGCTTTTGTCATCCCATTTGATAATCTGTCTTCAGAAAATAAAAAATATATTTCGGTATGAGCCCTTAGGTCGTAATATCTTAAAATTACACTAAAAAGTGAATATCTCTTTAACGAAACATCGTATTGAATCCAATTAAACGTCGAAAGACTTATTTTATTGTCCGGCTTGGGATGTCATATATCATTGTTAAATTTATACATTGTTTGAGTTCGTTTAACCAAATATGTATATTTGACCCCTGAATGACCTTTCCTTTTGATGATGACCTTTGACCTTCATTCCCTTTGTACATACGTAATATTAACTTATTTCAATGTTTTATGTAATTATTATAGCCAAAAAACCGATTTGCAATAGTGCAGTCACCGTTATTTGACATCGATGTCACATTATATTTAAGATGTTTCGTTACACGCGGGTGGGATATAGCAAAATACATACATATATACATCAAACAGAGAGCAATCATGGATGAGCAACGAGGAGAACAAGAAGTAGGAGATTTACAAGGAGAGGGGGAAGGAGGAGGAGAGGAAGAAACAGAAGAAGAAGAAGTACAACATGAAGGGGAAGAGGAAGGAGGAGGACGTGTAGGAGAAGGAGAAGAAGATGGAGGAGAAGAAGGCGAAGGAGGAGGAGACATACAAGAGGAAATACAAGGAGTAGATGAACAAGTCGTTGAAGTAGTGCAAGAAGAAGAAGATGAGGAAGATGAAGACGAAGACCCGGATGATAACATCCCTCTAATAGAACTTGCGGTTGGTGCAAAAATTAAGACGTTGTTATGATAATAATAATGTTGCATTAACATAGAACTAAGTTTTTAAAAAAATCGTTGTCATTTGATATTCCAACGAGGTATTAACACTTTCCACGCGGCTATTAGTTTTATCATACACAAAACAGATTTTTCAGAAACCGTTCCCAAATTTCAAGGTATATCTTAAGGATATCTGAACCAATACTAGGCATGTTTTTACTTATTTCAATGCATTTCTCTTGGTGATTCCAAATAATATGGTAATTTAATTCAGTAATGTTGACATTTTTAAAACATTTTGTGAAACTTCGGCATGTCGTCTGCACACGCCTACCGCGTTGAAAGTGTTAACTATTGTATCAATATTTTCATAACTGAACTGACGATCAGTGTTAATAAAGGCGTTGTTATCATATACTATTGTTTGCACATGGCCATAATGTTGCATTAACATTGAACTATGTTTAAAAATACCAAATAATCAAAGTTTATATTCTATTAAGGCAATGAGCCATGCATCAATATTTAAATACCATTTGATAACATCAATTAATTTAAGCTATTTGGTTGTAGATGTGTGTTTTATTGTAAAGTAATTCTTTTTTCCATTTTTTTTATTGGCAGTGGTCGTTACAGTTTGGGTACTACATAGAAGAGTAAATAAACAAAAAAAATTACTGTGCATGGACGGGTAGAAGCAATGAAAATTGCTTTTACGTGGGGTTCGATTCCTCACATAGTAAACATTTTGTTTGTTTATAAATAATATAACAATTTAGGCATTCGTCATCATTCAACATTGTATTATTTAGATGTATCATGTTAGGCATGTCCAAATGTTGCATTAACATGGAACTAAATTTTAAAAAAACTCCAACTCAGCTCAGTTGATATTCCAGTACGGAAATAAGTCATGTATCAATATTTTCATATCTGATAGAACAACATAAGAAATCTTGTTCAGAACTCAATTTATTTTCAGAGACGTATCTAATTTTGTTAATAAAATATTCAAATCAAAAGTCCTAGTACTAGCTGGGCTTAACACACCGTAAACACGTTGCTTGCTCAACGATGTATTTTACCAAACTTAGAAAGATTTGCTCACTTCCCGTACTGCCTGTGTGTAAATTACGGGCATGATCCCGCCCTCTACTGTTTCTCTATAGTAATATTCTTTTGAATTAACTGTGAGGGCGTGATTAAGTAGAAGCAATATCAGACAGGCAGACGGCACAGGAAATGAATATATGTATTCTGATTGTTGTCCAACCACGTTGATTTTTAATGTGTTTATAACAACACCTAACATTGACATCGTTACTGTTGGGATTCCTTGTATATCGATTGTTAACATGAGTTGATATACTTTCCACGCGGCTATTGGTTTTACCATTATATTTACCATTATACCAAGTATGACGACGGTTAGGTATTTGTATGCCATTAGTCATAGGCATTTGGATGACTCCAGTTATAGCTCTCATAATAATGTTAGCCACGTGGAAAGTAGCTTTCTACTCTCTTCTCATTTTGAAAGTATTCAAGTATTGTCCCGTGGAAAAATAAATAAGTACAAACATTCCTAGTAATAATTTCGTAATTCTTTAAATCTGGTTAGTGTTAGGGTTATGTTTAATGTTATCCGTGTCAACGTTACAACATTTTTGGACACCCTAGTCATAGAACATTATTTGTTTCAAACTTCCATTGTATGTCAGCGTGGAAATGACTAATGACCTAGAGATAAACTATTGGTTTTGGCAATTACTTGACAATTAATTATTATTAATTATTGTAGCCATTCATTTGCTAGGGATGCGTTGCAAATTTGTGTCGGGATTATGAAAATTGTGTTTTGTATGATATGGTAAAATTAATAGCCACGTTAAAGGTGTTACACTTTCCACGCGGCATTCGTCTGCAGACGACATTCTAAAATATCTCAACCTGTTTCATAATTTCAAAATTCTTAAATTTCATAACCATATTTGTAATCACCATGTTATAATAATTGAAATAAGTACAAACATGCCTCGTATTGGTTATTTTAGCCAATCATTTGCCAGGGATGCGTTGCAAATTTGTGAAAGGATTATGACAATTTTGTTTTGAATAATATGGTAAAAGGTGGAAAGTAACTTTCCACGCGGCAGTCGTCTGCAGACGACATCCCAATAATGTCAAAACCTGTTTAAAATTATCAAAATTGTTAAATTTCATAACCATATTTGGAATCACCATGTGAAATGCATCGAAATAAGTACAAGCATGCCTTTTATTTTAATTTTTGAGATAGTCTTTGAAAATTGGGAAAGGTTTCTGAAATCTTATTTTTATATGGTCAAACTAATAGTCGCATGGAAAGTGTTAAACTACTCTCTTCTCATTTTGAATTATTCAAGTATTGTCCCGTGGAAAAATGAATAAGTACAAACATGCCTAGTAATGATTCCGTAATTTTTATAAATCTGGTTAGTGTTAGGGTTAGGTTTAGTGATATCTGTGTCAAAGTGTCAATTTCTTTGGACACCCTAGTCGTAGAACATTATTTGTTTCAAACTTCCATTGTATGTCAGCAGGGTTAGGTAGGCCTATGTGGTATGTCAGGTATGTGGAAATGACTAATGACCAAGAGATAAACTATTGGTTTTGGCAATTACTTGACAATTAATTATCATCGGGTGGTGGAGAAACTGTGAGACCCAATTAGTTTGTTTCAAAATACCGTAGAACTTTCACTGTAATAGGCTAATCAGCAACTGGTAAACAATTATTGTAGCCAATCATTTGCTAGGGATGCGTTGCAAATTTGTGAAAGGATTATGACAATTGTGTTTTGTATGATATGGTAAAATTAATAGCCACGTTAAAAGTGTTACACTTTCCTCCACGCGGCAGTCGTCTGCAGACGACTTTCTAAAATGTCTCAACCTGTTTTATAATTTCAAAATTGTTAAATTCCATAACCATATTTGTAATCACCATGTTATATACATTGAAATAAGTACAAACATGCCTCGTATTGGTTATTGTAGCCAATCATTTGCCAGGGATGATGCGTTGCAAATTTGGTTAGGGTTAGGGTTAGGGTTAGGGTTAGGGTTAGGGTTCTGGTTAGGGTTAGGGTTAGGGTTCTGGTTCGGGTTAGGGTTAGGGTTAGGGTTAGGGGTTAGGGGTTAGGGGTTAGGGGTTAGGGGTTAGGGGTTAGGGGTTAGGGGTTAGGGGTTAGGAGTTAGGGTTAGGGTTGGGGTTGGGGTTGGGGTTAGGGGTTAGGGGTTAGGGGTTAGGGGTTAGGGGTTAGGGGTTAGGGGTTAGGGGTTAGGGGTTAGGGGTTAGGGGTTAGGGGTTAGGGGTTAGGGGTTAGGGTTAGGGGTTAGGGTTAGGGTTAGGGTTAGGGTTAGGGTTAGGGTTAGGGTTAGGGTCAGGGTCAGGGTCAGGGTCAGGGTCGGGGTTAGGGGTTAGGGGTTAGGGGTTAGGGGTTAGGGTTAGGGTTAGGGTTAGGGGTTAGGGGTTAGGGGTTAGGGGTTAGGGGTTAGGGGTTAGGGGTTAGGGGTTAGGGGTTAGGGGTTAGGGGTTAGGGGTTAGGGGTTAGGGGTTAGGGGTTAGGGGTTAGGGGTTAGGGGTTAGGGGTTAGGGGTTAGGGTTAGGGTTAGGGTTAGGGTTAGGGTTAGGGTTAGAGTTACGGGGTTCAGTCAGTTGCATGCGTGTTAGTTAAGGTCCCTTCTTTATGTCATAGGTAGGTTAGAGGTAGACTAAGAATTTGACCGAGGGAAATTTCTTAAGTAGTTACCGTTTCAAAATGGCGGCGGTTTGAAGTTTATACACAAGTCAATTGGAAAGTAGCCATTTTGTTTGGCCGTTTAAAAATGGTACGTCGTACAATTTCGTGCACGACAAAGAAATTACATAGCGTGTTAAGATCTACCTAGGGTTTAAATTACAGCTTCATCGTACCTTTAGTTTGTGATATATGACGTAATAACCAAAATCCAAAATGGCGACCAAAATGTAAAGTTTGTTCGATTTTGTTTAAAATTAATATATGCATAGTTGATGTAAAGCCAATTACAGATTTGTAAGAATTAGCTTCGTGCGATGTTGCAATTAAAAATGGCGGCGGTTTGTAGTTTGTACACAAGTCAATAGGAAAGTAGCCATTTTGTTTGGCCATTTAAAAATGGTACGTCGTACAATTTCGTGCACGACAAAGAAAATACATAGCGTGTTAAGATCTACCTAGGGTTTAAATTACAGCTTCATCGTACCTTTACTTTGTGATATATGACGTAATAACCAAAATCCAAAATGGCGACCAAAATGTAAAGTTTGTTCGATTTTGTTTAAAATTAATATATGCATAGTTGATGTAAAGCAAATTACAGATTTGTAAGAATTAGCTTCGTGCGATGTTGCAAATAAAAATGGCGGCGGTTTGTAGTTTGTACACAAGTCAATGGGAAAGTAGCCATTTTGTTTGGCCATTTAAAAATGGTACGTCGTACAATTTCGTGCACGACAAAGAAAATACATAGCGTGTTAAGATCTACCTAGGGTTTAAATTACAGCCTCATCGTAACTTTAGTTTGTGAGCTATGACGTAATAACCAAAATCCAAAATGGCGACCAAAATGTAAATTTTGTCCGATTTTGTTCAAAATTAATATATGCATAGTTGATGTGAAGCCAATTACAGATTTGTAAAAATTAGCATCTTGCGATGTTGCAATTCAAAATGGCGGCGGTTTGAAGGTTGTTCACAAGTCAATGGGAAAGAAGCCATTTTGTTTCTCCGCTTAAAAAGCTTGGTCCTACAATGTCGCACACGACAAAGAAAATGAAGAGCGTGTTAAGACCTGTATAGGGTTTAAGTAACAGCCTCATCGATATGACGTAATAACGAAATTCAAAATCTGGTTAGGGTTATGGTTAGCGTTAGGGTTAGGGTTAGGGTTAGGGTTAAGGTTAAGGTTAGGGTTAATGAAACTGGCGAAAGAAAAACTCTTAAGTAGTTACCGTTTCAAAATGGCGGCTGTTTGAAGTTTGACAAAATTTGCATGTAAGTCAATGGGAATGACTTTATTTTGGCCGCCATTTTGAAACTACATCTACTTACATCTCCTACTTCCTCTTCATCTCCTCGTCTCCGATCCTCAACCTCAATTTGCGCGGGGCATTGCTTTCTGTGTGCCGTATGTCTTTTTTCTATATCCCACGTGTAACGGAACATCTTAAATAAAAATGAAATCGATGTCAAATAACGGTGATTGCACATGCAAATCGGTTTATTGGCTATAATAATTACATAGAACATTGAAACAAGTTAATATTAGGTGTGTACAAAGTGAATGAAGGTCAAAGGTCATCCCGAAATGGAAAGGTCATTCAGGGGTCAAATATACATTATTGGTTAAACGAACTCAAACAAAGTAAAAAATTATCAATGTTATAATGTCATCCCCAGCCGGACAATAGGATAAGTCTTACAACGTTTAATTGGATTCAATACGATGTTTCGTTCAAGAGATATTACATTTTTAGTGTAATTTTAAGATATTACGATTAAAAAAATTCATACATTTGTCCGATTTTGTCAATGGCAATGACTTTATTTTGGCCGCCATTTTGAAACTACATCTACTTACATCTCCTCGTCTCCGATCCTCAACCTCTATTTGCGGGGGCATTGCTTTCTGTGTGCTGTATGTCTTTTTTCTATATCCCACGTGTAACGGAACATCTTAAATAAAAATGAAATCGATGTCAAATAACGGTGATTGCACATATTGCAAATCGGTTTATTGGCTATAATAATTACATAGAACATTGAAACAAGTTAATATTAGGTGTGTATAAAGTGAATGAAGGTCAAATGTCATCACGAAAAGGAAAGGTCATTCAGGGGTCAAATATTCATTTTTGGTTAAACGAACTGAAACAAAGTAAAAATTTAACACTATTATAATGTCATCTCAAGCCGGACATTAGGATAAGTCTTTCAACGTTTAATTGGATTCAATACGATGTTTCGTTCAAGAGATATTCAATTTTTAGTGTAATTTTAAGATATTACGATTAAAAAAATTCATACATTTTTTCCGATTTAGTCAACGGCAATTACTTTATTTTGGCCGTTATTTTGAAACTACATCTACATGTCATTAATATTGATAATCCGTTTTCAAAAAATGAAAATTGCATTGTTAAGTGTAATAATCACGTTATTTAGAAAAATCAAATTTGGCGCCAAATTAAAATTTACTTGAAATTACTTTATATTTGGTATGTAAATAGCTTTTGTCATCCCATTTGATAATCTGTCTTCAGAAAATAAAAAATATATTTCGGTATGAGCCCTTAGGTCGTAATATCTTAAAATTACACTAAAAAGTGAATATCTCTTTAACGAAACATCGTATTGAATCCAATTAAACGTCGAAAGACTTATTTTATTGTCCGGCTTGGGATGTCATATATCATTGTTAAATTTATACATTGTTTGAGTTCGTTTAACCAAATATGTATATTTGACCCCTGAATGACCTTTCCTTTTGATGATGACCTTTGACCTTCATTCCCTTTGTACATACGTAATATTAACTTATTTCAATGTTTTATGTAATTATTATAGCCAAAAAACCGATTTGCAATAGTGCAGTCACCGTTATTTGACATCGATGTCACATTATATTTAAGATGTTTCGTTACACGCGGTTGGGATATAGCAAAATACATACATATATACATCAAACAGAGAGCAATCATGGATGAGCAACGAGGAGAACAAGAAGTAGGAGATTTACAAGGAGAGGGGGAAGGAGGAGGAGAGGAAGAAACAGAAGAAGAAGAAGTACAACATGAAGGGGAAGAGGAAGGAGGAGGACGTGTAGGAGAAGGAGAAGAAGATGGAGGAGAAGAAGGCGAAGGAGGAGGAGACATACAAGAGGAAATACAAGGAGTAGATGAACAAGTCGTTGAAGTAGTGCAAGAAGAAGAAGATGAGGAAGATGAAGACGAAGACCCGGATGATAACATCCCTCTAATAGAACTTGCGGTTGGTTAGGGTTAGGGTTAGGGTTAGGGTTAGGGTTAGGGTTAGGGTTAGGGTTAGGGTTAGGGTTAGGGTTAGGGTTAGGGTTAGGGTTAGGGTTAGGGTTAGGGTTAGGGGTTAGGGGTTAGGGTTAGGGTTAGGGTTAGGGTTAGGGTTAGGGTTAGGGTTAGGGTTAGGGTTAGGGTTAGGGTTAGGGTTAGGGTTAGGGTTAGGGGGTTCAGTCAGTTGCATGCGTGTTAGTTAAGGTCCCTTCTTTATGTCATAGGTAGGTTATAGGTAGACTAAGAATTTGACCGAGGGAAATTTCTTAAGTAGTTACCGTTTCAAAATGGCGGCGGTTTGAAGTTTATACACAAGTCAATAGGAAAGTAGCCATTTTGTTTGGCCGTTTAAAAATGGTACGTCGTACAATTTCGTGCACGACAAAGAAAATACATAGCGTGTTAAGATCTACCTATGGTTTAAATTACAGCTTCATCGTACCTTTACTTTGTGATATATGACGTAATAACCAAAATCCAAAATGGCGACCAAAATTTAAAGTTTGTCCGATTTTGTTTAAAATTATTATATGCATAGTTGATGTAAAGCCAATTACAGATTTGTAAGAATTAGCTTCGTGCGATGTTGCAATTAAAAATGGCGGCAGTTTGTAGTTTGTACACAAGTCAAGGGGAAAGTAGCCATTTTGTTTGGCCATTTAAAAATGGTACGTCGTACAATTTCGTGCACGACAAAGAAAATACATAGCGTGTTAAGATCTACCTAGGGTTTAAATTACAGCTTCATCGTACCTTTACTTTGTGATATATGACGTAATAACCAAAATCCAAAATGGCGACCAAAATGTAAAGTTTGTCCGATTTTGTTCAAAATTATTATATGCATAGTTGATGTGAAGCCAATTACAGATTTGTAAAAATTAGCATCTTGCGATGTTGCAATTCAAAATGGCGGCGGTTTGAAGGTTGTTCACAAGTCAATGGGAAAGAAGCCATTTTGTTTCGCCGCTTAAAAAGGTTGGTCCTACAATGTCGCGCACGACAAAGAAAATAAAGAGCGTGTTAACACCTGTATAGGGTTTAAGTAACAGTCTCATGCATCGATATGACGTAATAACGAAATTCAAAATCTGGTTAGGGTTATGGTTAGCGTTAGGGTTAGGGTTAGGGTTAAGGTTAAGGTTAGGGTTAATGAAACTGGCGAAAGAAAAACTCTTTAAGTAGTTACCGTTTCAAAATGGCGGCTGTTTGAAGTTTGACAAAATGTGCATGTAAGTCAATGGGAATGACTTTATTTTGGCCGCCATTTTGAAACTACATCTACTTACATCTCCTACTTCCTCTTCATCTCCTCGTCTCCGATCCTCAACCTCAATTTGCGGGGCATTGCTTTCTGTGTGCCGTATGTCTTTTTTCTATATCCCACGTGTAACGAACATCTTAAATAAAAATGAAATCGATGTCAAATAACGGTGATTGCACATATTGCAAATCGGTTTATTGGCTACAATAATTACATAGAACATTGAAACAAGTTAATATTAGGTGTGTACAAAGTGAATGAAGGTTAGGGTTAGGGTTAGGGTTAGGGTTAGGGTTAGGGGTTAGGGGTTAGGGGTTAGGGGTTAGGGGTTAGAGGTTAGGGGTTAGGGGTTAGGGGTTAGGGGTTAGGGGTTAGGGGTTAGGGTTAGGGTTAGGGGTTAGGGGTTAGGGGTTAGGGTTAGGGGTTAGGGGTTAGGGGTTAGGGTTAGGGGTTAGGGGTTAGGGGTTAGGGGTTAGGGGTTAGGGGTTAGGGGTTAGGGGTTAGGGGTTAGGGGTTAGGGGTTAGGGGTTAGGGGTTAGGGGTTAGGGGTTAGGGGTTAGGGGTTAGGGTTGGGGTTGGGGTTGGGGTTGGGGTTGGGGTTGGGGGGTTCAGTCAGTTGCATGCGTGTTAGTTAAGGTCCCTTCTTTATGTCATAGGTAGGTTATAGGTTAGGGTTAGGGTTAGGGTTAGGGTTAGGGTTAGGGTTAGGGTTAGGGTTAGGGGTTAGGGGTTAGGGGTTAGGGTTAGGGTTAGGGTTAGGGTTAGGGTTAGGGTTAGGGTTAGGGTTAGGGTTAGGGGTTAGGGGTTAGGGGTTAGGGGTTAGGGTTAGGGTTAGGGTTAGGGTTAGGGTTAGGGTTAGGGTTAGGGTTTGGGTTAGGGTTAGGGTTAGGGTTAGGGTTAGGGTTAGGGTTAGGGTTAGGGTTAGGGGTTAGGGGTTAGGGTTAGGGTTAGGGTTAGGGTTAGGGTTAGGGTTAGGGTTAGGGTTAGGGTTAGGGTTAGGGTTAGGGTTAGGGTTACGGGGTTCAGTCAGTTGCATGCGTGTTAGTTAAGGTCCCTTCTTTATGTCATAGGTAGGTTATAGGTAGACTAAGAATTTGACCGAGGGAAATTTCTTAAGTAGTTACCGTTTCAAAATGGCGGCGGTTTGAAGTTTATACACAAGTCAATAGGAAAGTAGCCATTTTGTTTGGCCGTTTAAAAATGGTACGTCGTACAATTTCGTGCACGACAAAGAAAATACATAGCGTGTTAAGATCTACCTATGGTTTAAATTACAGCTTCATCGTACCTTTACTTTGTGATATATGACGTAATAACCAAAATCCAAAATGGCGACCAAAATTTAAAGTTTGTCCGATTTTGTTTAAAATTATTATATGCATAGTTGATGTAAAGCCAATTACAGATTTGTAAGAATTAGCTTCGTGCGATGTTGCAATTAAAAATGGCGGCAGTTTGTAGTTTGTACACAAGTCAAGGGGAAAGTAGCCATTTTGTTTGGCCATTTAAAAATGGTACGTCGTACAATTTCGTGCACGACAAAGAAAATACATAGCGTGTTAAGATCTACCTAGGGTTTAAATTACAGCTTCATCGTACCTTTACTTTGTGATATATGACGTAATAACCAAAATCCAAAATGGCGACCAAAATGTAAAGTTTGTCCGATTTTGTTCAAAATTATTATATGCATAGTTGATGTGAAGCCAATTACAGATTTGTAAAAATTAGCATCTTGCGATGTTGCAATTCAAAATGGCGGCGGTTTGAAGGTTGTTCACAAGTCAATGGGAAAGAAGCCATTTTGTTTCGCCGCTTAAAAAGGTTGGTCCTACAATGTCGCGCACGACAAAGAAAATAAAGAGCGTGTTAACACCTGTATAGGGTTTAAGTAACAGTCTCATGCATCGATATGACGTAATAACGAAATTCAAAATCTGGTTAGGGTTATGGTTAGCGTTAGGGTTAGGGTTAGGGTTAAGGTTAAGGTTAGGGTTAATGAAACTGGCGAAAGAAAAACTCTTTAAGTAGTTACCGTTTCAAAATGGCGGCTGTTTGAAGTTTGACAAAATGTGCATGTAAGTCAATGGGAATGACTTTATTTTGGCCGCCATTTTGAAACTACATCTACTTACATCTCCTACTTCCTCTTCATCTCCTCGTCTCCGATCCTCAACCTCAATTTGCGGGGCATTGCTTTCTGTGTGCCGTATGTCTTTTTTCTATATCCCACGTGTAACGAACATCTTAAATAAAAATGAAATCGATGTCAAATAACGGTGATTGCACATATTGCAAATCGGTTTATTGGCTACAATAATTACATAGAACATTGAAACAAGTTAATATTAGGTGTGTACAAAGTGAATGAAGGTTAGGGTTAGGGTTAGGGTTAGGGTTAGGGTTAGGGGTTAGGGGTTAGGGGTTAGGGGTTAGGGGTTAGAGGTTAGGGGTTAGGGGTTAGGGGTTAGGGGTTAGGGGTTAGGGTTAGGGTTAGGGGTTAGGGGTTAGGGGTTAGGGTTAGGGGTTAGGGGTTAGGGGTTAGGGTTAGGGGTTAGGGGTTAGGGGTTAGGGGTTAGGGTTAGGGGTTAGGGGTTAGGGGTTAGGGGTTAGGGGTTAGGGGTTAGGGGTTAGGGGTTAGGGGTTAGGGGTTAGGGGTTAGGGGTTAGGGGTTAGGGGTTAGGGTTGGGGTTGGGGTTGGGGTTGGGGTTGGGGTTGGGGGGTTCAGTCAGTTGCATGCGTGTTAGTTAAGGTCCCTTCTTTATGTCATAGGTAGGTTATAGGTAGACTAAGAATTTGACCGAGGGAAATTTCTTAAGTAGTTACCGTTTCAAAATGGCGGCGGTTTGAAGTTTATACACAAGTCAATAGGAAAGTAGCCATTTTGTTTGGCCGTTTAAAAATGGTACGTCGTACAATTTCGTGCACGACAAAGAAAATACATAGCGTGTTAAGATCTACCTAGGGTTTAAATTACAGCCTCATCGTAACTTTAGTTTGTGAGCTATGACGTAATAACCAAAATCCAAAATGGCGACCAAAATGTAAATTTTGTCCGATTTTGTTCGGGTTAGGGTTAGGGTTAGGGTTAGGGTTAGGGTTAGGGTTAGGGTTAGGGTTAGGGTTAGGGTTAGGGGTTAGGGGTTAGGGGTTAGGGGTTAGGGGTTAGGGGTTAGGGGTTAGGGGTTAGGGGTTAGGGGTTAGGGGTTAGGGGTTAGGGGTTAGGGGTTAGGGTTAGGGGTTAGGGTTAGGGGTTAGGGGTTAGGGGTTAGGGGTTAGGGGTTAGGGTTAGGGTTAGGGTTAGGGTTAGGGTTAGGGTTAGGGTTAGGGTTAGGGGTTAGGGTTAGGGTTAGGGTTAGGGGTAAGGGGTAAGGGGTAAGGGGTTAGGGGTTAGGGTTAGGGTTAGGGTTAGGGGTTAGGGGTTAGGGGTTAGGGGTTAGGGTTAGGGGTTAGGGTTAGGGTTAGGGTTAGGGTTAGGGTTAGGGGTTAGGGGTTAGGGGTTAGGGGTTAGGGGTTAGGGTTAGGGTTAGGGTTAGGGTTAGGGTTAGGGTTAGGGTTAGGGTTTAGGGTTTAGGGTTAGGGTTAGGGTTAGGGTTAGGGTTAGGGTTAGGGGTTAGGGGTTAGGGGTTAGGGGTTAGGGGTTAGGGTTAGGGTTAGGGTTAGGGTTAGGGTTAGGGTTAGGGTTAGGGTTAGGGTTAGGGGTTAGGGTTAGGGTTAGGGTTAGGGTTAGGGTTAGGGTTAGGGTTAGGGTTAGAGTTACGGGGTTCAGTCAGTTGCATGCGTGTTAGTTAAGGTCCCTTCTTTATGTCATAGGTAGGTTAGAGGTAGACTAAGAATTTGACCGAGGGAAATTTCTTAAGTAGTTACCGTTTCAAAATGGCGGCGGTTTGAAGTTTATACACAAGTCAATTGGAAAGTAGCCATTTTGTTTGGCCGTTTAAAAATGGTACGTCGTACAATTTCGTGCACGACAAAGAAATTACATAGCGTGTTAAGATCTACCTAGGGTTTAAATTACAGCTTCATCGTACCTTTAGTTTGTGATATATGACGTAATAACCAAAATCCAAAATGGCGACCAAAATGTAAAGTTTGTTCGATTTTGTTTAAAATTAATATATGCATAGTTGATGTAAAGCCAATTACAGATTTGTAAGAATTAGCTTCGTGCGATGTTGCAATTAAAAATGGCGGCGGTTTGTAGTTTGTACACAAGTCAATAGGAAAGTAGCCATTTTGTTTGGCCATTTAAAAATGGTACGTCGTACAATTTCGTGCACGACAAAGAAAATACATAGCGTGTTAAGATCTACCTAGGGTTTAAATTACAGCTTCATCGTACCTTTACTTTGTGATATATGACGTAATAACCAAAATCCAAAATGGCGACCAAAATGTAAAGTTTGTTCGATTTTGTTTAAAATTAATATATGCATAGTTGATGTAAAGCAAATTACAGATTTGTAAGAATTAGCTTCGTGCGATGTTGCAAATAAAAATGGCGGCGGTTTGTAGTTTGTACACAAGTCAATGGGAAAGTAGCCATTTTGTTTGGCCATTTAAAAATGGTACGTCGTACAATTTCGTGCACGACAAAGAAAATACATAGCGTGTTAAGATCTACCTAGGGTTTAAATTACAGCCTCATCGTAACTTTAGTTTGTGAGCTATGACGTAATAACCAAAATCCAAAATGGCGACCAAAATGTAAATTTTGTCCGATTTTGTTCAAAATTAATATATGCATAGTTGATGTGAAGCCAATTACAGATTTGTAAAAATTAGCATCTTGCGATGTTGCAATTCAAAATGGCGGCGGTTTGAAGGTTGTTCACAAGTCAATGGGAAAGAAGCCATTTTGTTTCTCCGCTTAAAAAGCTTGGTCCTACAATGTCGCACACGACAAAGAAAATGAAGAGCGTGTTAAGACCTGTATAGGGTTTAAGTAACAGCCTCATCGATATGACGTAATAACGAAATTCAAAATCTGGTTAGGGTTATGGTTAGCGTTAGGGTTAGGGTTAGGGTTAGGGTTAAGGTTAAGGTTAGGGTTAATGAAACTGGCGAAAGAAAAACTCTTAAGTAGTTACCGTTTCAAAATGGCGGCTGTTTGAAGTTTGACAAAATTTGCATGTAAGTCAATGGGAATGACTTTATTTTGGCCGCCATTTTGAAACTACATCTACTTACATCTCCTACTTCCTCTTCATCTCCTCGTCTCCGATCCTCAACCTCAATTTGCGCGGGGCATTGCTTTCTGTGTGCCGTATGTCTTTTTTCTATATCCCACGTGTAACGGAACATCTTAAATAAAAATGAAATCGATGTCAAATAACGGTGATTGCACATGCAAATCGGTTTATTGGCTATAATAATTACATAGAACATTGAAACAAGTTAATATTAGGTGTGTACAAAGTGAATGAAGGTCAAAGGTCATCCCGAAATGGAAAGGTCATTCAGGGGTCAAATATACATTATTGGTTAAACGAACTCAAACAAAGTAAAAAATTATCAATGTTATAATGTCATCCCCAGCCGGACAATAGGATAAGTCTTACAACGTTTAATTGGATTCAATACGATGTTTCGTTCAAGAGATATTACATTTTTAGTGTAATTTTAAGATATTACGATTAAAAAAATTCATACATTTGTCCGATTTTGTCAATGGCAATGACTTTATTTTGGCCGCCATTTTGAAACTACATCTACTTACATCTCCTCGTCTCCGATCCTCAACCTCTATTTGCGGGGGCATTGCTTTCTGTGTGCTGTATGTCTTTTTTCTATATCCCACGTGTAACGGAACATCTTAAATAAAAATGAAATCGATGTCAAATAACGGTGATTGCACATATTGCAAATCGGTTTATTGGCTATAATAATTACATAGAACATTGAAACAAGTTAATATTAGGTGTGTATAAAGTGAATGAAGGTCAAATGTCATCACGAAAAGGAAAGGTCATTCAGGGGTCAAATATTCATTTTTGGTTAAACGAACTGAAACAAAGTAAAAATTTAACACTATTATAATGTCATCTCAAGCCGGACATTAGGATAAGTCTTTCAACGTTTAATTGGATTCAATACGATGTTTCGTTCAAGAGATATTCAATTTTTAGTGTAATTTTAAGATATTACGATTAAAAAAATTCATACATTTTTTCCGATTTAGTCAACGGCAATTACTTTATTTTGGCCGTTATTTTGAAACTACATCTACATGTCATTAATATTGATAATCCGTTTTCAAAAAATGAAAATTGCATTGTTAAGTGTAATAATCACGTTATTTAGAAAAATCAAATTTGGCGCCAAATTAAAATTTACTTGAAATTACTTTATATTTGGTATGTAAATAGCTTTTGTCATCCCATTTGATAATCTGTCTTCAGAAAATAAAAAATATATTTCGGTATGAGCCCTTAGGTCGTAATATCTTAAAATTACACTAAAAAGTGAATATCTCTTTAACGAAACATCGTATTGAATCCAATTAAACGTCGAAAGACTTATTTTATTGTCCGGCTTGGGATGTCATATATCATTGTTAAATTTATACATTGTTTGAGTTCGTTTAACCAAATATGTATATTTGACCCCTGAATGACCTTTCCTTTTGATGATGACCTTTGACCTTCATTCCCTTTGTACATACGTAATATTAACTTATTTCAATGTTTTATGTAATTATTATAGCCAAAAAACCGATTTGCAATAGTGCAGTCACCGTTATTTGACATCGATGTCACATTATATTTAAGATGTTTCGTTACACGCGGGTGGGATATAGCAAAATACATACATATATACATCAAACAGAGAGCAATCATGGATGAGCAACGAGGAGAACAAGAAGTAGGAGATTTACAAGGAGAGGGGGAAGGAGGAGGAGAGGAAGAAACAGAAGAAGAAGAAGTACAACATGAAGGGGAAGAGGAAGGAGGAGGACGTGTAGGAGAAGGAGAAGAAGATGGAGGAGAAGAAGGCGAAGGAGGAGGAGACATACAAGAGGAAATACAAGGAGTAGATGAACAAGTCGTTGAAGTAGTGCAAGAAGAAGAAGATGAGGAAGATGAAGACGAAGACCCGGATGATAACATCCCTCTAATAGAACTTGCGGTTGGTGCAAAAATTAAGACGTTGTTATGATAATAATAATGTTGCATTAACATAGAACTAAGTTTTTAAAAAAATCGTTGTCATTTGATATTCCAACGAGGTATTAACACTTTCCACGCGGCTATTAGTTTTATCATACACAAAACAGATTTTTCAGAAACCGTTCCCAAATTTCAAGGTATATCTTAAGGATATCTGAACCAATACTAGGCATGTTTTTACTTATTTCAATGCATTTCTCTTGGTGATTCCAAATAATATGGTAATTTAATTCAGTAATGTTGACATTTTTAAAACATTTTGTGAAACTTCGGCATGTCGTCTGCACACGCCTACCGCGTTGAAAGTGTTAACTATTGTATCAATATTTTCATAACTGAACTGACGATCAGTGTTAATAAAGGCGTTGTTATCATATACTATTGTTTGCACATGGCCATAATGTTGCATTAACATTGAACTATGTTTAAAAATACCAAATAATCAAAGTTTATATTCTATTAAGGCAATGAGCCATGCATCAATATTTAAATACCATTTGATAACATCAATTAATTTAAGCTATTTGGTTGTAGATGTGTGTTTTATTGTAAAGTAATTCTTTTTTCCATTTTTTTTATTGGCAGTGGTCGTTACAGTTTGGGTACTACATAGAAGAGTAAATAAACAAAAAAAATTACTGTGCATGGACGGGTAGAAGCAATGAAAATTGCTTTTACGTGGGGTTCGATTCCTCACATAGTAAACATTTTGTTTGTTTATAAATAATATAACAATTTAGGCATTCGTCATCATTCAACATTGTATTATTTAGATGTATCATGTTAGGCATGTCCAAATGTTGCATTAACATGGAACTAAATTTTAAAAAAACTCCAACTCAGCTCAGTTGATATTCCAGTACGGAAATAAGTCATGTATCAATATTTTCATATCTGATAGAACAACATAAGAAATCTTGTTCAGAACTCAATTTATTTTCAGAGACGTATCTAATTTTGTTAATAAAATATTCAAATCAAAAGTCCTAGTACTAGCTGGGCTTAACACACCGTAAACACGTTGCTTGCTCAACGATGTATTTTACCAAACTTAGAAAGATTTGCTCACTTCCCGTACTGCCTGTGTGTAAATTACGGGCATGATCCCGCCCTCTACTGTTTCTCTATAGTAATATTCTTTTGAATTAACTGTGAGGGCGTGATTAAGTAGAAGCAATATCAGACAGGCAGACGGCACAGGAAATGAATATATGTATTCTGATTGTTGTCCAACCACGTTGATTTTTAATGTGTTTATAACAACACCTAACATTGACATCGTTACTGTTGGGATTCCTTGTATATCGATTGTTAACATGAGTTGATATACTTTCCACGCGGCTATTGGTTTTACCATTATATTTACCATTATACCAAGTATGACGACGGTTAGGTATTTGTATGCCATTAGTCATAGGCATTTGGATGACTCCAGTTATAGCTCTCATAATAATGTTAGCCACGTGGAAAGTAGCTTTCTACTCTCTTCTCATTTTGAAAGTATTCAAGTATTGTCCCGTGGAAAAATAAATAAGTACAAACATTCCTAGTAATAATTTCGTAATTCTTTAAATCTGGTTAGTGTTAGGGTTATGTTTAATGTTATCCGTGTCAACGTTACAACATTTTTGGACACCCTAGTCATAGAACATTATTTGTTTCAAACTTCCATTGTATGTCAGCGTGGAAATGACTAATGACCTAGAGATAAACTATTGGTTTTGGCAATTACTTGACAATTAATTATTATTAATTATTGTAGCCATTCATTTGCTAGGGATGCGTTGCAAATTTGTGTCGGGATTATGAAAATTGTGTTTTGTATGATATGGTAAAATTAATAGCCACGTTAAAGGTGTTACACTTTCCACGCGGCATTCGTCTGCAGACGACATTCTAAAATATCTCAACCTGTTTCATAATTTCAAAATTCTTAAATTTCATAACCATATTTGTAATCACCATGTTATAATAATTGAAATAAGTACAAACATGCCTCGTATTGGTTATTTTAGCCAATCATTTGCCAGGGATGCGTTGCAAATTTGTGAAAGGATTATGACAATTTTGTTTTGAATAATATGGTAAAAGGTGGAAAGTAACTTTCCACGCGGCAGTCGTCTGCAGACGACATCCCAATAATGTCAAAACCTGTTTAAAATTATCAAAATTGTTAAATTTCATAACCATATTTGGAATCACCATGTGAAATGCATCGAAATAAGTACAAGCATGCCTTTTATTTTAATTTTTGAGATAGTCTTTGAAAATTGGGAAAGGTTTCTGAAATCTTATTTTTATATGGTCAAACTAATAGTCGCATGGAAAGTGTTAAACTACTCTCTTCTCATTTTGAATGTATTCAAGTATTGTCCCGTGGAAAAATGAATAAGTACAAACATGCCTAGTAATGATTCCGTAATTTTTATAAATCTGGTTAGTGTTAGGGTTAGGTTTAGTGATATCTGTGTCAAAGTGTCAATTTCTTTGGACACCCTAGTCGTAGAACATTATTTGTTTCAAACTTCCATTGTATGTCAGCAGGGTTAGGTAGGCCTATGTGGTATGTCAGGTATGTGGAAATGACTAATGACCAAGAGATAAACTATTGGTTTTGGCAATTACTTGACAATTAATTATCATCGGGTGGTGGAGAAACTGTGAGACCCAATTAGTTTGTTTCAAAATACCGTAGAACTTTCACTGTAATAGGCTAATCAGCAACTGGTAAACAATTATTGTAGCCAATCATTTGCTAGGGATGCGTTGCAAATTTGTGAAAGGATTATGACAATTGTGTTTTGTATGATATGGTAAAATTAATAGCCACGTTAAAAGTGTTACACTTTCCTCCACGCGGCAGTCGTCTGCAGACGACTTTCTAAAATGTCTCAACCTGTTTTATAATTTCAAAATTGTTAAATTCCATAACCATATTTGTAATCACCATGTTATATACATTGAAATAAGTACAAACATGCCTCGTATTGGTTATTGTAGCCAATCATTTGCCAGGGATGATGCGTTGCAAATTTGGTTAGGGTTAGGGTTAGGGTTAGGGTTAGGGTTAGGGTTCTGGTTAGGGTTAGGGTTAGGGTTCTGGTTCGGGTTAGGGTTAGGGTTAGGGTTAGGGGTTAGGGGTTAGGGGTTAGGGGTTAGGGGTTAGGGGTTAGGGGTTAGGGGTTAGGGGTTAGGGGTTAGGAGTTAGGGTTAGGGTTGGGGTTGGGGTTGGGGTTAGGGGTTAGGGGTTAGGGGTTAGGGGTTAGGGGTTAGGGGTTAGGGGTTAGGGGTTAGGGGTTAGGGGTTAGGGGTTAGGGGTTAGGGGTTAGGGTTAGGGGTTAGGGTTAGGGTTAGGGTTAGGGTTAGGGTTAGGGTTAGGGTTAGGGTCAGGGTCAGGGTCAGGGTCAGGGTCGGGGTTAGGGGTTAGGGGTTAGGGGTTAGGGGTTAGGGTTAGGGTTAGGGTTAGGGGTTAGGGGTTAGGGGTTAGGGGTTAGGGGTTAGGGGTTAGGGGTTAGGGGTTAGGGGTTAGGGGTTAGGGTTAGGGTTAGGGTTAGGGTTAGGGTTAGGGTTAGGGTTAGGGTTAGGGTTAGGGTTAGGGTTAGGGTTAGGGTTAGGGTTAGGGTTAGGGTTAGGGTTAGGGTTAGGGTTAGGGTTAGGGTTAGGGTTAGGGTTAGGGTTAGGGTTAGGGTTAGGGTTAGGGTTAGGGTTAGGGTTAGGGTTAGGGTTAGGGTTAGGGTTAGGGTTAGGGTTAGGGTTAGGGTTAGGGTTAGGGTTAGGGTTAGGGTTAGGGTTAGGGTTAGGGTTAGGGTTAGGGTTAGGGTTAGGGTTAGGGTTAGGGTTAGGGTTAGGGTTAGGGTTAGGGTTAGGGTTAGGGTTAGGGTTAGGGTTAGGGTTAGGGTTAGGGTTAGGGTTAGGGTTAGGGTTAGGGTTAGGGTTAGGGTTAGGGTTAGGGTTAGGGTTAGGGTTAGGGTTAGGGTTAGGGTTAGGGTTAGGGTTAGGGTTAGGGTTAGGGTTAGGGTTAGGGTTAGGGTTAGGGTTAGGGTTAGGGTTAGGGTTAGGGTTAGGGTTAGGGTTAGGGTTAGGGTTAGGGTTAGGGTTAGGGTTAGGGTTAGGGTTAGGGTTAGGGTTAGGGTTAGGGTTAGGGTTAGGGTTAGGGTTAGGGTTAGGGTTAGGGTTAGGGTTAGGGTTAGGGTTAGGGTTAGGGTTAGGGTTAGGGTTAGGGTTAGGGTTAGGGTTAGGGTTAGGGTTAGGGTTAGGGTTAGGGTTAGGGTTAGGGTTAGGGTTAGGGTTAGGGTTAGGGTTAGGGTTAGGGTTAGGGTTAGGGTTAGGGTTAGGGTTAGGGTTAGGGTTAGGGTTAGGGTTAGGGTTAGGGTTAGGGTTAGGGTTAGGGTTAGGGTTAGGGTTAGGGTTAGGGTTAGGGTTAGGGTTAGGGTTAGGGTTAGGGTTAGGGTTAGGGTTAGGGTTAGGGTTAGGGTTAGGGTTAGGGTTAGGGTTAGGGTTAGGGTTAGGGTTAGGGTTAGGGTTAGGGTTAGGGTTAGGGTTAGGGTTAGGGTTAGGGTTAGGGTTAGGGTTAGGGTTAGGGTTAGGGTTAGGGTTAGGGTTAGGGTTAGGGTTAGGGTTAGGGTTAGGGTTAGGGTTAGGGTTAGGGTTAGGGTTAGGGTTAGGGTTAGGGTTAGGGTTAGGGTTAGGGTTAGGGTTAGGGTTAGGGTTAGGGTTAGGGTTAGGGTTAGGGTTAGGGTTAGGGTTAGGGTTAGGGTTAGGGTTAGGGTTAGGGTTAGGGTTAGGGTTAGGGTTAGGGTTAGGGTTAGGGTTAGGGTTAGGGTTAGGGTTAGGGTTAGGGTTAGGGTTAGGGTTAGGGTTAGGGTTAGGGTTAGGGTTAGGGTTAGGGTTAGGGTTAGGGTTAGGGTTAGGGTTAGGGTTAGGGTTAGGGTTAGGGTTAGGGTTAGGGTTAGGGTTAGGGTTAGGGTTAGGGTTAGGGTTAGGGTTAGGGTTAGGGTTAGGGTTAGGGTTAGGGTTAGGGTTAGGGTTAGGGTTAGGGTTAGGGTTAGGGTTAGGGTTAGGGTTAGGGTTAGGGTTAGGGTTAGGGTTAGGGTTAGGGTTAGGGTTAGGGTTAGGGTTAGGGTTAGGGTTAGGGTTAGGGTTAGGGTTAGGGTTAGGGTTAGGGTTAGGGTTAGGGTTAGGGTTAGGGTTAGGGTTAGGGTTAGGGTTAGGGTTAGGGTTAGGGTTAGGGTTAGGGTTAGGGTTAGGGTTAGGGTTAGGGTTAGGGTTAGGGTTAGGGTTAGGGTTAGGGTTAGGGTTAGGGTTAGGGTTAGGGTTAGGGTTAGGGTTAGGGTTAGGGTTAGGGTTAGGGTTAGGGTTAGGGTTAGGGTTAGGGTTAGGGTTAGGGTTAGGGTTAGGGTTAGGGTTAGGGTTAGGGTTAGGGTTAGGGTTAGGGTTAGGGTTAGGGTTAGGGTTAGGGTTAGGGTTAGGGTTAGGGTTAGGGTTAGGGTTAGGGTTAGGGTTAGGGTTAGGGTTAGGGTTAGGGTTAGGGTTAGGGTTAGGGTTAGGGTTAGGGTTAGGGTTAGGGTTAGGGTTAGGGTTAGGGTTAGGGTTAGGGTTAGGGTTAGGGTTAGGGTTAGGGTTAGGGTTAGGGTTAGGGTTAGGGTTAGGGTTAGGGTTAGGGTTAGGGTTAGGGTTAGGGTTAGGGTTAGGGTTAGGGTTAGGGTTAGGGTTAGGGTTAGGGTTAGGGTTAGGGTTAGGGTTAGGGTTAGGGTTAGGGTTAGGGTTAGGGTTAGGGTTAGGGTTAGGGTTAGGGTTAGGGTTAGGGTTAGGGTTAGGGTTAGGGTTAGGGTTAGGGTTAGGGTTAGGGTTAGGGTTAGGGTTAGGGTTAGGGTTAGGGTTAGGGTTAGGGTTAGGGTTAGGGTTAGGGTTAGGGTTAGGGTTAGGGTTAGGGTTAGGGTTAGGGTTAGGGTTAGGGTTAGGGTTAGGGTTGGGTTAGGGTTAGGGTTAGGGTTAGGGTTAGGGTTAGGGTTAGGGTTGGGTTAGGGTTAGGGTTAGGGTTAGGGTTAGGGTTAGGGTTAGGGTTAGGGTTAGGGTTAGGGTTAGGGTTAGGGTTAGGGTTAGGGTTAGGGTTAGGGTTAGGGTTAGGGTTAGGGTTAGGGTTAGGGTTAGGGTTAGGGTTAGGGTTAGGGTTAGGGTTAGGGTTAGGGTTAGGGTTAGGGTTAGGGTTAGGGTTAGGGTTAGGGTTAGGGTTAGGGTTAGGGTTAGGGTTAGGGTTAGGGTTAGGGTTAGGGTTAGGGTTAGGGTTAGGGTTAGGGTTAGGGTTAGGGTTAGGGTTAGGGTTAGGGTTAGGGTTAGGGTTAGGGTTAGGGTTAGGGTTAGGGTTAGGGTTAGGGTTAGGGTTAGGGTTAGGGTTAGGGTTAGGGTTAGGGTTAGGGTTAGGGTTAGGGTTAGGGTTAGGGTTAGGGTTAGGGTTAGGGTTAGGGTTAGGGTTAGGGTTAGGGTTAGGGTTAGGGTTAGGGTTAGGGTTAGGGTTAGGGTTAGGGTTAGGGTTAGGGTTAGGGTTAGGGTTAGGGTTAGGGTTAGGGTTAGGGTTAGGGTTAGGGTTAGGGTTAGGGTTAGGGTTAGGGTTAGGGTTAGGGTTAGGGTTAGGGTTAGGGTTAGGGTTAGGGTTAGGGTTAGGGTTAGGGTTAGGGTTAGGGTTAGGGTTAGGGTTAGGGTTAGGGTTAGGGTTAGGGTTAGGGTTAGGGTTAGGGTTAGGGTTAGGGTTAGGGTTAGGGTTAGGGTTAGGGTTAGGGTTAGGGTTAGGGTTAGGGTTAGGGTTAGG
>CM069459.1:62930675-63089735 GCA_035610835.1 Ophiura sarsii
CTTAATCGTCTAATACTTAATCATCTAAATGTTAATGTTTGTATTTCCATTAGTTGGTATACGGACTAAATATTCTGGGGTGGTGGTGGTGGTGGTGGTGGGGGGGGGGGGGGGGGGGGGTTCATTATGTTTCAGGAAAGTGTTTTGCTGTATGCTCTATGTGACATACCTGTATATAACGTCAAGTTGTAAAAACGTAAAAAGCAACAAATGTACCCTTAAATGCATAACCCATTCGCGGGTGTAACTTGACTATTATTCCAGGTCAACTACTCCTAATGATAACCATTCATTATGTGAATGTCAATTGCAATGTCTCGGTCTGCTAGATTTAATGAATACATACTATTTCATTGCGTGTTTGTTCAAAATCCAACAATAAGCTAACCATTGCACAGATAATAATAGTTTAGTTTGCAAACACCCGCAATTCTTTAATACATAACCTACGCCTATACATGTCAATGATGTCATGTGTCTAGTCATTATTTGAGTTCAATATTGCAGTATTTTAGGAACTCCCAAAGTTATAAAAACATCCACGTCTGAAGCAATCACATAACTATCGCCTTGATATCGTATTCTTAAACAAACATTAATTATCATAACATCATATTCAACTACAACATTGAGTTTGCGCATAACTTAGATTCAAACTATCATGCTAACAACTGCAATCTATATTTTTTCAATTTATACTTTTCCGTGTAAAAGGTATACACATTGTCTATGCTATAATTGTGACATAGTCTTTTAGTATTGTAAGCACAACATAGCGATTGCCACCATCGGTCAGGGGGGCACCCCAACTGGTGATAACAATTATAGAGAAGTGGCAATCTTTATGCCGTGTGATTATACTAATTTGGTCCTGAAGAAGTCATAGCTAACTTATCCTGAAGAAAGCTTGACAGTTTTAGACTTTTCCATACGGCGAACCCGTTAAACTCTTAAAACGTATTACTATTATATTTAATATTGGTTATATTGCACATGCTTACCGTGTTTACAACATAGGATTCCTAAGTATAAGGTGCATACCGCACTTGCAGAATTTGCACCATCCTTCAAAGTCATGAAAGATGCTCGGTTTTTGTACGACTTGTACCTCCATATTTTAAATTGAATAATAACACCATGAATACATAATAGCAAACCAGATAACACTGTTATATCATATAATCAAAACTGTATTATACACTCGGCAAAAGAAGTTCTTGGACACTCATTGAAGTTCAAATATTTCACATAAATATTTAATATAAATTAAACAATTGCATGTCAAAATAAGCAGACAATAATTCTCTATCATGTCTGTATGAAATTAAGATGTACGCATTCATGCATGGCTGAGCACATTCATTAAGCAATGGTAAGGTGCGTAAAAGGAAATTGCAAGAAATGAGCATTTACAGTCATTTGAATGGAGGGATTATCCAATTTTTTGCAATCTTCTTGCCATTGTCAAGTGAATGGGATCTGCCATGCATGAGTGATCATGTCTAAATTCCATGTTAAGCTGTTAGAGGATTACTTTCTGCTTATTTTGATATACAATTATATATATATATAATCATATATATATAATTATATATATTCTATTAAATATTAATTCAATTTAAGTGTCCAAGAACTTCTTTTGCCGAGTGTATATAGTTTTAACACTTTCCACGCGGCTATTAGTTTGACCATAATATACAATACAGCATTTTCACAAACCTTTTCCCAATGTTCAAAGTCTATCGCAAGTATAACATAACCAATAATAGGCATGTTTGTACTTATTTTAATTTATTTCTCATGGTGATTCTAAATATGGTGATGAAATTAAATAATGTTGACATTTTTGTATACATTTTGTGACATTTCGTAATTGTCGTCAGCAAACAACTGCCGCATGGAAAGTATTAACAACTGACAAAAAGATGTTATGGGTACCATTGTGCGATAGTTCCGTATGTGAAAAAAAAATCTATTATTTTAGTTATTTTACAACAACAAAATAAAATAAGGCCACGCATATACATGTAAAATGAATACATGTATGCAACTGCATAAGTATAATTATAGTCAGTGGTGCTCAGCTTCATGTTCAGCCCAGGCGGGTAATTTGTCACGGACCGTCATTTGAACAGATTAAACAGTAATGTAGAACGTTTAAGAAAGTATGGATGAAGACTCCAGAAAAATATCAAAATTGGCAACTTTGTCGTGTACCTACCTGAATTAAAACATTTAAGACAGCATTACATATTATGTCTATATATTTATTTAAAAATTCAGAGGTATAGACCTTCCGGAATATTATCGCTACTCTGAGTTTCATGGACAATCCCATAATCATTATTATCTTAAATACAAATACTAATCCATATAATATATAAGGGTCATTATTTTACCCATGGTTCTAAACTCGACACAAAAACAACAACAATGTATCAAATGTATCGGCGATAACTGAGTACCATTATAGTTTCCTTATTTAACATGTTTAAACAATGAATCAACCAACTATTTACGCCAATTTACATATGTGAATATTACTTTAATATAATTATAACGACCGCGCATTTTTGAACATATAACTGCTTTAGGAAAATAATATGTACACACTCTAATGCTTTTGAAACTAATAATACTACTTCTGTTAATGTACCATACAGCAGTGATTTGCTGATGTCTAGTGTATCATTGTTATTTAAGAGTTATCATTATTATCAAATTTAATTGCATGTACGGACAATTGTACACATTTCTAACTATTGTATAATGTTATGTTTGAACTTAAACACTGATGTAACCTCACATTCTACAGAGTGTCCCAAAATAATGGCTCATTTCACACCGGGCCAGATACATTTATTTGGCTACGAACATCATTGATATCAGTCATTTATCGGGAATTTTATATTTTAGATATCGGAAGTTACTGATAAAAATAACAGCCCTTTTTTTAAATTGTAGATTCCAAGTTTGACAGAAATAATCCGTTTTGAATATCTTTAAACATCATTGACTTAAGTTCAGTAAACGGTGTACTATATATTGACAAGTTATACATTGAATTTGATATTTCATGTTTGATTGATGTCAACTCGTTGTACTGCTGCTAAAATAATATGTGTATGACATAATTTAATTGTTCAGCTTGGCGTATTTATACAGTCTTTTATTTGGTCACATATTTAATAGTGATGAAAAGTCAAGTATATGAGATGCGTTGGCAAAAAGAAGCGATTTACATCGATTTCAAGATATCTTGATAACATTGATCACATGATTATGATGGGAAAATGTTCACTATACTCTATTTGGCTTCCTCTGGAGAGTGACGTAACTTAACACGCGCAGCTTTCATGCTCGCGTATGTATCCGTCTTTCAACGCTCGTGTGAATACGCAAGGGCCTTGAGTAGGCGCGCGCGTTATATGCTGCAATTAGTAGAATACGCAGTTACATCATTGTCTCGTGATGGCCAAATAGACTATAGTATAATATCAGATACCAATTTTTAAGAAAATTTGGTTTTATATTTTTATCAAACACGATATGTATCATTCTGGGACACCCTGTATAAATAAACTCATTTTCTTACGCCTTTGAAATGTAACTTCGGCTTCTTCATTAACTACAGTTACCAACAATACCTGAATTCAAAACATGGGGGTGACCATTTCATAGTTCAAATCGATGAATTGACACCTTTACTGTGTATCCATCTGTTAACAATTAAGCGACGAAAAAAACACCCGGACTGACCTGTCAAGTAGAATTTTTTAATTTTTTAATTTTTTTTTTAATTAATTTTTTTTTAACCTAAAATGTCACCAAAATCTGCAGCAATTGGGATTTTTTCAAATTTAAAAAAAATCAAAAATCGACAGATTTTCTGTAAAAAAACGGCTGATTTTGTATGATTTGAGAAAAATAAATTAAAAATAAATAAAAATAATAATCTTGAAAAACGAAAAAAATATGGGTCTGTCTGGCCCGTAACACAGGATTTGTTTCCCCCTCGCCTTAGGCCGATTTTTATGTCACTGGGTTCACTGATTTTCAAATCAAAGCAATTCCTAAAAATAACTGTGTATAAAGGCCATTCCAGTTTCAGCTATTGACACTGCATGGTTGTAAATGTCTTTAGGAAAATAAAAGAATATCGTTGTTAAAAAATAATCAAAACTTTAAGGTGAGGACCCCACAAATATGACATTTATCAAGCGCTGTAACTTTTTAACTAACTATTAAAGATAGATGACCCGATTTTCAACTTGAAGTTTTTTATTCTACATGAAAGGTCATCCTTCAAAAAGTCGGGTTCCAAAGTTTGAGTTGCATAGCTCTAATGGTTCTTATTTTAGACGCACAAGATGCCGTGAACTGTACCCATTGAGTAGTACACAAACTATATCGGTGGTTACCACCATTCGCGGTAATTCGACGTTATTTCATTGATTTCTCCGTAATTATACCGATTTAGGCCGTCAAATTTCAGTATGATGATGAGAAAAATACGAGCTTTCATTTGTGATCGGGTCATCTACCTTTAATAATGTGATGTATAATTTTTTGGGAAAGGAGTAAGTCAGATAATCCATTTTTGGTATCAAATTTTACTGAAAATGCTGGGGAAAATCTCGGCATTGTTTATCAACCTAACGGATTTTGTTCCAAACAGTGATATTTTTTGTGTCAAAATACAAACAAAAATTAAATTTGATACTAAAAATGGATTCTCTGACTTATTTTCGTTCATTTTTTAAATATTTTAAATACTTGTATAGGCCTATTGGCAACTCGTCCATTTGACTTTAATTCATTCACGCTCTGCTGCATAGTATTGACAACTCATATACATGAACATTGCATGAAGATAGCCAGGCTCAGAGAGTCTTATCTACAATTATAATTTTATATACATCACATTAATCGTTCAAAAGTCACAAGGGAGTTACAGCTCTTAATAAATGTCGGGGTGTGTGTGTTAACACCCCCCTAACACAAACACATGGTTGACACCATAAGATGACTAAATGGAGTGATTTGTAGGTTGTTGCGGAATATTGTAAGACTATATGACGACATATAATATTGCAATTTGCTTAATTAACATTACTTTTCGTCAAATGTTGGTGAACATAATACAGGGTGTATCAAGAAAAATAGGACTCTCTTTCAGCATGGATTTGATTAAAAATTATTAAAACCACTGAACCATGACCAATTTGTTTTCATTGCAAAGTAAAACTAATAAAGTTAAAATCCTGGAAAGATGAGAAAAATCCATCATAGATTTAGGTCGACTTACAAGTTGCCTTTCTCTGTCACTGATTGGAATAAACGCACTATTGACATAATTGGTGCTTTCCTACCACTATACTTTCCTACATATGAGAACACTGAGCAACATTGAGCATTGCACATAGATTTCAATGCATCAACTGTGTGGATTATGTATATAGCTATTAATGATTTGTGCCAGAAATAAGAGGAATACCAAACTAATCTTTGCTATTGTTGTTGATATATGATTTACAATGTTTATGAATGCAAAGTATTGAAATGTAAACCATTTGATTTTCTGGCTTGTATGTGTAAATCCTATTGTACAGACTAGCAAATGACATGGTTTACACAAATTATGCTAGCGGTCTTATTTTTTATTTGAATAATCTCAGATTATCAGGATTTTAACCTTATTAGTTGTACTTAACAATGAAATCAAATTGGTCATGGTTCAGTGGTTTTAATACAAATTAAATCCATGCTGAAAGAGAGTCATAATTGTTTGTATACACCCGTAGGTACAGAAGTCTAGGTAAAGTGATCCACATGATCGAGTTGAAATACTCTGAAATGACGTAACAGGTACATGTAAAACAAAACCAGTGAACATGGATATAAACTTATGTCAACATACATGTATTTGATTCAGTGTACGGATTAGCCCCCGAGTTATGATTGCTTGTTTATTGATACGCCCTTGTGTGATTTAAAAAAAACCAGATGTCCCGTTGGCGATTTTTCATCGGTGTACTGTAGCCTAACAACCGGGGACCCCTAATTTAACTCATTACACTAACATTAAACAATAACCGTAACCATAATCATATCCCTAACCCTACGCTCTAGATCACGTGTTACATTATCTATTCCATCGCCAAAAGCTTGACGTTCATAACGAAAATGGACGAATAATTTAGTCACTTTCTATCAGTTATAAATGCATTTCATGATTTGTTGGTACAAATTTACAGACCCCCTCTCCGTCAGACAGTTACACAATCTTTAAGCTATATTTTACATATTAAAATAACACTACATCAGCTATACCAACATGACCAAGCGGGATTTCGTTTAGCATATATTTTAAATTAACTTAATCTATTATTCACACTTGATTCTTGATATATCTCAACGTGATTTTGTTGTTATAACCCACGGTACGATGGAACTGGTCATGTTCTTCAAAGGTATAGCTGAAATAAAACACAATACTTATTAATTAATCAAACATGTTTCATATTAATGGACCTATTTACGTTCATTATTAATCGATGCCACTCCCGATTTTACGAAGACATTCACAATTTACTCGTTTAAAACATTTAAGATCAAATAAAGTCTCAACACTTACATTTCTTCTATTCGGACCAAAGTATGTGTTTTGCTGGCTGTAGGTACTGTAAGGTGGTGGCGCAGTCATAGGTACTTGAGGCACACCTGCCGAATTAAACCTCAGTGATGGCAGTTGGTTAGACGTAGGTTGCGGCGCTCCAATCAGCGATGCTCTCCTTACTGCCAACAAGCACATTGCCATTGCGATAACGAAGACTGATGTCCCGATGATTATACCGAGGGAGAGTCCTAGAATTTCAGCCAGAGTAAGGGCTGGATATGAAATAATATGTTAATGTTTTTGAATAAAATTGTAACCTCAAGATGTTACATTGGCTTTAACCAGTTGTTTGATGGTTTGGCCGCTAACAAATATTACATAATACTGTCTTCTCCTCTCACGTGACGATTTTTGAACATTGTTTACGGTTGGGGAGTGTGCCCCTGTAGACATGAATGCAACCCTGAACTTTTTTTGACATTATTGCCTTTTTGATACCAACATACATCATGCATACATGTAACTATTCGATTGACAGTGTCACTGTTTCTTACTCAGTCATACCATGGTCATACGCATTCAAATACGGTGTTATTTTTTTGTTGTTGGTATAATTAGCCTATGCTTTCCAGTTATTCTTTTACCACCAGAGATGAGTGTCATGGGGCATGAATACTTATGCAGAAGAAAAAAAAGATAACTTTATGGCTTCATTTGTGTAGAATTGTGTCAGTATCATCACAATACATAATCATACAACATTAAACACGAGTGTCTTTTCTTGATGACATGCATATGTAATTATCTTTAACAGTATAGTATAGGCATTACAAAGCTTCAAAACAAAAAATGCAGCAAGAAGTAGGTAGGTTCCCCATGTCTCGAGTCAATATAATTTACACCACTAAATTAATAATGGAACGGTCCATGAAAGGCCTGTTGAATTGGGTGGGATTACCCTCCTCTAAGTGAAATATATAAAAATGCTCCCAAAATAGTGTTGTTGGCCAAACTTTTGATCGGATGATTATTAAATGAAGATTAACAAACAATATCAGTGCACATTTTCTTTTTTGACCAATTTTGTATGCTTTTATAGCCATTTAGAGACTTCACATAATTGATTAGAATTGCTTAGACCTAGGCTAGGCCTGGGCAGTCTACAAACATGCTTATCTTCGACGGTGAATATCTCGAACAATTTGCCTTGACCTATATTTGTTTGCTGTTTGCGAGAAAGCCAAGACCATGATCTTCACACAACATGCAAAGTTGAAGCAACCCGTTGCTTTATAAGCGAGAAAATGGCGTATATTATGGTCCATTTTACACAGTAAGCATAGGGGATTTGTTTACTGGTGTGAACCCAATAAGTCTAGATTGACTGTTTCTTTAATTTTCACTTGTGTCTTTTTTAAATACTAAATATGGGTGTGTACACGACACCCTGCATATGTCATACATCATAGGTGATGCGTGGTATCGCTATATCATGACTCATGCTTCTTGGAGCATGAATTCACAATTCAATTGTTGTTTACAATACGTCATTTATTTGACAGAGGTGAAGCATGTACACCCACACAGTGTTCAATTATTTCAGTCTGTTAATTTTACCAATACTTATCGTTTTGTTAGCAACTCACCTTCAGTAGGCTGTTGTTCGCAAGACCCAGTGATCAAGAAATTCCGGCAACTAAAACAAATAATGTAGTTAACAAATTACCATTACCAGCATATTCCTAAAACTTGGTTTTCCCTGTTATTACATAATGGCAACTAAAATCCCAACTTTATCATAAGCAGCTATATTGTTTGTTATACATCCCTAGTCGAGTACCAACCCATGTGAGGACCCGTATTAAAACACGTTTAAAAAAGTATAGAAGTTACAGTCAATCTGAGGACATTTTTTTTGTTACCATACATGTAGGGACATTTGTATGATGCGTAATTGACGCCTAATAGAGGACATGGCCATACAACCTTAGGGGGGGGGGGGCCAACTTATATACGTTTTTATGCAGGAAAAAAGAGAGCACTTCAAAAAAGGTCCTCACATTTTTTTTTGTCCTCACATTGCCGGCTGGTAGGGACAAAGGTCCTCGGATTGGCGGGTTCAACACTACGTTGTACGTGTATACCCCTGGATAATTAGATCCACCTGACCCTTTTAAATTAAAGGTGTATGTTCTGATCACTTTTTTGGGGGGGGGGGGCGGTATGATTTCTTTTTCACAGCAAGATATTTTGATATCAGAAGAATCCACATATTTTTCTCATTATGTCTGTAAAATCTTAGGGGACAGAAATGTTCCATTTATAAATCATAGGCTAACATGTGGTGAATTACTGCTAAAGGTGCAGTTTAATAGAATCCACATATTTTTCTCATTATGTCTGTAAAATCTTAGTGGACAGAAATGTTCCATTTATAAATCATAGGCTAACATGTGGTGAATTACTGCTAAAGGGACAGTTTGTGTATTTACTTAATGGGCACATTTCTTGTGATATTTGTTTTACATAAAATGTGAACCATTGTAGTAGTTATGCCACTCAAACTTTGAAATGCGACAATTTTAAGGATGACCTTTCATGTAAAATAGAAAATATCAATTTGAAGATCGGGCCAGCAATCAGAACATCTACCTCTGTTGGCCATACACCCTGTAAATAGAACAATTCATACACAATTGGTGTGTTTTAACAGACGAGTAAAATACCGTGAACATATATTCCTCGTGTTCTTTCATGAGAGCGTGGAAGCAGCATCATCAGGTTGGTATGCTAGGCCTAATTTGTAAAACAAAAGTAGTTTTCCCAATTTAGGAGAAATTGAACAATACCAGTGCTTTATATGTGAATGTAATCAATATATTTGTAAGAATCGTAATTACACGCAGTATCCGCGGTTAGTTAGTGGGTCAGCGTAGCAGATCTCGTCATTATAGCATATAACTTCATCGCACACGTCTGCAATAACAAATAAATAAAAATATGTTAAATAGTGTACACTGAGTGTATGGAAATATTATAAAGGTCAACCAAATTGGTGATTCAAGTATATTTTATTCGATGGAGTATGATTAGAAGAATATAAATGCAAACATGATTTCTTTAAATAATGTCCAGGGAAAACGATATACATACAAATCAAAATATATTTTGTCAAGTTTTATCATACTAGTTTTATTATAATCTAAGGAAGCATTTTTTTGTTTAATATCTTATTTATTTTTTGAATTATAGACAAAAAAGTGCCAACAAATGTGATTTTTTTTACCAAAAATGTGATTTTCATGATTTTGGAGATAAACAATCACATTTGTTGGCACTTTTTTGTCTATACCTCAAAAATTAAATAAGATATATATATATTTAAAAAAAATGCTTCCTAGGGAATGTTATCAGGATTATAATAAAACTAGTATGACAAAATTTGGCAAAATATACTGCGACCCAATTTACTTTACTTAGTTCTTAGGTAATATTCATCTGATACTTAAGAAGAGTGTTTATTCTCAACTTTAAGGAGAATATAATTGGAACTCTTTTTAACTTACAAACTTAAGATTAATCTTATTGACCTTAATGAAATAAGGCCCATTGCCATCTCTCATTTGATGAGTGGTTTTATCGTACTTTGTTCTTTAGTATTTCTTTATATCTTTATTTACATATTAATTTAGTTGTTAACTGATGATGAATTTTATGAGTTGTCCCACCGTTCACTTAAAGGGGCTGTCAGCCCTCAAAACTTGACATTTATCAAGCGCTGTAACTTTTGAACTATTAATGTGATATGCATAAATGTACACATTCTTGGAAAGTATATAAATGAATCAACAAATCCATATTTGGTATCAATTGTCACTAAAAATGCTGATATTTTGAGTTTTGACCAACTATTGACTTGTTTGGCTTAAAACGCTTTTTCGCACTTTTTGGTCAACATTTTAAAAACTAAACATATTTGTGACAAAACTTGAAAAACATACCCAGGTAAGCGTCTTTAGATAATTTTGGTGCAATGTCAGCCTTTTTTACCAAAAACTGATTAGTGATATGTTGTCCAGATGTTTGAGCCAAAAAGAGTGACATTTTGGTCAAAATTCAAAATATCAGCATTTTTAGTGAAATTTCATACCGAAGTGGATTAGTTGACTCATTTCCTTTCCAAAAATGTATACTTTTATATACATCACATAGTTCAAGAATTACTGTCCAGCGCTTGATACATTTCATGTTTTAGGGTTGACAGCCCCCAATTAAACACGTCCTTTTGCGGCAATCGTTTGCAGACGACAGTTCCAAAGTTTCACAAAATATTTCAAAATTGTCATAATTATTGAATATCATTACCATATTTGAAATCACAATGAACATTGCATTACAATACAAACATGCCTAAACTTTACAAGTTGGGAACAGGTTTCTGAACATCTTGTTTGTAAATGGTAAAACTAACAGCCGCGTGGAAAGTGTTAGCATATTTACTTACCTACAATAACTCTAGGTGTTACGGGTTCTTCTTCATTATCCTGGATAGTGACTCGTGTACCAGCTATTCCAGAAGAGGCGATCAGCTGAATGAAAAACGATTCTTCACTTTCAAACACAGAGTCATCGATAATCTGAACTTCGATATCATCGGTTGTCTGACCGGGATTAAATATGATCCTGCCTGATTTGGCGGCAAAGTCTTCCCCACCTGATGCCGTCAAGTCCGCAGTTTGGTAATCTAAGGTAAAATAGTTGAAATGTGTAATGCATTATGATTGACGAATGGAGTTCTGGTTAATGCATAGCACCAGTCAAGCTTCTTAAGATAGATAAGGCCAAGCAAAATGATCTGACATTATATATTAATACAAAAACAATTGTTTGAACCTTTCAGGAATTATCTAGATGGTGCATTTTCACGCATGTTTCTCGATGAAAGTTGTCTTATTGTTGTATTATAGCCATATTGATTGTCTTGATTTCTAAACACTCCTAAAAAAAATACTTCAAATTTGGCCATTTGTTTTTTGATGTTTTGTGGTTAAGATTTTGACTTGATTAAAGTAAGTATTCACCTCACTTAACATACTGAGGTAGTTCAATTCACACAAATAACCAATGGCAAAACATAGCAGTTGTTCATGATACGGCAATATTATTTCAAGATTCGGAAACATATCACGTATATTCCAGATATGGTAATTTACCTGTAGTGTCTAAGATTTTGGAAGAACTAAAAAAACAAATCCGAGATATATATTTAACGAGCAAATTTCTTCAGCGAAGTTTGGTCCCTCATTCATAGAAATCAAGTGTATAGTTGTGACGTTATTGTTGTTTCAATGACCATAACTACCAACAAAATTGTTGCGCTAAAATTGGGTTTCTATGGGATATCCTTGCTCAGTGTGTGATTACGCATTGAAAATGTGTGTGTACTGACTACCTTTCGATACCTGTTACCCATTCATCCATATACCCGACTGGTTCAGACAGGGGACATATACAAATCAACGGTATCCCATAGGAAACCAATTCAAGTACAACTTTTTGGTCGTTATTCGTGGTCATTGAAACAATCATAACTTCAAAACTATCCACTCGATTTTTATGAATAAGGTATCAAACTTCGGGAGAAGAAAGTGCCCATTAAATTTATATCTCAGAATGTTCATACCGATTATTGATTTTGGATTAGCTAACATCAAAGCACCTGGTCAGGGACGGTTTGTGTTAGGTTAATATGTAATGGTTGCGTGTTGTTGTTATGCGTGCAACGTATTTTCAATACTCACCAACCACGGATTCACATTCTACACAGCCTCTACGTAGAACGGTCACCATAACTCTAGTATCGGTCTCCAAAACTGGGTACTCCTCTTGCAGAAATGCGAAAGATGCTTAATTACGCGATTTGTGGACAAAAGAAAGACAAAATAAGTTTACGATTAAAGTGGTTTATTCCTTACATAACTAAAGTAAGCATACTCCGATGAGGCACACTTAATAGGGCCGATTGGTACCATTTTATCTAGTAAATGTGTATCTATGACTTAATAAAGGTCTACCTCGTGTTAGAAATGAAAATACATGACATAGCATACATTACTTTCTCCTAGGAAAGTATAATTGTTTATAGAATACAACGACATTCATATCATTTTCTTTGTGTTTGTGTATTGATATGTTACATAATTATGTACTTAGCTATGACATACTTTGAGAGGAATCATCCAAAATAAAAACATATCATTCTTTTCATTAGAATCGAACCTTAATTTATCTGTCAGATTCTTCGTGATTCATTAAATCTAATTGTTTGAAATAGAATGAACGTTGGCTTACAATCATCGTCTTTCACAGATATTACCGCCGTATTCGGAGATCCAATCGATCCCCCATCTGCCCCTACTAGTGTCAGAACTACCATCCGAGGACCCTCTACCAGTGCATCATCTAAGAGTGTCACTTCAGCCAACGCCTCGGTGTCACCTGACTCGAATTGTACAGTAGGTGTCTCTAGAATGGCGATTGAAGCGGACGAGTCATCAATCTCTACATCTGCGATAGGCAAGATAAAGATGAACAGAGAAACCGCCATTACAACGTATTATGGATACATTGAGAACTATAGTGAAACTATGTCAAAACGATATCCAGAAGAGATATCCCTTATTTAAACATAACAAAAGAGAGATATTAATGTTTACACACCTACCTGAAAATCAATAAATACAACGAATTTGAAAGTCGAATTCGACCCATTGGGCAGCCGATATAAAACGATGTATCCGTGGTTTAAGACTGCGCGGAATTAACCTATAGCACAAAATCCTCTATTGGCGGATTAAAGGATCTCCGTAATAGGGTTTTATATAAGTCTAACATAAGAATGTCTTACACCAAGGATATACCCAGATTAATGGTAACCTGTACACTTAAACCTTGTTGGTTATAGTATTGTCCCTCCCCACTCCGCTTTTGTAATGAATTATCCTTGTTCTCTTTCTTCTATATATCTAGACCCATTGAGCGTCTTCATAGGCAATGTTGCGGGATGCATAAGCTGGCATAGCATGAAACTGCGGTACATTTTGCAATGTAGATTTATTGATGTGTCACTAAACGTTCAAATCGCCAATCACATTTAGATTAAGACAATTTGCAAATGTTGCAAAATCCTACAATAGTAATTACACCCATGGTGATTACATTATCTGTACTCTGTACTATGCAAACTATTGTTTCGAAGTCTTCGTAAAAGTCTAGAGGAAAAGTCCGTTGTACCGTGTATCTTGCGGGGTATTTATATTGATTTATATTGCACTGTTGCCTTAACACATACCTACTGATACTGACGTCAGTTCATAACCTAATCTCGAAACAGGAATCGAAACTGTGCCAACTGATTCCTGTACTTCCTTGAATGTTTCCTTCATCCGAAACTCAACTATAATATAAACAGAGGGGAACATTGAATTCAGGTTAACTTCATACACTACGCATGCATGTCTTGGTTAATAGTATAAGTATGATGATTGGTGAACCAGTCTCTTTAGAAGATATATGGTGTATTAAAATGCGTAATTTCATCTCATAAATAGTGAACGAGTACGCGACAAACATCCGTATCGGTTTCCTATCTCCTATCGCCACGTGAGTGAAGAGGGATGAGGCCAATACAGTTGCTACTACATTTACATTTAGGCCTAAGTTGTATACTGACAACCGTGTAAAACCTCGTCTGCATATCATCTATACGTTAATCATCTTGGATTTAGACCAAAGCAGATGTATTGTGTTCAATTGACAACTGGTTTCTGTCACCGGTGTCTCCTTGTTCCCATTGACATTACATTGCAATGTAAGGCAAGCAATGTTTTTAAACGAGGGTGTTTAAGAAAAATCGTGCTGCCAGTAGTACAATCGATACGACTCCAGTTCAGTCCATTCTTGTTTTCTTAAAGACCCTTCATTGTTTGCACGTGTTAGTTTTGGATTTGAACTTGTCTTCTTTATGAAGGCCTATGTCGTATCGGTTCGCCTATTTCTTTGTAAATGAGGATAACGCCACGGTGATAATTATATATACATGTTGACACATGTGTTAATATCTGACCTATCTCTGTTGGTTTGAGACAAAACACAACATAAACCATGCATAAACTCTGGCAGGCAACAGAGACTAGAGTTTAATAAGATATAGGTCTGATCAGGTGTTTTAACTAGATGTTGGTGTTACTGCAATATAATCACACTTGTCTTTACTTGCTCCTTCATCTTGGAATGTTTTTATCATAAATATGTATAATTGTTGACCAAAAAAAGGTAAAAAATGCATTCATGAGCTAAAAACCCAATAGAAGTGTCTTTAGATGATTTTCTTGCAATTTCGGCATTTTTTACCAACAACTGATTTTGCTACGTTGTCCAAAAATTGTTGAACCCAAACAGTGATTAGTTGGTTAAAATTTAAAAAATCAGGATTTATAGTGAAATTTGACCCCAAAAAAGATTCTCTGACTCATTTCCTTTCCAAAATTGTATACTTTTATCTACATCACATTAATAGTTCAAAAGTTACAGCGCTTGATAAGTTTCATAGTTCTGAGTTAATAAAACAAAACAATAGAAGACTCAATTGAAACCACGTCAATTGCAACTACTCCTTGCACCATGTTCTTAACACTTTCAACGCGGCTATTAGTTTTACCATATACAAAACAGATTTTTCAGAAACCTTTCACAATTTTCGAAACATTTTGGGAATTTTGCGAATGTCGTCTGCCGCATGGAAAGTGTTAAAGACCCTCCGTTTAACAATGGTAATGTCAATGGAAACCAGTAGACACTGGTGACAGAAATCACTGGGTATGTGATGAAAGTGAAGCATGCTGGACTTGTTCAAGACATCTTCTTTGTGTGTGACAAACCAGAAAAAAACATCGTCCGTAAATTAACCATACCTTCATCATCTTGGATGTACACTTGTATCATATCTCTGGCTCCTATCTCTTCGGGTGAGAGGGAGGACAAGACTACCGTGAAGTACTCCAGAGAAGTCTCTCGTACTTGGTCATCCATGATGGGTATTATAACATCAAAGGAAGATTCACCGGCAGGGATGGTAACCATGTCATCTTGACGACTGATATAATCACTGCCACTTGTGGCTGATGAGTCGACAGTAGAAATTACTGAAAGTTAAATGGTTTGACAAAGTTATAGTGTATTTGAAATGTGATTGGGCTGTAAGAAAAACAAACAAAGACAATACTCAGTGTAGTGTGTTGAAAATGCGAATTTTGAAACGTCACGGATTTTCTTTACAGGGGCATTAAGAGATGTGGTGGAGGCAGCGCCCTCAATTACAAAAATGTATGATAAAAACTGGGATTTGCTTATTTTTACAATTGTGTTATATGTATGAACTTATACCTATAAGGATTTTTTAAAAATCAGCCCTCTTTAAACAACAAAACGTTGATTCAAAAATGCTGGTAGACCCGCAACCAGCATTTTACATGGTTAGGGGTGGTATTCCAACATATTTAAAACATTGTTTTATTCAAGTTGTCCCCGGTTTTTTTTTTAGTAGAAACAACAGTAATGGCAATTTTTAATGATCATCATGAATTCTGAAGTAAATTAATTAAAATTTAAAAAAGAATCAACATGACATTGTGTCCCTTAAAATGGAGCTTATCGTGGCTTATCATTGTTGTTTTGCGGCAAGTTTGGTACAATATTGTCAATCTATATAGCCTATTTGGTCAAAGAATAAGTAGAAGTTACTCTATAGGACATAAACACAGTGTATGACTTTCTTTTGTTGAGTACTTTAATATGTTTGTGTATGTATTCTTGGGAAGATGAATAAAACATTTAAAAAAACCAAAAACAATAAGCGCTTGTTATTGTGCTTTTACTAACAAAATTGTCCGGAATCGGGAATTACCAGTGATAACTGGTCTAATGCGGGCCACATATTGAATGTAAGCAAAAATGTTAATGCCAATTCTATTTTTTAAGTATAATATTGTTAAATGTAAGGTGTTTTTTTTTAAATGGTTAACACTTTGCATTGGCTTGCACATGAATTTAAATATACGCATGATTAAATCACACTCAACAACACGCCTAAATGTGGGTACACATTTTGAACTTACATACATTGATATCGTTATTTTTGTTGCCATATCGAAACAATGTAACGATGGCCTTTCCTGAAGATTCAAGTACCGTAATTGATTCAGAATTCGCTGGTTCACTAATCTCAACATAATCTGAAATACAACAATACCCGTGGGATCATTAGCAATAAATAATGACTTTAACGTATCACCCTGTTAACTATCCTTATCGTCAGCGTTTGCATTATGTTCTTCACGCTACCTTCCTACTGCACATTGCAAAACGGATGACAATGATTCATCTATTTTAATTTGTATTTAATGTGTAGTGACAATAATGGGCAGGGTTAGGATGTATGGAAAAGGAATTTTTAATGTCATGCTTTATTAAGTTAACATGTTCAATGACAAATATTAAAACACTAACAACTAAACTAATTCTCCCCAAATTTTAGGAATTTAGAGTTAGCAGTGTGACATTAACGACCGGTTATACCTGAGGCAAATGTTGAGCCTATTTGTGACCAGGTAATTTTATACTGTATGAGCAATATATGAACTTATTGTTTGACAATAACGACTATAGACTCCAAGGAAAGTACACATTGTCAATAATCTGGTGTGTTACCGGTGTGAAAAGAGCTATAGTCCCCTTCAAACTCACGTTATTGGCACTTTTTGGTCTAAATTGTAAAAACTAAAGATATTTATGTCCAAACTAAAAACAATATCCCTAGGGAAGTGTCTTTAGATGATTTTGGTGCAATTTCAGCATTGTTTACCCAAAAAAGTGGTTTTGTTTTACAAATAAAAAGTAATGAGCGTTTGTAGTGAAATTTGATACCAGAAATGCGTTCTTCGTTTCATTTCATTTCCAAAAATGTATACTTTTATATACATCACATTAATAGTTCAAAAGTTACAGCGCTTGATATATTTCATGTTTTAATGGATAACAGCCCCCTTAAAGGTAGATGACCCGATCACATTTTCGATTTTCAACCTGAAGTTTTCTATTCTACATGAAAGGTCATCCTTAAAATGTTGTGTTCCAAAGTTTGAGTTGCATAGCTCTAATGGTTCTTATTTTAGACGCACAAGATGCTGTGAACTGTACCCATTGAGTAGGCCTAGTACACAAACTATATCGGTGGTTACCACCAGTCGCGGTAATTCGACGTTATTTCATCGATTTCTCCGTAATTATTCCGATTTAGGCCGTCAAATTTCAGTATGATGATGAGAAAAATACGAGCTTTCATATGATATGAAAATCTCCGTGTGTTTGAAATAATTCTGTGTTACTAAAATGTGATCGGGTCATCTACCTTTAAGTCAAATTTACTTAATATCGTTTTAATTAATATATTTGTGCCGACGTATAGACTTCTGCTTCTAAAAGCTGTAGCAGTGATACGTATGAGAATATTAATTATATTAGGCAATATGTTATGTTTGGGCTTTAGAGTGAAAGTGGATATTGAATTTGAATATTGAACAAAAACAAAAAACAAAAACAATGTTTGTCTTATTTAGAAAGCTCAATCGTAACGTACACCATTTGGACACTTGATGATGTAAACTATTACTCTGGTGTACTTAAAAAAGTGTAGAGTAAAAAGTTCAAGTTCTTCTAAGTTCCAGCGTACTAATTATGCTGCACCGCCTTACCGTCATTGTCCTGAATGACAATATCTATGGCCGATGGGCTGATGACGCAACATCCACTCGTGAGGCTCAGTGTCACCTGGAATGTTTCACTGTCTTCCCAAATATTGTCGTCGACTAGGGGAAATCGTATATTAAAGCTATCATCACCAGCCACGAAGTGTATATCCATGCTAGTATCCGCAAAGTCACTTGAAAGCGCGGTGTCTGATGTCGATGATTGGATTGTTAAAACTGAAAATGAAAGAGAATAGTATCAGTGTAATATATCGCAGCGTAAACATGGTAGCATATCGAATTCATCAATGCTTCGTTAATGTCAATAGTATTAGTAAGGCAAGGTTTTCATGGCGGATGACAACATGTTGCCTGTGTGAAATAAGGTAATATAGCCGCACACAACGGAGAGCATTAGCACAACTGTCAACAATCGGTTTTTAACATTAACATTATGAATCAAATCAATATTACACTATAACAGAATAACAAATAAAATCATAACCTTCTCGAGTCTAGTAAATATTTGAACAAACATATGGTATAACAAATATCGATAATTCGATTTTGCAATAGTACAATCCAATCATTGGTTTATCTGGGCGGTTTATCATAATTCTGATCCATAACTTCGAAAGGATTAAATGTTACATTTGTGCAATATGTTGTCATCCAGTATGGGCAGCTCGCATAGTAACTTCATTGGTATCCACAAATCAATGATGATGATTGGCTAATAACTTGCATGCGACGTATGAATGATCATATATTGCTTTATTGCTAACTGGAAACGTTTTTTAGAATGCGACTATGCTAAACTATCTAGCAGGATACTACGGTAACAAAAAATGCAAATATAAAATATAATTTTTCCAATGTCACCTCCGTAAGCATCTGCATCGATGTATGTGTTCCTCTCGACATTAATAGTTATTAGTACATCAGATTCATCAAAGACACTGCGATCCTGCGTTGCGATCAAGAATCCACCTGTAATTTAAAAAAGAGAGTTTTTCGTCACTTAACTTATAAGATTATAAGTGTACAACTTCCAAGGATTTCCACTAAAATATCCAATCTTATCTCATCGATTACTAGTGGCGATGAAGGTCAATATTGGACCCCATCATGAATGCACACAAAAGGTAAAGTGGGGGGAAATGACGTTTACCAGTTTTAAGACTACCAATCTAGAAAACTAACGGTAGGATGATATTGCATACGATGCATATTAGTGTTAGACTTTGTTTTCGAAAATCATGATTGATCCTCATATCAAATGCATCATTATTGCCATTATGAGGTGATGGTTAAGTTTTGACCTAGTATATAGGACAGGTTATACGTTTTACCACCCTTTTTTAAATAAATAGATAAGAACCGAAAATTTAAAGTAAACGGCCTGACTTCAAAACCACATATCTAGTTCATGCATTTTTAGCATTCCTCACTATATATACACAGAAAAAAAATACCGAGTCATTTGACTAAGTTCGACAATTTTGGAATGAGTCATCAATAAGTTGACTCATTTGCTGAGTCAATTGACTCATATTGCCTCATTTTAAGTGAGTCACATACACATTGACTCACTTATTGTACTAAGTGTATCATAGTTGACTCACGCATAATCTGTTAATGAGTCAAATTTCAGGTGACTCAGTACAGTATTGCCAGATTGACTCACTTGTCAGGGACGGATGAGTCAAGATCGACTTTTGACTCATTCATAAAAATACTGAGTCAAATACGAAATGAAAGCGAGGCTGTTTTTATTTATTAGCTCTGCCATTTTGTTTTGCACATGGACTGGCGACTATATAGCGTATGTTCATGATGTTAGAGATTGAAGACACAAATTGTGTCATTTCTTTTGGACTTCTTTGTTATTAAACACTGCATAGACTCATAAGTAATATGTAGAATTTCTGGAGCTGATAGAACAGTACCTTTTTTTTTGCATTTGGCGGTGTTTTTACTTTCAGTAAGCTTACAGTGTTGGACCTTCGTCGTTACACTGCAGTAAGCTTATGGATGTATTTAACTTCATTATTAGGGCAAGTTGGACTTAGTGCCTGCCTAATAATGGGCAACATACAGAAACTAACACTTTTCGGAGATCACCGCCCATGTTTGTGATAGTCTTCAATTGTCACAAAACAATGCTATTCTGAGGCTCAAATTGAAAATTCCAGTCTGAGTCAGTGACTCATCCAACCTGAGTCAATTGACTCAGTAAAATGTACTTCACTTTGTTGAGTCAAGTGACTCATTTAAATATGTCAAATGACCCAATTTGATTCATTATTGAGTCAATTGACATGTTACAAGTGAGTCAGGAGGCTCAATTGACTCATTAGTATTGAGTCAGGTGACCCATTACCGAGTCTGTTGAGTCACTAGTGAGTCAATTGACTCATTTTTAGGGAGTCATTATGGATGAGTCAAATTACTCAGTTAAACTTCACACTACACTGACAAATGAAAGACTTACCAAAATGAGTCATTTGACTCAGTATTTTTTTTCTGTGTAAGTGTAAACCTGTTATCATTACACTTAACTATCGGCTTCACCATTTACTCACTTTCATTGTCCTTAATGGTGACGGTTGCCGATGTACTCACTCCCAATGTGCCCTGTATTGGATTACTTAAGCTTATCGTGAATGTCTGGTCTCCTTCTAATAAGTTATTATCAGGTAGAGTTATATCCATACTAACAGTTGGCATTTTTGGAGTAAAAGTCAATTCCATCGTTTCCATCGTTGTTGCCGTGTAATCTTCTCCTGGTTTTGCTAAACCAGATTGTATGGTAGTGACAGCTGATAAATAAATAAGCAAATATGCATCTTACTATAGCGTGATTCATTTGGATTGGCTTCAATGGTTTTCGTCACAATCCGATTGCATTCACCTCAACTCAACTCAATTCAACTCAACTCAATTTAGCAAACGGCAGATATAATCAAATAGTCCAATTACCCAATGTTTACAGAAGTTGGTAATACAAATTACAAATATGGTACATTAGAGGTAACAAGAAATCCTTTCACAAACCATCTGATGTAAAACCACTTATTATGTCCAAAATTATGTTGATTTGGTCCCTTTATCAGCATTACTGTCACATATTTATCAGTGTGTTGGTTTTAATCAACAGGTCAAAACTCATTTATAGAAAACAACATATCACAATGAATATGGTCTAAAGCTAAAAATGACGATTAACGAATTGCGAAAATAAGACTTGCCTTCATTTAAAAATTATTTGATTCCAAACAACTAATTGTACCCTATTTTTGTCATATTTGACACCTTTTCCTGATAAAAAGACTTAAACCTCCTCTATATCAATGAATATTTTTTCTCAGACATCAGCATGATTACATAAGATGGCCAAACATCTTAAGCATGTCACGTGGAGTCATTAGAGCAGTGATTTCGATTTAAAAACATACTTAGGACAGGCTTGTGAACACTTCTGATTACATATGCTGATTAGTATCCAAAATTATGGTTGAAGTTATCATTTTCGGCCCCACAACTGGCCAAACCGGTCAACATGTTGTTAGTAGGGTCAATAAGAGAAGAGTACCGATATTTGTCACTGTGTTTACTAAAAGAAAATCTTGTCAAAACATCCCTACCAACAATCTGATTTTTTATCCCAAATATGGTCGACATTATTTACATTTTTAGTAAAATATGGCCGCAATCACAATTTCAGAAGTTAGGTCAGTGGAATCAAAACCATTTCCACCTTAGGTAGGCTTATAAAAACGTCCATAGCAAGCTTTTGACTTTTTACTGAATATATTATCAAAATTTACCTTTTTAGTAAAAAAATGGCCGAAATGACCAACATTTCACAAGTTAGGCCAATAAGATGTGTTTTTAGAGGAACCAGGACTCCCTTTACCTTAGATAGGAGCATGAACATATCTTTGGCAAAATTCTGATTGTTTATCTCAAATAAAGTCAAAAAATAAGTCGACATTTTTGGTAGCAAATGGTCGAAATTTCCATGTCACGTTTTAATCCCATTTTTGAATGGAAATAGGACCACTTTTCATCTTATAGATGATAAAATATCTGTAGCAATATTCTGATTGTTTTATCCCAACGTGGTCAAAATTGTAATTTTTGACCAAACATGCGCCTGTCACTAATGCTATGATATTTGAATAGGCCTACTAGTCAACCAGCGTATAGGACGAATTAAATCCAATTCGATTGAGAAATACGCTTGTGTAATAACACGAACGCACGGCGTATTAGCGAGGGTAAAAACACCCTGTTTTACGGGCCCGACCAATCGACTGAATTTTTGCGTTTTTCAAGATTATTATTTTATTTTTTTAAGATTTATTTTTCTCAAATCATGTAAAATCAGCCGTTTTTTGGTCGAAAATCTGTTAACATTTTGTTTTAACAAGTGTCTCAAAAAAGAATTTTGCAGATTTTGGTGATATTTTAGGTAAAAAAAACAAAGAAAAAACCACAAACACCGACCGACCGACGCAGTCATGACAAGTCCGTCCGCCCGTAAAACAGGGTGTGTTTTTTCGTCGCCTAAAATAAAACTTTTTTAATGAATAAGTATAAATTATAGTACAAGTCACGTCCGTATCATTATATGACGATTTAGTTGACGTTATGAATCAGTATAATTTATTTATAATTACTTTAATCAGTTGTTTCGTTTGTAGCGGTGACGATTCAATATATTTTGACTTCGGGACTTCGGAATTTCCCTAGTGCAATGTTACGGTTTCAAAGAGAGAATGTGCTGATTCTTCACAAAGTTTACCAATAAAAAAAACCACTGCTAATATCAACCGCAACACATACAGGTACCTACTTATCGATGTACACCGGAAAAGATTTCCAGATCTTGATATCACAATAGGCACAGATGCATCTTCAACTCCCTCGTATCCATCAACATCGAGAAAGATTTCGGTGGATTCTGTGAACGAGTTTCCATCAACGTTATGATAGTAATAAAAATGCAACTTGTCGAAAAGTTCGATGACGTTTGCCCTTCTTGGTCTATATCTTTTCTTGTATTAGATTATACAAACCATTCTTATAGATGAGGTGACATTTGTTGACATTTAGGACGCCCTCTGTTGGTTTGAGACAAAACACACCGGGCAAGAGTTCCTATAGTTTACATAGGCCAGATCAGGTTTCTAACTAGATTGTGGTGTCACAGCAAATTGTTATCAAAACTGTCTTCAAACTTGCTAAGGAATGCTATTATAAACTATCGCATTTCACACAACAAAAAAACTATAAAAAAATGAGTTTTACAATTCATTAGAAAGAAATTTCATGTTGTCTTCAATAACTTTACTGTATATTCTGCCTGGAGGGCAGCGTCCGAATTAAGGAAAAAAAACTGGTTGCCCGCCGGGCAACCAAGCAGGAAATTATGATTGCCCGGCAGATGTTTTGGTTGCCCGTTCTGTAAAATATGTAAATGCATGTGTTAAGTGTTTCACTTCTTGTAAAAAAATTGGTTGCCCACCGGGCAACCAAATAAGTACATGTTGGTTGCCCGGTGCTAATTTTGGGTGTCCCGGGCAACCGGGCAACCACTTAACGCGAACGCTGCTGGAGGGAAACAACAGAGGGTGTCCCATTTGTAAATACATGACATCGTAGGTCACCTCATCTATAGGCATGTTTAAGTAGCAATAGATACACCCATATTAAATAGTCTACCCTGAGTGATATCACCCAGGATGACCTCACACCTACGAATACGATACTCTACCATAAGCAGATGAGTGACATCACACAGGATAGGATACTATAATTTCAAATGTTGTCATCTAATTCACTAGTAAGCTGTTTAATTGAATGATACCTTTAAGAGAAACTTGACATTATAACATAATACCGTAAATAACAATGTCCAAATGCGTAGTCCGGGTACGCAGTCGTCAAAACGAGCGCAAATGATGTAAAAGAAAATGCCTACGCGTAGATGCTCTAGGTCACTGTCAGCTGCGTTTTGGCGCCACTGGCGAAAATAATAGCCTCCTCCCTTCGATGGTAATGACAGGGCCGTCAGAAGGGGGGGGGGGGGGGGGGGGGGGGGGGGGGGGTGGGGGGGGGGGGGGTGCGTAAGCTTCTGACGGCCCTGAATGAGGTGGAATCGGTCTCGAAATTCAACTTCCTTGGATCCCTGATCACCAAAGAGGGTGGTTGCAGCCAAGAGATTAGACACCGTTTAGCAATGGCTAGATCAGCAATGATCAACCTAAGCAAGATCTGGGCTGACAGAGGAATAACCAGAGCAACAAAAACCAGGCTTGTCCAAGCCCTTGTATTTCCAATTGCCATGTACATGTATGCATGTGAGACGTGGACCCTAACCAAAGCTGACAAAAACAGAATAGCTGCTTTCGAGATGTGGTGTTGGAGGCGTATGCTTCGTATCGTATGGACAATGAGAGGTACCAATGCCAGTAGTATTGAAGAAATAGGGGTGTCTATAAACGACTTCTTCATACTATCAACACCCAAATGCTGAGCTACTTCGGCCATATCTCACGTCGCAAGGGTAACAACCTAGAGAAGATGATCATGCAAGGCATGATTGAAGGGAAGCGCAAGAGAGGCAGACCTCGTTCCCGGTGGATTGACCAAATAAAATTGATTACTGGACACCCTCTCCGTGATTGTTACTCCTTTGCTGAAATCGTTATTTGTGGCGTAGTAGGCCTATCTGTAAGGTCACGAGCTGTCAGTCATGACAGGACCGAACCAACCAACCCTTCGTAGGACGAGAGAAAACCGAAGCAGCCATCTTCACAAATACCAGGTAACATTAGTTGATTACTAGAACTTTTAGAAACCAGTATCGAACGTCGAAGTTATGTTCACCTCACACTACCATCACCCGTTTCAGATCCTGGTTTAACCCACCTTTTCCGAGGTTGAAAAAAAAAAAATCAAAATGTACGTAATTCCCAAATGGTGTCTATGGCAAATGGGCCTAACTAACCCCTTATAAGTGTCAACAACAGGCTCACTTACCGGCTGCTGTGATGACAGGCTGCGCAAAAAGGAACCCAATTTGTTGGCTACCAACAAACGTACTGTCGATTGTTCCTCCAAATATTGCAGGCACTCGAATTACTTTGAGAGTTGGGCCACTATCTATAATTACTAGTACTGTTACATAAAATTCCGAATAGTAAAGAACCATATCAACTGTGAAAATAGTACCGCCAATGGTTATGAAGTCATCTGATAATCTGCCGCCACAAAACATATCCGGGGCTGTGGTATCACCACAGTTAAGGGATGCAGACCCTGCAGTTCCGCGAACGATCCAATATATTTCAGTGCCTATACAAAAGCAAACACATAACAATGATGAGCAAAACGGCAGATCGCCGCTACAATGATGAGTGCATTACATTACATGCACAGTGATACCTCACTAACACAAAGTCTGGTGTCACAAAATTCCTCATATAACAAATATTTGTTCAAGTTTATATTATGTTTAATCTGATAACACAAATTCCTGTTAACACACGTTAACATGTGAGGCCAAAGCAACTTTATGTTAACGAGGTTCCACTGCACTGTCTTTCATTTTGATTTTCTTTTAAATCAACTAGGCCTACTGCTTAGTTGGCATATACAAGTAATGAATGGAGGCGTTTTTTCAGCAGCAAGTTATGATTTAAGACTGAAATCAGTTTCCCTTGATGCCCTCCCACTTTTGTGAAATGTAGTATCCTATAACTTGATCTGACGGGTACCACAATGCACAGTAAAAGCTAGTTAATGATTGTTTTTTTTTCTTCGGAAATGAGACATCGCATTTGTCACCCAATTCACAATGAGCCTACTGAGGCTCAAAGGACTGATATAACGTAAATGCGTACATTAAGGGCATACCCTCTGTGTTCAACTCAATGCATTCCACGTCGACATTACTTCTAAGGTCTTCACACTCAGATTCGACTCTTGCGGGTCCCTTCGATAATCGATCAGAACTACCTGATGAACCCCAGTATAAAATCCTGTAAATAACAAAAAGAACAAACAACGTTACCATTAGGCATAAAAAAGGCGTTGGATTGCTCTTTCCCGACCGATCGTAACAATCGGGAAAACTCAGTTGCATTTCATGTTATCTTTTTCTTTCTTGAAAAATATATATATGGTTAACTCCCATGAAAACAGTGCAAAATGAACTTTTTGATGTCTTTGGTCCAATACCGTTTTATACAATGTTTTCTTGCTTTAAAAACTTATTTTCTGGATAGATCTCGATGTTTTCTATTTGGACATATATACTTTGTTATACTTCTGATCGTGTTTTCACTACAAATTGTGCGCTTATATACCCCACAAAATAAATGTTGCATTTATCAATTACAATATGAAAAGTACAACACTTTCTACAAAACGTGTCCTAATTTGTAGGGAACATATAGCGATATTCCATGGTTAGGAGGAAAAAAATGCACATTTTTTACGATGTTAACCTGTTTCAATTTAAAATATTCTGTCCGAGATATTGATGTTTATTACGTTACCTGCGATATATAGAATATCAAAGTTGCTCAAAATTACCATTTAAACATTTAAATGTACATATTCTGAATCCAAAAGAACATTGGTATTTGAAAATAATATTTTCAAAATTCTTAAGCAGCATGTCTGACCTTGAGAAAAAAATCAAAATGCTGCAAAGCATGCGACCTTATTAAAGAAGTTTATTACGTTATTCAGATTTCTCCCGAACGATGTATCAACATACATCTTTTGTTAAAAACCTATTTGATACATATACAGACTCTGTGGTTACTTGGAGCACTCGCTAGCTTTTCCCAGATCGTCTACATGGTACTATGTGTACGAAAAACGTTTACTACGTTATCGTTTATTACGTTATCGAATAAATCGATAAAGAGACAGCCACACTCTACGACTGTATTAAGCAAAGACATGTGGCAGGCCCTTTTTGCAGGCATACATGGGGAATACTTGTTGAAAGTACAGTGCGAAAAAAACACGACGAATGGTAAGAATTCCTTATTTTTTTCTTGTAAGTAATATGAAAATGAAGCTGAATGAAAGTTGAAGTCATATAGATCTCTTAAGAACATTGACAATGGACCTATGATATCAGAATGGGGTTCATAATGTGAAGAAATGCAGTAGGTATCGCTAACGTCTACATTGATTGCTTTGTATATGCCTATATGTTATAAGCTAGCATTAGGCACTGTTGATGTCGCCAACAACGTAATAAACAGGATAACGTAACCAACCTCATTGTCGATTCTCATGTCAATGTTGGCGTCAATTCAGTAACTTTCATGATTGATGTACTTGAGTATCATACATATTATCCAATGTTATAATTTTAATATGTGGACTATTCTATGTCAGGACTACAACCACCTTATAATAGATAAGGTAATAAGCTTGTCATCATTATTTTGATAAATATAATTGCACCCTGTGCATAGTGATTCAACATTTAGTATGTGTTTATGAATGTTAACTTAGTGTACATACATATTGTCTCATATACTGACACAATCTCATTTGTTTGCATGCTTCAATGATGCATAGTTATATGGCTCTTGAATAACGTAATAAACCAATTGGTATAATTGTGTGAATAAATACGGTATACCTAGCTGAAACAGCTGCAATATTTGTCATCAACTTTTTGTTGTTGTTGTTATCATTATTATACAGAAATATGTGCGACACAGTGCAAAAACCAATGGCGATACCGGCAGAACTAAATGCAATAGTGGAGACAAAAAAGGTCATCAGAGTACAGTCTTATTAACAAATCTACTACCATCATTTAAAATAAAACAAATCAATATCTTACTAATTTTAAGAGATAAAAGGCTATTCAATATTTAGTGCTATTAAAATTTACATAAAGGTAATAATGTCATGGTCTAACAACATACCTGTAAAGTGCCATGTTACATCTGTCGATTTAATGACCATGTTTATTACGTTATTCACCATATTTACCCTACATCAAAAGAGCAAGTCGACAAATATATAGAACCGTCTTTCGGTGGACTTTGGGCAACTTAACTTACTAAAATACCATTTACTAGGTATTGCTGAATACACTGATGGTGCTTAATACATATAAATGTGTATTTCATTTGATAGTACTCAGTTCTGTTTATTATCATTGTGGATGTTTAGAATTTGAGGTATAGAATATGTACTTGTGTTATTTAAAACAAGTTTTAACTTAAAAGTGAGATTAAATATATGGTAAGGCCAAATTAAATTAATTGTTTGTCTCAAATCAAAGCTCCTCTCCTGTAAAACTTTTTTTTTTAAATATAAAATATTGAAATCCTTGTAAAAGTGAACTTTTGTATTTAAGATGATGTGATCAATGAAAATCTGAAAAATCGGTGAATTTTTTTTTTTTGAAAAAAGAAAAAAAAAGAAAAAAGAAGAAGTTTTTTTCAGAGTTTTAATTTTTTCTAATGCGCATCAATAAACTAACGCGCGCGGGAGCTTTTGAGACAAACAATTAATTAAATTTGGCCTAAGCATTATTACTTTTTGTTTATTTTTCTGTAAAAGAAGATTGAATATAAAATAAATGTGTTGTGATGGAAAACTAAGCGTTTGAAAATTATGCACTAAACAGTTTTGCGACTATGTTTATTACGTTATCCATCCTCGTCGTTGACATTGCATTCTGGTGTAATTTACAAGTGTGTTTACTGCTGTTTACTGCTTTATATTGTCAAATAGGCTTCACTATATGGCGACAAGATGTGTTTGTGTACAAAATAAACTGGCTTGGTCGATGTTGAATATATTTGTTTACATGTGTTTGTATATGTTTATTACGTTACCCACCCCATAAAGTCCGAGTACCAATGCCAGCGTTATTAGTAAAGCATAATATTTATTGTGTCTGAGCTATATTTTAAAAACACGTTATAACGATTGGAAAAAGATACGATTAAAGATATATTTTATACTTTGCACAAATATATTCATTTTGGAAAACCGTGCATTTTTTAGATTTAAAGCTGAGGTTCATACAGTAATGTGAAGACCAAAAATGATTCATAATACTTGCAATTTACAAAATTACATTGCATTTTGTTCGCTGTAAATGATAGAAGTATGCTTTCGTAACTACAATTTTGTGTTTTTGGCATCACAGTTTGTAAACTCATTTTGATTTAGAGCTGATAGGCAGTAGATAACGTAATAAACATGGAGCAAAATCTGCAAACAAGTGATATTATAATACAAATTCAACGTTATATTGTACAAAAATGCAATGAGTGTTGTTCACAAAATTTTAAATCTAGTATCCAGTACATGTCTACTATTTAAAAGTAGCGTAATAAATAAAATTGAAGACTTTTTTTTAATAGAATTTACAAATTCGTCACCTAAATGACCTATAATGACCCCTATGTGACCCCACTCGACTTACCGAACCCAACAAAAAACTGAGGTGAAAGGGCAATCCAACACCTTTTGTTTAGGCCTTATAATATCAGATTAACGAAAGTTAACCATGCTCACGATACCATACCGTATTTCCAAAAACATTGGGCTCGCAAGCTCTTAAAATGACAATGTTTCGAGTTGCTTAGTGTATAAAAACACCCGTTTCCGTAAAATCACAAAATATTGGGGGAGCGGGGGCCGTATTCTCGTACTAAATACGGTTTTAGTTTAACACCGTGTCTAACTACACTTGTGTACAGGGTGTCCCTAAAAAAGGTTCCACGTCATTGCCCTTATTTATTACTCAGTTTTTGGCTGTAATGTTTATAAAATCTTAAAGATAATTTAGTTTGCTTTCACATCATGCCGTTGGTTTGATTGTCATTGTTCTTCCTAATCCAACGATATGCTTGATCGATCACGAGTACTTAAAAACGGGTTATTCCACTTTTTAAGATAAAAGATGCTTGTGGAAAGAGTACTTCAGTTCATTAAATAATCAGTATTTACTAGTTGACATTTATATGAACTTCAAGATGTCTAAATTACCTTTCAAATTCCGTTTGTTTTGTCTCATTTGCTTCATCCTATCTAAAGATATGCTTTATTAAATTTGATCACAACAAGGCAAATCTGTGCTATTTTTATGAAGAAATATGCCCTTTAAAGCGTTGAACATATTAAACAAAAATTCTATACATGGATGTATTCTTCAAAAAAACTTGCACAACTTTGATTTTCTTTTTGTGCTCATGGTCAAACAAGCATATCTTTGGATAGACTCAAGCAAATTCGACCAAACAAACTGCATACGAAAGGTTCTTTAGTTATCTTGAAGCTCGTACAAACATAAAATCCAAAGATAAAAATGACACATTCCAAAAAACCTCTTTTTCTAAAGTGGCACCGTGAACATTTCAAGCGGGTACGCATCCGCGTCCAAAAAAAAAAAGTGTGAAAAGGGTCCAGATTTCACCACACGACGTCGTCGACGTCTTTCTAAAAAAAGGCATCGCCTTTTAGGGTATTCATTACAGCATATACCATATCACATGCTTATCTGTATAGATGTATGAAGCGGTGTAGGGATGTATGTAGGGGTGTATGCATATCTGTATGAATGTCACATGATTATGAATTAAGATTATTTTGAGCAATACTATATTACGCCATTTAGGGGTGCGTTATTCAGTGTTGGTAACGCCGTTTAGGGTAGGGTTTGTTTGTGTACGCCATTTAGGAGTATCAAAATAGTGTTCTGGTTTACGCCATTAAGGGTCCATTTCAGAGGTGCTTGGACGCGCATGTGTACCCGCTTGGTATGTTCACATTTCAAGCGGGTACGCATCCGCGTCCAAAAAAAAAAGGTGTGAACAGGGTCCAGATTTCACCACACGACGTCGTCGACGTCTTTCTAAAAAAGGGGTACTTTGTAGGGGGCATCGCCTTTTGGGGTATTCATTACAGCATCGAGGTATCGACGTTTAGGGGTACTACATGTTGTATGTGTGACTTTTCACATATATACACTGCCGCCCACAAGTATTTCCCCCCTGGAAGCTTGTAAGTTATCACTGTGTTGTCGACAAAGTATTAAACCATCAGACCCAATTACCATTTCATTGTGTTCATTGTACATTTTATACCAGTAAATTCATGTTTCCTATTCAGATTCATCATTTAAAAGCATAACAATTCATGATTTTATCGGGCAAGTCAAAATTCCAATGTAAAATCGCCGTAGTAAATCACCTCATGAATATCAATTAGCTCATTATCGGCAGTGTAACGCTATGGGAATTTTCAATGAGTTTGACATGGATATAAAATACAGGCATAAAGATGAACAAGATATTAACATCACAACAGTTTTAGCACGATGAAATTGATATTAAAAGCAAATAATGACAATTTGATGAAGAGTTGATCGTACACATGCAGAGTGTAAATTTGCGGTGCATATTTTTATTAAATAGTCAGATATAGGCCTAAATATCAAACATCTTGTTACAATTATTAATATAGACCTAGCCTAGATCAGTCAAATGTCATAGTTTTCGCTGAAAGTATTGCTGTTTTCATATGGACATAGGAGTGACTTAGAATTAGTGTCGTTGTCGTCGTGTATGCAACAGTGTACTGAAGTATAAGGACTAAACCGTGCCCTAAACACTGTATTAACTTAATTGCCATCAAAATCGGGATAATAAGAAGTTATTGCAACATCAAGTTTTATTGTACAGAGCTTTAGTATAGTCATGATGATCCGAAAACGTTGTCAACGTTCATGAAGTAGGCCTAGGCCTGACTTCATTGTGACTACTTTGGGAATTATATATTATTTTTAATTGTAACACTTTCCGCGCGGCAGGCGTCCGTCCGACAGATCCAAAAACGCACAAAATGATTTGAAAATGTTATAATTATTGAATTTCATTAGGACTCCTATTAATAGTATTATTTAGAACCACCCTGGTAAAAACATTGAAATAAGTACAAACTGGTACTGTCGGACGGTTCAGTAATCCTTGCCCTGGAATTCTCGAGATAAACCACGAAAGTTAGGAAGGTTTATGAAAAATAAGGATGCGGGGGGGGGGGGGGGGGGGGGGGGGCTTTTGGTTAGATTTTGGTTAGCCTTTTTGGTTAACCTTTTTCCTGAATGCTGTAGCTTTTGAACGGATGGACGACTTGACTTCAAACCTTCAGCGATAGGTTGGCCATGGTCAAAAACTGCGGCAACTTTTTTGGGTCTAATTTGCATAGGTCATCTGAGGTCAAAGGTCATCCAAAAATCAAATCGTAAAAGTTGCCCGATTGACGTCAAACTTGGAGAAAAGAAATGTGAACACCGGGGCGCATGTCTAAAATGAATTAGAGGTCATCCGAGGTCAACGGTCATTAGAGGTAATCTAAGGTCAAAGGTCAACAAGGGGTAAAATCGCGCAATGAACACCGGGGAACATGTCAGAAGGTCATCCAGAGGTCAAATCGTAAAAGTTGCCCGCCCGATTGACGTTAAACCGTAAAAGTTGCCCGATTGACGTCAAACCGTAAAAGTTGCCCGATTTACGTCAAACTTGGAGAAAAGAAACATGAACACCGGGGGAACATGTCTAAAACAAAATTAGAGGCCATCCGAGGTCAACGGTCATTAAAGGTCATCCAAGGTCAAAGGTCAACAGGGGTTAAATCTTACAATGAACAACAGGGGAACATGTCAAAACAATAATTAGAGGTCATCCGAGGTCATCTGATGTCAAAGGCCATCCAGAGGTCATCTGATGTCAAAGGCCATCCAGAGGTCAAATCGTAAAAGTTGCCTGATTGACGTCAAACTTGGAGAAAAGAAACATGAACACCGGGTGAACATATCAACAAATAATTTTAGGTTATCTGAGGTCAAAGGTCATCCAGTGGTCAAATCGTAAAAGTTGCCCGATTGGCGTCAAACTTGGACAAAAGAAACATGAACACGGGGGAACATGTCTAAAATTAATTAGAGATCATCGGAGGTCAACGGTCATTAGAGGTAATCCATGGTCAACAAGGGTTTAATCGTGCAATAAACACCGAAAATATGTCAACAAATCTTTAGAGGTCATCTGAGGTCAAAGGTCAAATCATAAAAGTTGCATGATTGACGTTAAACTTTGAGAAAAGAACACGGGGGGATGGAACATGACCCCTATGTGACCTTTGACCTCATTTAGTGTGCTCCCACAGGAGCACCCAACGAGGTTTCCTGGCAAATACCTGCTCCTCTGATGTTTCGAATCTGGCTGGTACTTTTTTCTTATAAAATGAATTCCTGTCTGGCAAACGATTTTTAAGTCATCCAGACAATCTAGCTGGCAAAATTGGCATCAATTTGAGAGGTAATGATATCAAATTTGTGTTTTATGGATTTTATGGATTATATATTTAATGTTTAGAACAGAAAATTCGATGAATTTAGCTGAAATATAAATGTATAAATAAATTATCCTAGCTGGTTGATATGTCTAAACACTCGTTCCCCTAGCTTTCAAAATTCTTTACGGAATTTGGCTTCTGGCTGCCAAAGGAGTATTTTGACCGGCCCTAGCTGGGAAATGTAGTTAATACCGCGCATTCTAGCTAGCTCTGAGGAGCAGCTAATGTTATGTATTACTACATCCTGAACTTCTCGTCGGGTGCCCCTGCTCCCAGCCAGGGGGATTCGCAAGTTGTGACTTGCAGTATTTTTATTTTTTGAAACTTCTCATACGCTTCAACACATGACATCAGCTACAACACCTAATCATACGCCACAATACTGCATTCCATTACCATTCATTATTCCACCCACAATACTCTGACACCAACTAAATATATTCACTAACAGGACCCAGTCAGGTTTTGTCAAAACTTTCCTGCTCCTAACTGCATAAATTGAGCAAAAGAGCTGGAAATGCACCAGGACATAGCTTTTAAGGTTCTTCAACATACTCTTTGACATTGGTAAGAAATTATGTACATTTTAAGCTTTTTTGCATTTTCCCCGTAAAATTTGTAAAATCGAAATATTATACCCACTCCATATATTTAATTATTTGAAAGAGCAGTTTAAACATGTTAAAGGCATATTATGTGGACATAATATCAGTGGCGTAGCTAGGATTTTTTTCAGGGGGAGCAAGATTTCTAAAATTTTCGTAAAAGGTTTCCCCCCAAAAATGCTAGTCACTTACCTTGTGAATTTCACGTAAGAGTGTGTGTGTGTGTGTGGGGGGGAGGGGTTGGGGTTGGGGGGGGGGGGGGGGGGTTGAGGTCAAAAAAAATTGCACAGTCAAAACAAAAACAAAAATCGCATAGTCAAAACAAAATCGCACAGTTAATGTACTACATTTACAATTTTGCCTTCTATTTGGCTAATAACCTCGGTCTTTTTCATCATTTTTTCCTAAATTCCTTTGTTTCTCAAAGGGGGTGGGGGCGGGGCCCAAATTGCATTTTTTCGTCAGGGGGCATTTGCCCCCCATGCCCCCCTGAGCTACGCCACTGCATAATATCATTTCAAAAGTGTGACTCGTTAGGGTTTAAGAAAACAATTATGGTCTGGATAAGTACATATGTAAGGTTTTACTTTATAATAATTATGTAAACTTTTTAACAATTGTTATGTACCACCAACCTAATAAATATGCAAAATGCTTACTTAATACCTATGTAAAATATTTGTACATAAATATATAAACTATTTTACATAATCTAAGTAAAACGACACCGTACATAATTGATATTATGATAAGGGCCTAGGGCCTAGGCATATAGTCTAAAACAAAGTGGATTTGGTGAAGAAATGTTATAGTTACACATGGTTGTTTAGAAATCTTTTTACACACGAGAATAACAGTGTACACAGAAGCACTTTTACTAGAACATGCGTAGCTTGTTTTATTCACTGGGAGCCGCCGCCATTCTGGTACGTTGCATTCAAATAGTATACACAGCGAAGTTCCTACATAGCATACATACATGTATAATAATGAGCATCAATAATGGGTATCAATATAATTATTATAACATCCAGACAATGCACATGTCACTTGTATGATGCACTAAACGACTCCGGGTATGCTGTGTCACTTTACCGAGGTGCGTCACTGTGTCACTGTGTCGTGTACCATGTCGCACCCCTGCATGTGTTATAATGTGACGGACCTTTGCCATACAATGATGGGGCCCCTAGTCAATTTTGTGAGGCACCATTGATTGATTTTGACGGAACATGACTGTCTGAAATGATGCACTTCCACCGTCATATATCATTGTCGACTGAACCGGATTGCAATGGAAACAGTGTAAAATGTTTTCTTCAAGAGCAGCACCAGTCATAATACATGAGTACCATCCCCCGGGTATACATTTCGGTAAGGAAATTATGCCCAGGAAGCACATCACTGTGCTTTATATGTAAGAAAATAATTATCGAGCCCAAATTGCGTTATCATAAATAATAAAACATAATACTTATCATAAAAACGAATAAAAAATGCCATCTCTCAAAATGCAATTGTTAAAATTCATAATGGCGATCAGGTGAGTTTACGCATGCAATGTTTTCACTGAGCCATTGGTGAGAGCATCGGAATAGCGATGCACTTCGGGAGTTACATCTAAAGAATAAAGCCTGGTTGGTGGTGAGTAGGGCCTACATATAAAATAAAGTGACTGACCTTGATGCTCCCATTGGTCAATATTACGACGGGGTCAAGTGTCAGGGTCTAGGTTGCGTTCACTTACCCGTTCTTTGTATCAATTCGAATGTCTACAACCAAATAAGCACCAACACCTGGATCACCACATATAGCACTGCCTCCGTCATATAATGTTATCTTCCCACTGCCGTCAAGGTCTGATACGCCGATTCCATCACAAACGCAACCCCAGTACAGTTTTCGATGAACATAATCAATTTCAACGATGTCAGCTGCAGTAGGATACAATAACCATGCAAAAATAAAATAAAAATAAAACAAAACAAATCAGTATTATGCGAGGAAAGTACGACATTGCCTTATAACGCTATCTCGTTTATAGCGCGACCACTAATGAGGGATACACTTGTTCTGTTAAAAGGGTTTCGTAGAGTATTTTGTTGCATAAAATGCTCGATCCTTCTCAGATCGAATTTGTTTTGTTCTGTTCACGATTGAATGATGATCGAATCCAGAGAAACCAGAAAACTTAAAACACAAATGTTGCCTACCTGTAACTCGTCTTAATGTGTATGGGCTCGGAATATGGGCCACGATGCATTTCAGATGTCAATTTGTAATAACGATTACAGAAAATATCAACGAATTTTGTTTTGGCTTCATACAAGTTTCATACATTTGGAACAATATAGCAAATATTTATTTCGATAAATAAACAATTATACAGAGAATATTCATTAATCTCAAAGCATATGACAAAAATGCCCCAATAATCACTCAATTGCTGTAAAAAAAGCTAAATGTATGTTGTGTATGTTTAATGGTGCAATACAATCTCAAGACGCCAACAAAATACTCATTCTTTTATAAGATCGAACTTGATGGTTAATTTAATACAATTAGAAAGATATTTCAAATACCAGACAGTTGGTGCCCTACAGCCAAGGAGTAACACAATTGGATTGACAATGGTGTGTGTTTTGTCGTTCCAGTATCGAGCCATACCGGGACTGGAACGTTTTTTATGTTCTAGTATCAGGCGATGGTAAAAATGATACCAGTAAGATTGTTCTATTATCTACCGACACTGGAACATTTTATACGTACCAGTACCGATATTGGAACATTGACTTTGTATAACTATCGAACGATACTGTATATGTTCCGGTATCGGGCAATATACAGTCCAGAATCTTGGACCTAAAGTGCACCTTGTTTTCCAAATATACTATTTTAACAATATTCGTACAATGTAGAGTCAGGCCAGTGTCATTATTTTTAAACATGTGCTAATTGACAGGTTTTAATTATTCAAGTTCGGTACATTTCTTTGAATAGTAAGTTTGTTGAATACACTCTCAAGACACAGAAAATGAGAACCATTGTTGAGTAAGTTTGAACACATGTTCATCTACTACACAGAAAAAGTCATGAGAGACGCTGATGTTAACCAGTATGGGATAAAAGTAGGCGGTACACCAATTTCAAATCTCAGATATTCCGATGACACTGCACTTTTTGAAACCTCTGAAGAAGACATCGAGAGGCTAACATCAGCCGTAAATGATGCAGGCAAGAAGCTCAATCTCAAGCTCAATCTCAAAAAGACAACTGGAGAAGAAAAGCCCGTGCATAATATCTCGATCGATGATGAGGATGTTGAACAAGTTAGTCGCTTCAAATACCTAGGCTCTGTGAAAATTACATCTGCTAGTTGCACAGCTGATATAAGAGCTAGAATCGGAATGGCCAAGGGAAGGATGATAGAACTCCAGGACCTATGGAATGACCGCAACCTCAAAACAAACCTTAAAACAAAGATTGTAAAAGCATTGGTATGGAGCGTGCTCCTTTACGGTCTGGAGGGATGGACTCTAATCAAAGCAGATGAACATCGCATAATTACTGCTGAAATGTGGATCTGGGGAAGAATGTTAAGAGTTAACTGGAAGGAGAAAAGAACCAACATAGGTATCCTGAAAGAACTTGGTGTAAAGAGGCAACTGCTAGGAGAGCTTATGAAAAGAAAGCTGGCCTACTTCGGGCACATCAGTAGAGGCAGTGGTAGCTTCCCATACCAAAACAAGCCGTTAGTTAGCCGATCGTTAGCTGCTATTGATTTTAAACCTATCAGGAACTAGCGGCTAGCCGATCGCTTTCTGCTACTATTAACAGTATGGTAGCAGCTAGCTGCTAACTTCTTGCTAATATATAGTAGCAGCTAGCTGCTAATAGAATGATAGCAGCAAACTTAGTCTTCAAAATATACATAGGAGTATGATAGCAGTTAGCTGCTAATAGTAGCAGAATGATAGCAGCAAACTTAGTCTTCAAAATATACATAGGAGTATCATGGTAGCAGCTAGCTGCTAATAGTAGCATAATGATAGCAGCAAACTTAGTCTTCAAAATATACAAAGGAGTGTGGTAGCAAGCAGCTAGCTGATAATAGTAGCAGAATGATAGCAGCAAACTTAGTCTTCAAAATAAACATAGGAGTATGGTAGCAGCTAGCTGCTAATAGTAGCAGAATGATAGCAGCTAACTTAGTCTTCAAAATATATTTACAGTATATGGTATACAAATATTGAATGCCTGAGCGTGTAATAGTAAAAACTATATCACAAGGTCAAATTTGGATTTTTCCATTGCACGAGGCGAAGCCGAGTGTAATGGAATAATCCAAATTGGACCGAGTGATCATAGTTTTACAAAAAAGGCATTCAATATTTGTTTTATATCATGATATCACATCATTCTTGTCCAGCCATAATGATAGTAAAAACTATCACATGGTTGAAAATAGGCCTATCATGATATAATAGCAGCTAGCTGCTAATAGTAGCAGCTATAGGTGCTAATAATTTTGAATTCTTATCCGGCAGCAGCCATATAGGAATTTGCTGCAAACTGACAAACTGCCTGTGTCTGAATGCTGGTATGTTTAAGGAAATGTGTAGATGTTTGTGGTTATTTTATCACTATTAATGTTATAAACCTACTATAGATGAAAGCTGCATGATATTCTACAAGAATTGATAAGGTAGACTGTTCAGATTTATACTTATCAAATGGCAATCACCTTTTTTCTAGCTTATTAATTTTTTTAAGTTTATATGCATGCTACCTTAGTCAGTATAGGCAATCACCTTTTTTCTAGCTTATTATTATTTTTTAGTTTATATGCATGCTATTGTATAATTCCAGTACTACCTTAGTCAGTATAGGCAATCACCTATTTTTTCTAGCATCCAAACTCCTAAATTCTTGAAACCTTAGTTTAATTCCAATGGAAATTGGATAGCTGGATGATTAAATATCGATTTGATTGGTTGTTTTGGTTTGTTAGCTAATTGTTTATTATTAGTTGATCTTTTTTGAGATGGTTGAATCAAATAGTAAATTTATTTTGTTGATTTAATAGCTGATCGATTGATTTATTGTTTATGGTTGAATTGGTTGGTCAGTTGGTTGATTGATTTATTGCTAAATATATTAATTTGATTGATACATTTTATTGACAGGTATTAATGAATTGATTGCATGTTTGATCGGAAGCTCAATCGATTGATTTATTGATTTAATCGGGTGATTGGTTTGTTGTTTCATCATTTATTTTGAATGGCTTTGATTCTCATTGATTTTTTCATTGATACATTATTTGTTTGATCCATTAAATTGGAAGGTTTATAGATTGATTTATTGATTTGGTTGGGCGATTGGTTTTTGTTGAATCATTTATTTTAAATTGTTTCAATTTATTGAATTTCGAATGATGCATTGAGATCGATTGATTGGCTGTTAATTGATATTTCATCAATAAAGATGATCGTTTATTTAAATGAGTGGTTAATTAGTTTATTTATATATTGATTTGATGATGGTCGATTGAAAGCTTATTTTGGTTTAGTATTAATCTAAGTTGTAAATTTGAGTGTTGATATTCTTGGGAACTGACGAGATTTGGCACCAAGTTTGATATATTGCAAATTTAACAGTATGCAGTAGAGAACATGTTCAAGAATGTGTCAAGTGTTCAACATAAATGGATCGGTGATGAACAGATTAAGGCTCCTTATTATTTGACTATTTGACTTGTGACACTGTATTTCATGAAAGGAAAGTTGGTGTAAGTATGCAATACTTAAAGGACTAACTGCCTATAGACCGTTTTCCCTTATCCAGGAGAGGGGTGTGTCGCGAACACATATTTATAAAGGAGATTTTAAGTACAAAATATATTGCCATATCTCTTTACGTGTAACAGGCACCATTTTGAAATACCACCATGGAAAGTTTGGAGTTATGTTGGCGTTGTTACACGGAAAAGAACGAAAACTGACGGGTACTGGAGCTGTCTCTCTCCCGCGCAGGTATGAAATATGCGAAAAGAGTGACAATTTCCGGAAGCTTGCGCGCCTTTACTGAAAAAAATACCTACATACCTCCAAGAAGCGGCTAACAAGCGGCTAACAAGCAGCTAGCCGCTAATACTATAGATGCTAATACTAGCGGCTAGCTGCTAGTATTAGCTGTTAATACTAGCAAGAAGCGGTAGCAACTATAGCTAGCAGGAAACAGAAGCGGCTAGCCGCTAATACTAGCGGCTAAGAAGCCGCTAATACTATCAGAATGTGCATAAACAGTAGCGGCTAACTAGCCGCTACTAACTAATTTGCATGTGATTCTATAAGCGGCTAGTTAGCGGCTAACCCTGCTAATTTGCATAAACGGTAGCGGCTAACTAGCCGCTACTAACTAATTTGCATGTGATTCTATTAGCGGCTAGTTAGCGGCTATAGCGGCTAGCTAGCTGCTCGACAACCATAGCAGCTAACTATATATGGACAGTAATTTATATTACTCGTTCCAGTGCATTTCTATTACTTGTTACCATATTCTTAGAGTTATTCCCACTTTGTATTGTCTTGTTTTTTCATGTGTTCCCTCAGTCATTTAACATTTCAACTCACACTCATTTTTATTATTGTTTTTAGTCATCACCATTATGGATTTTGCTCACCATTGTTACGTTTTAAATCCCATTTGCCTTTTGTTATATTATCCACTTATTATAACGTTCAGAAATGCATGTCAGGGTAAAATATCATTTGTTTTTAAATGAGGTGTATATAATGAAAAGCATATTCTTAACAACTGAATGGCAAAATCTTAGTTGCCTTATTCATTACCTCGCCACTTTTGAATAAAGATTCTAAATTTTATTCATTTTGAATTGTTGTTTTTCAAAAAATACGTGTGACCCGGTGATTAAGTTTAAACCCGCATGCTAAAGACATGCTGATAAAAAAAATAAATCAACGCAATTTCATTGTTAACTAATTATGGGACAAAAGCAGTGATTTTACAAATATAGTTTATGTGAAATCATGTATTATTCATTTTTGTAAACATTGGATATAATGATTCGTTGCTTTTTATCCAAACAATAATGGCGAACTTACCCCACGTTTCTATATTTAATATGGCGGAGGCAGACGTACCCCGACACATGGGCGAACCTAGCTGAACTAATTCGCCCTTTTGATTTTGTTTTCTGTTTTACACTGCTGCTTCTACACTGCTGTATCATAAGGCAGTTATGCCATTTAAATGGTTCTATGTAGCTAAGACATGTTACATGTAGCTTTCACATTAGCTATTTCGATGTTTCTTTACATAGTACTTCACATTTGACATTGCTAGGCTAGTCAGAATAAAATGGGGCGATCACTCCCTGCTCTCCCTAATGGCATAAGTATAGAATCTGAAGGTATCAGGATCCGCCACTAGGCATGATCGCCTTTTGGTGTGATAGGGGCTTTATTAACTAGAACACACTAGTAGTAGTCCAGTCAATCTATCGCAAATGATAGCATGACCCACCACAAATTGCAACACAAGGTTTTTCTTCAGTTTCTTCATGAGAAAGGTCTCTGGAACAACATATTAAAAGTATAATAAAATCTAAGCAGGCGAAAGTCGTTTTTTCCGCAAATCCAAGATGGCCGCCAAAAAACCCTATTTTTGACAATATCGTGACTTCTCATTATTAATATACAAATATTTTAACTGCAAAAGTATGGTTTTTGATATCAATGAATCCATTGAAACACATTTTAATATAATTAGCCTATAACTTAATTTGTTAACACACCTAAATCCAAGATGGCCGCCAAAATGGCCGCCAAAATTGGTAAAAACTCCATATAATGGGCATACATAAACCAATATGTATGATCGGAGTATAGTTTTAACAATGGGATGTATGGGTTAGACCACTAGAAACTCATATCTAGTATTTTTGCTTTGTTAACATACTTAAAAACCAAAATTAATGGCCACAAATTGTCAAATGTGGTCAAAATTCAATAAAATAGTATAATATCGACCGAAATGTATAATGAAAATATAATTTTAACGATGGTATGTATGTGTTAGACCACAAGTAACTCATATCCAGTATTTGTGCTCTGTAAACATAGTTCAAAATCCAAAATGGCCCCCAAAATGGCCCCCAAATGGTTCCTGAAGTGGCTGCAAAAAAAGGCAAATTCCATAAAATGAGATATTATCAACCTAAATGTATGATGATAGTATAGTTTGAATAATGGGATGTATGTATTAGACCCCTAGTAACTTATATCTAGTATTTGTGCTTTGTTATCCTACTTAGGAGTAAAAAAATGGGTCCAAAATGGCCCCCAAAATGGGTCCAAAATGACTGAACAAATTGTCGAAATCCCATAAAATAGTATAATATCAACCAATTTTAACATTGGGATGTATGTAATAGACCACTAGTCACTCATATCCAGTATATTTGCATTATAATAATATACTTTAAATCCAAGATGGCCACCAAAATGGCTGCTGTTAATGTAACAATTATCTACATGAGGTAATCCACTATAGATATTGTAAGAGTGTATATTACAACACATTCACCAAATAGTAGGTTTGAAACTGCTTAGCTATTGCTTTTAGATATAAGGCCCACCTCTGTGACAAATTTGATTCTGTATCACTTTCCAAAATGGCTTCCAGAGTGGTTAAGTTGATGTTAAATGACCTAAAACAATTGTTTTGTATTGTAAATGACCATACCAATATCCCCCAAATCTAATAAGACAGCATTCAATATATGTCTATGATGAAGCCTAGGGGCTGTTGATCTAGTTTGAGTATTTTAAAATATCCAAGATGGCTGCAAAAGGTTAAAATAACTGAAAAACAGTATTAGTTTTATTGTTAGGGGAGGCACGTTAATATATCGGAAAGGCTTTTCAGATATCTGAGGCCCGTATCGGCAAGGCTTTTCCGAAGGGTAGGAGGGACATTGCCGATTTAGAAGCGCACTTTTAAATACTCCTAGATTCAAATCGGAAAGTAACTTTCCGATTTTACTAGCGTATCGGCAATCCACTCAAACAGCGTTCCTTTCTTGTCAAATATTGATTATCAAGTGCTACTCGAGAGACAACAATAGGCGATACTCTGCGCGTGACGATGGTTAATATATTAATTGTCTGGAAGTTTATCCGTATTATTGATCAAAACGGCCCGTGTAATTGGCGTTTGCTGGTCGATATTTGACTTATTTCCTCGTTTTTACAAATTAATTAATTAAAATACTCATCAATATAGATATTGGTCATCATCCCCAAATTGTACATTAAGAATAACCTCAAAATAAGTCCAAACATGCACAGTTTTTGTTTCGTTCTTTATAACCATAAATTGAGTTGATCGCTATGTTAACGCTCTGTACCATTAAAATATCAAATCAATGTTCAGGAAGCACTGTGCAACAAGTCCGAAATACCTCGCCCTTTATGGTCTTATGAAAATCAGGGACAATCGAATGGAGGGACTAGAAACGACCTATGGTATCGTTACATCATTTTATTCAATTACAAAAAAAGAACAAAACATGCGTGTTGCGGGTTAGCTCTAGTAGTTGCGGTGTGTTTTTATTTAAGGAACTCAAAGGTTGCCCTATAATCTTTCGAAAATGATCAAAATATAATTTTCCAAAAAAACTTGGGCCTAGGTCAAACTGAATACAATTTATACGTGATTTGTTCAATAAATAACGTTCTAGTGTTAATAATAATCGGTATATTTGAGAAAAATGTGATAATTTTAGATTTATAAAAAATGTGAAAACATGCTAGAACAAAGAAATTAATATTTTTCCTGGGAAGTTTAAACTATAGACATTTTGTTCCTATTGAATTCAATATCCAAATTAATCGGGAAATGATGTTCTTTGATGATATATATTTGCATTTCTAGAGTATAGTAGTTCAGTAGGAATTGCACAGGTATGTAGTCAAGTGGATATCTTCACAATTATGACATGACCGTGAAGTAGGGTACAAATGCAATTTTATTGCTGAAAATGTTACATGAGGGGGAATGTCTAGATTCAGGTTTTTTTATTGACGTCAAGCCACGCCCTTTTCGATAATGTTATATTTATGACAAAATTTGTCATATTATATATTAGTATTTAATTAATATAGTTGGTCTTATAAACAAAATATCATGTTTGGTATCAAATTTAAGCTGTTGACTCCTGGAATACATATAAAATGATATAATAAATACATACAAAAGTCAAAAGAGGTCAAACGTGATTAAAATGTATTCATACATGTCATGTCACCTGTAATTTCATGTCACCTGTGATTTCATGTCACCTGTAATTTCATGTCACCTGTAATTTCATGTCACCTGTAATTTCATGTAACGTACATAAAACGCTATATCCTGCCTGTCTATTTCAAGATGTGATACTTCATCCATGGTACAAGTAAAACTGTCAAACTGGCAATGCCTGTCTCCATACACATCAGGTGCTTGTTAGTAATATATTTGGAGTTAGAGGCACATCAGCATACTGATAATTATTTCTTTTGAAAACGTTCAAATATTTAATACAAGTAGATTGAGACTATGGTCTTCATTATTTGTGGTTATTTTGTTTAATTAAAACCGTGCCTTGTTGAGGGGCAACAGTATATAATACTTCACAATTCCACCCTCAGAACATAAGAAACCCCTATACTGCAGTTACTGGTATTCTCATTATATTACTTCTCCTACATCTTACATATGAATAGTTGCGTACAGGCATGTAAAAACAACATTAGGCCTCATTAATTTGGAAACACTGTGAAATAGCATAACATTGCGGGTAAAGTGATTCAAAATAAGCTGGAAATAGAAGCAAAGACATATATTTTGAAACTAACAACATTGAGAACAGCTAAGATACTAAAAATGCTAAGATAAAAACGATTGCGTCATTAGCCTGAATTTGAATCTATAGGCCGTGCTTTTTAAAACATCTTGTGTTTGGTATGAAATTAAAATTTCATACCAAACACAAGATGTTTGTGTTGCAAATATATATTTGTCATTATTATAACTGTCATTATTAGGGCTTAAGACGTCAATAAAAAAAGTTGCCCAAGAGTACCATTTTGGTACCCGGTGTTGTAAATCTAGACTTACTCATCCATAATTTTCAGCAATAAAATCACATTTGTACCCTACTTCACGGTCATGTCGAGCTTTCACCCGACTAAGGGTCCATCCGTATCGAGCAAGACACACAGCGACTCGTGCAGTATGATTGCTGAGATTTGTACCAGTGCCCATTCATGAATGTATTGTGTATGCTTGCTCAACTGATGATATTTGTACCCCCGCAACACGCATACTTATACAATAGTACAATAGTTTCTTGTCCCTCCATTTGATTGTCCCTGGTTTAGCTCAGTTTATAGTTTAAATGGGTGGGTTCACACGTACAATCACGAGCCGTGTATAAAGGCGATTCGTATTATAACATCAATCATGCAATAATCTTTTGTTGTCTAGCTATTTCCTCTAGATACCATCAGCCAACGGACGACGCCTGAACGCAACAAAATTCGAGTTATCACGATTCAAAACTTACACGGGGCCGGCCCGCCCCGGGTGTCCTTTTATTATTTTAGGCCTAGCATTATTTTTTCTATGGATGGGACTAAATATGTTACTGTTAATAAACACATAATTGGTGTATTGACTCTACTCTTTGGTATAATCACTATAATTTTGTAAACTTAACTTGACAATTAAGTTTTAGGCCAATTTAGATTTATTCTAAGTTTTATGTTTGAAACGGGGACCATAGCCGACATTAAATTATAAATATAACGGAGAAAATCCCAACTAAATAAAAAAATAGCATTAACTTTGTAGTATTTAATGAATCTACCAATCTATGACTATGTGATCATGTAAATATTTGTAAACTTTTGTAACCATTTTTATGTTTTATATCACAGTTCAATATGTTTAACACTTTCCACGCGGCAGTCGTCTGCAGACGACATTCCAAAATTTCACAAAATGTTTAAAAAATATCAAAATTATTGAATTTCATTACCATATTTTTAATCACCATGAGAAATGCATTGACATAAGTACAAACATTCCTAGTATTGGTTCAGTAATCCATGGGAGAGACCCTGAAAGTTGGAAAGGTTTCTGAAAATTCTGTTTTGTAATAGTAAAACTTAGAGCCGCGTGGAAAGTGTTAAAGACTGCGCTGAAACCGTCGCGTGGTGCGTTCGAAACGGGTTTCAGACATTTCGAATTTCGTTAGACTTTCCGTTCTCGTTGTAGTGTTATGGTAAATATCAGGTCAGAATAATTTTCAACACATTCCGATGATGTCAGTCATCACTTTTATGTTTCTAATGTTAACATTTATAGGGGGTTTCAAGCCTATGATATGCCAAAAATAGCCAACAAATTGCTTTTTTCCTAAAACCTGTCCTTTTGACCTCTAATTTCTCGGAGATGAGATCAGATATTATATATTTCCTTTTTGTTTATAAATAACAATATCATCCTTCCTCTCATACGTTAAGGATATTAGGATTGGTTGAAATAAGACTTTGGCAAACATTTTAGGCGATGCATGTTTGTTCATAGTTTAGCAAAAATTGATCAAAATTGCACAACCGGGTTAACTTACATTTTTGACTTATCATTTGTATTCTAGTGTTATGGTGAATATCAGGTCAGAATAAGATTCTACACTTATTCCGAGCATGTCAGTCATAACTTTTTATGTTTCTAATGTTAAAATTTATATGGGATTTTAAGCCTATAATATGCCGAAAAATAGCCAACAAACACGGCTAATTCAAATTTTAAATTGACCTCTAAGTTGTCGGAGATGAGGTCAGATATTATTTAATTCATTTGTGTTCTTAAATGACACTATCATCTTTCTCATCGTATTCAAAGGACATTAGGATTAGTTGAAAAATAAGACCTTGGTAAACATTTTAGGCGATACATGTTTTTTCAGAGTTTAGCAAAAAATATTACATCTACAACTGTTTTAACTTCTGCTAACTAAATCTCATTGTATTTGCCGTACATTCTAAATTCGTGGGCCCGCTCGTGGGCTAATTCCCGGTTAATTCGTCCCAGGTCGCTCCGCCGCCAGTGTGTGCGGCCGTGGATGCACGCATGATGAATACAGTACGTTGAATACAGTAACGTATTGGTCAAATGTAACTGTAACTTATCATGCTTATTTACAACTCACAAAATACAAACGCGATATGTATGTGTTAAGACTTGTTTTGTGGTAATTTTAATGCACAATTCGATTATAACAAACAAAATCCACATTAATGAGTCGTTTTAGTTAATTAGTTTATGCAAGTATGGCATTAGTCAAATATTGACCGGCGCGGGTTAGTTTCAAATCCACTCAGTCAACAGTGTCGCTCAGCGTGAAGTAGATTTACAACCACTAGATAACAATAGGCGTAATTGGTGCGTCGGGCGTTTTAAGTGGCTATTATATCGTCTCACCTGAGCTTGCTAAATCCAACTTGCAGATTTGAAACTCTCTAGATGGCATCCTAGTTCGTGGCCTGACAACTGAACTTGCCGATATCTTTAAAAAAAGTTGCAGATTTGACCTTTCCGATTCCATTTCAGATATCTGAAAAGCCTTTCCGATATATTTACGTGCCTCCCCTTAGTGTTACATTAGATATGAACAAAAGATTATATATATTGATTTTAATCCACCCAGTAAACGTATGTGGTCACGCGTTATGAACTCGCCTCCCAATAGGGTGGTGCCGTTACATTTTTTAGTTTTATGCTGTCATTTTCCTCGAATATTTTCAAAACCACAAAAGCTATCTCAACAAATTTGGTATCATTTTAAAGCCCTAATAACAAGCTATCTGCCTGCACAATGGCATTGGTATAGCTAATACAGAATGGGAGATACAGCTGTTTGATGTTTGGGGACCAGGGGTGGTGCTGGAAGGGGTGTTTCTGGAAGGGGTGCCGCCTGTACAAACTCAATGGGGATAATCCCATGTTTTGTTCTTTTTACAATAACTAGTTATCTCCTAATCTGACAAACACCATTCTGGTCCCATTTTAAAGGATAATTAGTAGTCTTTAAGTATGTGGTTCAACAGACTTGTCAACTATTTGTAACAACTAATTAATTATGGATAAGACAATGAACATCAGCTTTCTTCCTATTCGCTACACAGTAAACATGAATAATCAGCCTCAATTTACCGGATTTATAAAAATGACAATAACAGAAAAAGTTTTCAACCTATGATAGCAAAAGTATACATTTTTGGAAAGCTTGTAACTAGGGGAATTCAGAAATGCAGTTTATATCAGGGAAGGGTTCATCCTTAAACAAATATTTTTGAAAATTCTAAAAATATATAAAATAAAAATTGGAGGTATTCACTAGCCGGTATAATTACCATACCGACGTAGTAACTTTAACAATTATATATCATCTAATGGGTAATTTCATGAGGAATTCAAATATGTAAAGTAAATAATGATAGGGGTAGGTATAAAAAATATATGGATCTCGAATTAAAAATTAAAAACTCTGATATTTTTCCGAACATTTCCGATCATACCATTTTAGTTCTTATTCGTACTATAATTTTAATGGCATATTTGGTTTCCTCATGAAATTTCCCTTCAGAAAATATATACTTTTACTACCTCAGGGGGGTATACAAGCAAATATAAATGTGTAAAGTTAAAATCATGTCGTGAAAGCCAAAATCCGTGTGTAACGCGAAAGGAGGCGAGCTTAAAACACATGACCATGTATGTGACAAGGTATAATTTGAATGGTGACTCCCTATTTTGATCAATTGGTGGTTACCTGTGGTAATTATTTTGACCATTTGGAGGTAATTTTTTTGAGCATTAGGGGTAGTTTTAATGAAATGGTCATTATGATTCCCATCTTAATAACATCAAATTGTCAAAATGGAGTATATATCCATTTAAGTATACCTTGTCACATATACAAATACATTTACCGGATGGATTAAAAGCTGTAGATAATTTGGTCATATCTAATGTAACACTAACAATTAAACTAATACTGTTTTCAGATATTTTTACCTCTTTGCAGCCATCTAGGATATTTTAAAATATTCAAAACTATAATTAACACAGATGGCCATTCAAAACTAGATAGATCTACAGCCCCTAGGCTTTATCAATCATAGATATAGTGAATGCTGTCCAATTTGATTTGGGGGTATTGGTATTACATAGTATGGTCATTTACGAAACAATTGTTTTAGGTCATTTATCATCAACTTATCCATTCTGGCAGCCATTTTGGAAAGTGATACTGAATCAAAATTGTCACAGAGGTGGGCCTTTTATCTAAAAGCAATAGCTTTGTAGTTTAGAAAAATGCTATTTGGTGAATTTGATGTAATATACACTCTTACAATATCTATTTTGGATTATCATACACTCATGTAGACTATTTTTACATTTACATTGGCCATTTTGGTGGCCATCTTGGTTTATAAGTATGTTATTACAATGCAAATATACTGGATATGAGTTACTTAGTGGTCTAATACATACACCCCAATGTTAAAACTATACTTTCATCATACATTTTGGTTGATATTATCCCATTTTATTGAATTCCAACAATTTGTTCAGTCATTTTGGGACCCATTTTAGATTTCTAAGTATGTTAACAAAGCACAAATACTAGATATGAGTTACTAGTGATCTAATACATACATCCCATCATTAAAACTATATTTTCGTCATACATTTAGGTTGATATTTTCCCCTTTTTTGCAGTCCTTCGGGAACCATTTTGGGGCCCATTTTAGCAGCCATTTTGGATTTTGAACTATATTAACGGAGCAAAAATACAGGATATGAGTTATTAGTGGTCTAACACATACATCCCATCGTTAAAACTATATTTTTTTCATACACGTCGGTTGATATTATGCTATGTTAGGGAATTTTGACCACTTTTTACCATTTTGGCCATTAATTTGGCGGCCATTTTGGTTTTTAAGTATGTTAACAAAGCAAACTTACTAGATATGAGTTTCTAGTGGTCTAATCCATACATCCTATTGTTAAAATTATACTCTGATCACACATGTTGGTTTATATATGCTAATATATGGAGTTTTTACCATTTTTGGTGGCCATTTTGGCGGCCATCTTGGATTTAGGTGTGTTAATAAAGCAAGTTACAGGCCAATTATATTAAAATGTGTTTCAATGGATTCATTGATATTAAAAACCATTCCTTTGCAGTTAAAATATTGGTAAAATAATAATGAGAAGTCAAGATATTGTCAAAAATAAGGGGTTTTTGGTGGCCATCTTGGATTTACGCAAAAAATGACTTTTGCCTGCTTAGATTTTATTAGACTTTTGATATGTTGTTCCAGAGACCTTTCTAATAAGGAAACTGAAGAAAAACCTTGTGTTGCAATTTGTGGTGGGTCATTCATTAGATTGACTGGACTTTAGGGTTTTATTGGCATAGTAAGGGTAAACAGTTACCTCCTTCTAAGATCTGCTCGCTAAAGCATGGATCCGTGTTGGTATAGCGCGAGCGGTCATCATGAAGTGCCCGATGAATAGTGTTGTCACCAGGGACTCCCCAATAAACCAAACTATAGAGCGCGTCGTACTTCACATGAGACGCAGGAGCACCCGGTGTTGCTCCCAAAGAAAGATCTGTCGAACTTTGAAAATCCGGACAGATTGTAGTGATGACCTGGCTGGCAGATGACACGGGGTTCGATGGAGATCCCAAAAAGAACAGAGCAGTATTCAGGCAATCTAGATGTATTAGATACAAGAATCGAGTAATCATGATATAGCAAAAGAAAGAAAAAAAACTCACAGGATATTTATAGAAAGTATGACCGCCGAGGCCATATTTGCAAATCCATAAACATTATATCGCTGGAACCTTTAAATATGATTTCCCACTCGCTCTTACGTTTTTCATAATGGTTTGAGACAATAGTGACCTTTTTGCCATATGTAAAAAACACCCATAGAGTGATATCTCTGGAACCAGATGGGCCATAAGCACATATAAAGTGTAATCACAGAACAAATACAATGTTATTTATTATTTTTTGACAAAGCTGACGCCATTTAAACAAAAATGCAAAGCATAATAATTATGCTGCTGGAGGAGCTAAATAAACAAGGAATGCTTAATTGTCTACAACCTTTGGCCTTGACTTTGGCATAGCAATGGTATAATTTGAAAAGTCCTCATACTGGGATCCTTGTCGTTGAATCCAGTCCGACTGTCATGTTATATGACCTGATAACATTTTGATAAATGTTTATCAAATCGGGGGTTAGGATAGTCTCAAACTTTTAAAAGGTTGGAATCGAAATGTGTTAGGCATAATGACAACGATAGTGTAGTCAAATTATACAAGGAATCACTTAATAACATTCGGCGTGTTTCCACAGAACTAAATGATATCCTGTATGTCTAATCCTTGTGGTAGGTTGATCTACATGTAGGTGATTTTTAAAAATGGTCTCAAAATATGATAAGTTCTGTGATGTCAGAGTGAGTTGGAAATTATACTAATTTGTGGTTTTTTGCCCATCTGCTTCAAGCGATATCACTTTTTAGTGTTTTTTTAATATGGCTTCGGCGACTGTTCGTGTTTAGAAACTCGTAGAACATTATTTTAACTTTCACCCTTGCTTCTTTTATCAAACTAATTTTATGCATTCGATAATGTAGTTGCTGCATACCCACACTGTTTACCGGGCTTTTCAAACATGCTACAAGTAGTCATAGGTGCAGGCGAGATATACAGTCATCGCGATACGTAACTGACCAGGCAATAAATGTGCCGATAACTCTAAAAGAAAATCTCCCACATAAACATATTAAAATAAAAAAATCGTTGTTGAGAAACGTCTATTTTTTAATTTGAGATATAGCACGCTAGGAATGGTCGATCATTGAGGAAGTTACAATCCCTAACGCGAGCACTGGACTCCACCAACTTGTTGTTGATGTTGTTTAAATTTTAAGTTGAATGTGCACATTTTTGAATGGATTTTACTCCTGTTACCTAAGTAATAGTAATACCTATATGCATGAAATATTGGTTTTTTTAGTTAGTAGGCATTGAGAAAACGTCAACATTACTGCTTCAGAACGCTGAATCTTTGCCTTAAAAATACCGATAACCCTTGAGCTTCTAGGGGTCTAGAGTTAGGTCTACTTTTGAAAAGTGACCAATTTTCCTTAAATGGTGCTAATCATGGTTTATCTTTGTTGTTAGGGGGCACATTTGGTATCAAACTATGCCTAAAAGATTCATCTAAATGCCTATCTAGCCTGTTTGGTAAAAAAAATGAATGTTACTCAAAATGACATAAACAAAGTGGTATACTTTCTTTTGTTGAAACCTTTATATACATTATACATATCGCCATACCGTATTATCAATTAAAATTCGCGGCAATTTTACACACAGAGACACATGTAAGTATACGGAGTCATGACTTTTGAACAAGACCCTAATAGTCCATCAGCTACGAGACTTTTAATGGACCGAGTGAGGTCAAGCATCTGATGGGGTCAGTCTTGTGCTGGATCCGAATATCGACACCTTACAAGCCGCAATCGCGGTCTCGGCAGTGTAAAATCGATTTTTGTACCAAAAATCACGTTGTTTACCAGAAATACCCCAATATCGTATTTTCATCATAAATATGCTAATATACAAGCTATAAACACTATTTTGATACCTAATTAAAGGTTTCATAATGGTCTACTTGGAAAAGAACAAAAACAACTAAATTGGTTGTTAAAAGAGATTTAAACAACTTGATTTCGCATAATTGTTCATAAATATTGAAATTATTGGTGTTTTTTGTTATAATAGATCAACATTTGACCTTTTGACCTCAAAGGGTTTGAAAAGTAGAGAAACTCATTTTTTTCGGAATTTTGTGCGTAATACGAATAAATATATTTTTTAAATCCAGGATTATATTATTAGTTGCAAAAATGGATTTTGTACAAAAATACCACTTTTTAACCGGAAATACCCAATATCGTATTTTCATCATAAATAAGCTAATGTATAAGCTATAAACACTATTTTGATACCTAATTAAAGGTTATATAATGGTTTTCCTGAAAAAGAATGAAAACAACTAAATTGGTTGTTAAAAGGGATTTAAACAACTTGATTTTGTATAATTTTTCATAAATATTGAAATTATTGGTGTTTTTTTGTTATAATAGATCATCATGACCTTTGACCTCAAAGGGGTCAACAAGGTGAGAAACTCATTTTGTTTGGAATTTTGTGCTAAATACGAATATTAATGTTTTAGAATCCAGGATTATATCATTAGTTGCAAATATTGATTTTTGTACAAAAATACCACTTTTTAACCGGAAATAGCCCAATATCGTATCTTCATCATAAATATGGTAATATACAAGCTATAGACAACATGCTGGTACCAAATCACAGGTTACATATTTTTCTACCCGAAAACGAACAAAAACAACCAAATTGATTGTTTAAACTTAGTTAAACAACTAAATGTTGCGTAATGTTTAATGAAAATAGAAATTGTATGACTTTTTTTTGTTATAATAATCAATGTTTGACCTTTTTCACCTGGGAGGGGTCAACAAATTGAGGAAGTCTATTGTATTTGTAATTTATGCTGAATCCGAATATTATAATTTTAGAAGCCGTTATCATGAACTTACCTGTCAAAATTGATTTTGTTCAAAAAGACGGAGTTTTAAATGAACTACCTGAACTACCACAATATCCCACTTCTGTCATAAATATTAGTCTAGTGGGTAGATATGGGTATCGTGCACACCCGGAAATCAACTTCTAATCAATGTCCATATATCAGAAAGAATGCTTAGAAAACGATTAGATATGTTTAAAAAATGTGAAAATCTCCCATGTGTCATTCATTTGTATGCAAATTAGTGCCGCCATAACCGAAAAATCTATTGTTCACTATATCTTGGCCAATATTGCAGATAACTTAACAAATGAGGTGTCTAGACCCGTGTTTTGAGGGTCAAAGATCATAATAAACTATTCTTGAAGTGAACACATGTGTCCGTAGCGTATGAGTATGCAAATTAGTGCCGCCATTACCAAAAATTCATTACTATGGTATACCAAGGAGTTTAATAAGGAGTTTGTAATAATATTACAACTATGATAACTCCTTGGGTATACTAGTATATCTGTCAATATATTATTGAACATAACTGTACACGAAAGGTGTCTAGACCTATATTTTGTGGGTCATATGATCATTTAATGACCCCAAGTGATAGTGCAATGGCCACAAGCAGTCATTGTAATGTGTTCAAAAGCTTTTTGGGCTATCCTTGGTACTTGTGCTCATATTTTATTATGTCTATATGTTATTCTAATTGTTTGGTGCAATCAAAGTATGTGCATGTATTACATGTCTATATTTTAGATGTTTCTATATCTGTATATATGTTTGAGTACCCAATCAAATAAAATCATTTACTGAACCTAGACTGTTATTTAACATGTTTAATGAACCTAGACTGTTATTTAATGAACCTAGACTGTTATTTAATGAACCTAGACTGTTATTTAATGAACCTAGACTGTTATTTAATGAACCCAGACTGTTATTTTAATGAACCTAGACTGTTATGTTAATGAACCTAGATGGTTATTTAATGACCATAAGTGATAATGTAATGTTACAAAGCAATTATATAATAAATATAAAGTAACTATTTGACCCCGAGTAATCAATTAATGACCATAAGTAATTATGTAATGACCACAAGTGATCATCTATTGACCACAAGTGATCATCTATAAAGACCACAATGGATCATAAAGACCACAAGGGATCAATAAAAGACCACAAGGGATCATTAAAAGACCACAAGGGATCATTTAAAGACCACAAGGGATCATTTAATGACCGCAAGTGACCATCTAATGACCACAAATGATCATCTAATGACCACAAGTGATCATCTAATGACCACAAGTGATCATCTAATGACCACAAGTGATCATCTAATGACCACAAGTGATCATCTAATGACCACAAGTGATCATTCAATGACCACAAGGGATCATTTAATGACCACAAGGGATCATTTAAAGACCACAAGGGATCATTTAAAGACCACACGGGATTATTTAAAGACAACAAGGGATTATTTATTGACCATAAGGAATACTTTAAAGACCACAAGAGATACTTTAAAGACCACAACGGATTATTTAAAGACAACAAGGGATTATTTATTGACCATAAGGAATACTTTAAAGACCACAACGGATTATTTAATGACCACAAGGGATCATTCATTGACCATAAGGGATTATTTAATGACCACAAGGGATCATTTATTGACCACAAATGATCATTTAATGAATACAAGGGATCATTTTTAAATGATCCCTTGACCCAAGGGATCACTTAAATGATCACAAGGGGTAAATAAATGATCCCCAGGGTCATTAAATGATCACGTAGGGTCAATTAAATAACCTGTCGGGTCTTTAAATGATTGCCTGAGATTAATATGTTAAAGCTTGTGGTTATCAAACGATCCCTTGTGGTCATTAAATGATCTGTTGTGGTCATATGATCCCTTGGAGGTCATTAAAGGATCATTGTGGACTTTAAATGATCCCTTGTGGTCATTAATTGATCTTTTAGGATCATTAAAGGATCCTTGTGGTCATTAGATGATCCCTTGTGGTCATTAGATGATCCCTTGGGGTCATTGAATGATCCATTGGGGTCATCAAATGATCCTTGTGGTCTTTAAATGATCCCTTGTGGTCTTTAAATGATCACTTGTGGTCTTTAAATGATCCCTTGTGGTCTTTAAATGATCCCTTGTGGTCATTAGATGATCAATTGTGGTCATTAGATGATTACTTATGATTATTAATTGATTACTCGGGGTCAAGTACTTACTTTGTGGTAAATAATTGCTTTGTAACATTAGATTATCCCTTATGGTCATTAAATAACCGTCTAGGTTAATTAAATAACAGTCTAGGCCAATTAAATACCAGTCTAGGTAAATTAAATAACAGTCTAGAATCATTAAATAACAGTCTAGGTTCACTAGAATAACAGTCTGGATTCATTAAATAACAGTCTAGGTTCATTAAATAACAGTGTCATCATCATCATCATCATCATCATCATCATCATCATCATCATCATTGGTCGTCCGTGGACGAAATGGAGGAAGCATTCGCAACATACTGGGCCCAGTCTTTCCTGTAGTTCACGAGTTGGCGGATCTCTGGGGCATCTAAACCCATATCGTTCTTGACGTATATCAGGATACTGAAGGGGTCTTCTGTCTCTGTTAGTTTTCCCACCAGGAGGAGTCCAGAAAATTAGACTGGTTGGCTGGTTGATTGTTCGCATTCAGTGACCAGCGAAACATAAGTGGCGCTGCCTATATTATTGATGTTATATTGATGTTAGGGGGAATATCGCTGTTTGGGATGTGATCCCTCCAACTGATGTTAAATATTCTACATAACAGTTGAATATAACATCCGTTGATTCGGTCTTCAATTTCCTGCTGATGGTCCATGTTTCAGAGCCGTACAACAAAACGCTTTCTACGCAGGCTTTGATGAATCTGATTTTTATTGTTTTTTCGAGATAAGACTTCCAGATCTTCTGCAGTATATTGCAGGCAGCCCATGATTGTGCTTTCCTGCATTTGAATTCCTGAGATGTGTATAGAACATAGGCCCCAAGTATTTTAATAATAACAACAAGACTTTCCCCGACCGTGCTATTCGAACGAATGGTCCAATTCTCTGGAATTCACTTCCCAAAAACATGAAACAATCCAAATCTTTAAAGCATTTCCGAACCCAGTTAAAGCAAAACCTTATCCAAATTACGAGTAATCTCTTCTATTTGAGCCCGTCCTTGTTCTGTCTTGTATATGATGTTGTGGGATTCTTATTGTTTATTTTAGTATAAATTGTTTGTTTATGTATTGCTTGTTTTTAAGGGGTAGACCATAAACGGGCCTCATTGGCTTTCCAGTTTAATACTCCATATTGTGTTTTTTATATGTGATTTGATTGATACTTGATACTTGATACTTTAAATTGGAGAAGTTTTCCAGCTCTACTCCTTTGACGGTCTTTACACTGGGTGGGGTAGCAATATTAATTAGGAAGCTTTTTGTTTTCCTTCATTCAAATGTAGGCCAACTGTATTTGATGCTTCCTCGACAGTCTGTAACAGTGATTCCGCTTTACTGATTGATGTTGCTAGGAGAGCTATATCGTCTGCGAAATCTAGATCGTGAAGACGAATGTCAGGATAGCGTCTACTCCTCCAAGGCTCCAGCAGAATACCTGTTTCATCAGGGATGTCTCTCAGGGCACAGAGCATTACGCAGTCAAGAAATGTGATGAAGATGAAGGGTGCCAAAGTTTCACCTTGAAGAACACCAGCTAAAATCTTGAAAGGTTCCGTCTCCCCATCGGTCGATTTGACAATAGCTGAAGAGTTGTCATACATTAATTGTATGGCCTTGCCAATGGTGTCAGGGATACGAATCACCAGGGATACCATAGGCACTGAGGATGTCGAAAATGCGATCACGGTCTACTGAGTCAAAAGCCTTAGAGAAGTCTATGAACACGGCAGCCAGCTGAAGGTTTCTTTTCTTTCATTCCTTCAATTATTCTTCTCAATGCTAGAATCTGGGAGATTGTGGATCGCTTCTCTCTAAAGCCATTTTGATTACATAGAAGAAGAGGGTCCACAAATGGGCGTATTAATTCGGTTTAGAAACATATGATTGTAGACCTTAGCCCCAATACAGGAGAGATTAATCCCTCTGTAGTTGGTTGGTTGAGAGATATCTCCCTTTTGGGAGATAGGAATGATGGCACTCACTGACCACTGCACTGACTAGGGATTTCATGGTGAATCAATGCTCTGTTGCAGATTTCCAGTAGGTGAGATCGGAATTGATTTGACTTCCAAAGCTCAAGAGGAATGTTGTCCAGTCCAATGGCCCCTCCTGGTTTAGCTTGATTGAGAGCAGACTCAGCTGATTAGGAGAGGCACCTTTTCCAAAGAATTTTTGTATGTGGCCAAATAGCGAGGGGGAAAAGTGCCCCCCACTGCCCGGGGCTCGAACCCCGGACCTCTGGGTTTAGAGGCAGACGATCTACAGCTAGGCCACGGGGGTAAACCATACATGGCGGAGTATATTCCGCCCTGTATATACCCTGGGGCCATTATTTCATCGAAAAACTGCCGAGCCGGGTGACACAAGCACGCCGCATCGTAGTGATTCGTAGTACTCAAGAGTGTTAGGGTTAAATGACTGCTTGTGATTGCACTATCACTTGTGGTCATTAAATAATCATATGACCCACAAAATATAGGTCTAGACACTTTCGTGTACAGTTATGTGCAATATTGACAGATATATACCATAGTAATGCATTTTCGGTAATGGCGGCACTAATGTGCATACTCGTATGCTACGGACACATGTGGTCACTTAAAGAATAGTTTCATTATGATCTTTGACCCTCAAAACACGGGTCTAGACACCTCATATTTTGTTCAGTTATCTGCAATATTGGCCAAGATATAGTGAACAATATATTTTTCGGTTATGGCGGCACTAATTTGCATAAAAATGACACATGGGATATTTTCACATTTGTTAAACATATCTAATCGTTTTCTACACATTCTTTCTGATCTAGAGACATTGATTTATTTAGAAGTTGAATTCCGGGGGTGCACGATACCCATATCTACTCACTAGACTAATATTTATGCAGAAGTGGGATATTGTGGTAGTTCAGGTAGTTCATTTAAAACTCCGTCTTTTTTGAACAAAATCAATTTTGACAGGTAAGTTCATGATAACGGCTTCTAAAATTGTAATATTCGAAAATTACAAATACAATAAACTTCCTCAATTTGTTGACCCCTCCCAGGTGAAAAAGGTCAAACATTGATCATTATAACAAAAAAAGTCATACAATTTCTATTTTCATTAAACATTACGCAACATTTAGTTGTTTAACTAAGGTTTAACAATCAATTTAGTTGTTTTTTGTTCGTTTTCGGGTAGAAAAATATGTAACCTGTGATTTGGTACCAGCATGGTGTCTATAGCTTGTACATTACCATATTTATGATGAAGATACGATATTGGGCTATTTCCGGTTAAAAAGTGGTATTTTTGTACAAAAATCAATTTTTGCAACTAATGATATAATCCTGGATTCTAAAACATTAATATTCGTATTTAGCACAACATTCCAAACAAAATGAGTTTCTCACCTTGTTGACCCCTTTGAGGTCAAAAGGTCAAATGATGATCTATTATAACAAAAAACACCAATAATTTCAATATTTATGAAAAATTATACAAAATCAAGTTGTTTAAATCCCTTTTAACAACCAATTTAGTTGTTTTCATTCTTTTTCAGGAAAACCATTATATCTATATACTAATTTTCGGAACATGGCTTTATTAGATAGTTCAATATAATTTTACACTCGCGTCCCTCTTCAACTGAAAAAGCGTGGTAATTGCGCCTCTAAAACACGAGCTAATTAGATAGTTCAATGCCCGTTTTTTCCCCCTTCCCCCCCCCCCCCCCCCCCCCCACTTCCCTTACTTGATAATATGGATATAGTAAGGCGGCCTTACTAAGGCCACATGGGTATCTGGATAAACGGAACGGGCGGTATTACCCCATCATACCCTAAAGCCACCTCCCCCTCCCCATCCCCGCACTTCCCTTACTTGATAATCTGGATATAAGGGCACAATTGGGCATCTGGATAAACGGAACGTGTAGTTTATTATCATGATTATTATAGAGTGTCTGAATTAGTAAGGGCACCAGTGGTATCTGGATTACGGGTTCACTATAAAAGCAGATAGTCTCAAATTACCTGGATATACTATGCGCAGGTGTGCCACCTGTGATAACTGGATTTTAAGGGTGTATTAGGTAGTATCTCGGAAGGCCTTATTTAGAACACAACAAACATGACAAAGGGACTACATACGTTTAGGCCGGCCCTACATGCCTATTGGAGGAATAATGTATTTAAGTAAATAGGCCAAACAAAACCCGGATGGCACACATATCAACATTCTAAAGGAGGAAAACGGGGTGGCGGGGAAATAAAAGAATGGGGGGGGGGGGGGGGACATTTTAAAGCTAATTTTAAGTTACTTTCAGTTTTGACATTAAAATACAACTTTTGTATTATTTGGGGTACAAAATGGGTAGGGACATGAGCTGACAGGGTAACTGGGGGAGGGGATATTAAGGCAATCCAGATACTCTGAATATTTTAAGTATTGTTATTCAGGTGTCCTTATTAATCCACGTAGGCCCTAATAGCCGCATACACAGTAATCACGGGTGCCATTAATATTCGATTCAAGATAAACCACATAGTCCATGGATCACTAATACACAATCTTGATTATTAAAGTACATGGGGTGGTACATGAATAATCAAGGGCACCATGTGTTATACATGCATGGCATACATGGATTTAATAAGGGCACATGGTATATATGGATTATCAAGGGCACTGGGGTACCAACGTCAGTATTAAGGGCACCTAGGATACATGGAGTACCAACGACAAACTCTTGCTGTTTTACAATACCCTCATCTTTATACGTTTTGATGTTACTAACCACCCGCTATTATAGCTTCGGCACCTATACCTGCGCTTTCCATTATAAACTGGATATAATACGGGTACATTGGTATGGATATAATGACGGCAAATGCGGTACGGCCATCTGTGAGGGGTAGGGCCTAGGCCTATTGGCAACCGGTGTATTAAGAACACGTGGAGTACTTGGATTAGGAACATGGGTATCTGTATTATTTAAGAGCACATTGGGCCTAGGCGCATGGTGTATTAAGGGTACCGTACCATTAAGTTACTTGAATGATACAGTAAGGCACCTGGGTATCTCGATATAACGGCACACTGCAGTACCTGGATTATGTGGTATCCGGTGCCATTAAGGGCACCTGTGGTAACTGGATCAGTGGTAGGGCTTAGGCCTATGGGGTCTTTGGATATAATGGGACAACGGGTACCTGCATTTCAGGTCACATTGGAGGCCTCCATAGATATCTGGAAAGACAAAGGTAGACCTACCTACTTTAAGGCACATGTATACCTGGATTATCAAAAGCACCTTCGATATTCGGATTATTTAGGGCCCGTCTGGATTATGTATACATGTAGGACATGTTCTTGATATTGTATCAAATTTGCTTACGCTTTGTTTATACTACCTCCCCGTGAAATCTTCTAGCGGGTCCGCGCGAAGCGCGGATGCCCGCTAGTAACCTTTAATTAGGTATCAAAATAGTGTTTATAGCTTATGGCATTAGCTTATTATGATGAAAATACGATATTGGGGTATTTCCGGTTAAAAAGTGGTATTTTTGTACAAAAATCCATTTTTGCAACTAATAATATAATCCTGGATTTAAAAAATATATTTATTCGTATTACGCACAAAATTCCGAAAAAAATGAGTTTCTCTACTTTTCAAACCCTTTGAGGTCAAAAGGTCAAATGTTGATCTATTATAACAAAAAACACCAATAATTTCAATATTTATGAACAATTATGCGAAATCAAGTTGTTTAAATCTCTTTTAACAACCAATTTAGTTGTTTTTGTTCTTTTCCAAGTAGACCATTATGAAACCTTTATATAGGTATCAAAATAGTGTTTATAGCTTGTATATTAGCATATTTATGATGAAAATACGATATTGGGGTATTTCTGGTAAAAAAACGTGATTTTTGGTACAAAAATCGATTTTACACTGCCGAGACCGCGATTGCGGCTTGTAAGGTGTCGATATTCGGATCCAGCACAAAATTTCAGACAAGACTGACCCCATCAGATGCTTGACCTCACTCGGTCCATTAAAAGTCTCGTAGCTGATGGACTATAAGAAGGATGATGTTACATAAGTTCTGATATGGTTGTGCACCTAACCAACTGAAGTGCAACAACTATTACGATGTCCTAACGACAGCGTAATAACAATGGCTACCGCACCTGGAGTGTCCTGTTTGAAGTGCGTGTAATAGTTATTGGTGCTATTGTTGTGGAATAAATATACTGTTATTTATCATGGTTACTGACCTCGTTACATTAACGGACTACATGTAAAATAAAAATATGCAATAAAGAATAAACGGGCATTGGTACCTTGTTGATTAGAGTTCCCGACTGCACTTAAGACGCAAACAATTGTGACAAACGCGTATACAACCAACGACATTGTTACGAAGGAAAGGTTGGATGTACAGTCAATATGGCCTGGAACACGTCGGCCGTACGCATTTCAGTAATACATTATGAACCAGAACCAATCTTCAGATATATTTTCAGTCAAGCATGTCCGCTCTGTTTGCTTTAACACCGTTTATGACATGGAAGTATACTCGAACTTCTAGGTAGTGCAACTTACATACAATCATGTAAAGTGCTCAACAAAAGAAATTCGTACACTTTGTTTAGGTCCTTTAAAGTAACTTGCGATTATGTGTATACCGAACAGGTTAGATAGACATTTGGATGATTTTTTGGGGCATATTTTGATACCAAACATAATACCTAACAACAAAGATAAACCATTTAAGGGGGATGTGCACCTTCGTATTGGTACAGTGTAAAACCCGAGAAAAGTGCTTCCCGTAAGACATTCCGTTACCCCTATCGTGTTGGAGCATGCGATTGGTATAGACATGTGGGGTATTGTCTCCTCAATTAGAATATCGCTGTTGGTAAATTAAAATCGTGTGCTAATTAGCTTTAATTAACCAAAATAAAGAACCAATCCCTAAATTTAATGCAGTATACTATTTTAGCAACACTACTCTATTGAATTTACGGCGAACTTACTAATGTGTGTCTTTGTGCTGCTATTGAATGGAGTTGCCACCTCCAGTTCAAATATCATTGATCATGAATATTTTTAAGGAAACAAACGAGTTCCTTTTAGGAATATTTACTGGTATTGTTCTCAGGTATGCAGCTATCGCTCGTAAATCCGACGTCATTCGTCTTAGCATGCTGTATTCAGCTCTGTGTACTAAAGTGTGACACGGAGGGACTGGATTCTCTGAATCGTCAGATAGCTACGGACGAGTTCGGGACTGACAAGGTTATTTTATTGAATAATTTTAGAAGCATAATCAAAGCTAGACGAGATGTCTGGACGAGATGTCTATCTTTTATTCCTTTATATTGAAACAAGTGATCGCAACCAATATCGAGGTCCGTATTTAATTATGTTATAACTACATGATTAATTTCATTAAATCCTAAATAAAAATCAAATAATTAAATATTTGGCATTCTTATTTTTGGACGCGGGCGGGAAACAGTAGCCTACGCCTAAACACAAAAGAGTCAATTTTAATTGGCCTAGAACACCTCGAGTCATTATATTGATCTTAACTTCGGGGTTATTTAATTTGAAATAGGCTAATTTGTGCTTTTATAAGAGATACGACGTCGTGTTGGTATATCATTTGTTTCCCGTAAGCCACAGTTCTAGCAATCTCGTTAGCGGCATTTAATTTGTTTGTGGTTTCGTGTTGTTATCTCAGTTGAGGATCCTGACGAAAACCCATGTTAAATGCTGTGAGATTTATGCCAAGATCTAGATGGCCTTTCTTAAATGAGGTTGACTTGTCTTTAAGATACTTTAAAAAATGTGTTGCAATTGATTCACCGTCAATACAAATGACTCGTGGAGGCAGGTCCCTAGTGCTAGACTCATTGAACTGCATATAAATCTCATGGTAGTATTTAGGTCACTTATACTTAACAACCAATGATCCCCCTACAACAAGCCATAATAGGCCTATGCCTTAAATTTCCATTTCAATTGCCACTGCACTATGCACTTAAAACTATATTGGTCTATGATCGATAAACCTTGTGTGTATAATTATCATCAATCGATCACTCTTCATTTGAATAAAATAAACAAATAAAAACGTAAGACTTAAAAATAAAGCCCCTTCTTAGGGTCAATTACACCAACTCATTTTTTTAGTTTTTTCTAGTCATTTGTTTACGTGTTTTGTATCACTTTCGTGGTCATTTGATACAAAAAATGGGTGACTAAAAACAAGAAACGTAATTTTATTTAAATTGTAGTTGGTGTATAGTTGGCTCTTATGGAAAGGGTTTTTTACGAGTGCATAAGGCAGTTTTCCTACACATGGTGCACATGATAGACAAATTACTCTAGCTCCAGTAAGAGACCCGCCCATGCAAGGACGATAACTAGGGATCGAACGGGTTGGTCCATATCTTTGAAAAGGCATACATTAGGAATGTTTCTAAATAAACATTATTTATTTTTATTTTTTTTGTAAATGTGTCGTTTACTCTCCTATTTCGACTGGTCCTACACACTAAAAAATCTTTTAAAAAAAATACGGGGTCAAAATTCAACCCCAAAAGGGTCATTTTTAACCCCGCTTACTGAGTCAACTATGCGCCGACTAAAAAAGGGTCAAATTTGACCCCGGTGATCTAGTGAAAAATTTCACCCAAATTGTGGTTAAAATGACTATAATTGGGTTCAAATGATTATATTTCTTTTTTTCTCTCTGACTATATTAGGATCAAAAATGACCATATTCAGGGGTCATTTTGATAACGGTATATCCCGATTAGAAAATGATCCCGGAACGTGGATGAAAATGACTATATTTCGGGTCATATATATTTAGGGTCATTCATGACTAGGGTCATTCATGACTATATTTAGGGTCATTTAAATATGACCCTTTTAGGGGTCATTTTAATATGATGCCAAATGACCCCGACAGTGGTTGATTTAACCACGAATAGGTTGATTTAACCACGAATAGGTTAAATAAAACTGACCCCGTCAAAGGGTTAATAGTTTGACCCCGTCGTTTTTAGTGTGTTAGTTTAGAAACTGTTGCACACCAATGACACTAAAAATAGGTGTAAATTCACGCACGGTGCTGTTTATATAGATATTATGCTAAGGTGAAGATATCAATGTCATAATTCATGAAAGCTATCTACTGAAGATAGCAATATATCATATATGTTATCTGAAGATCAGATAGCAATATAATATATTAGTATACTATCTACTTAAGAAAGGAATAAAATTAGGTGATATCTAAGTGATGAATGCAATAATATATGGATGCTATCTACTGTAGATAGCAGACATCCGAGTTGTAATGGTTTGTGTGTTTGTTTGTTTGTTTGTTTATTCCGGGGTTTATTCGCAAATTGCACTACACCTTAACCAGCTTTAAACTAAGGCCTCCCATGCAACAACGAAACATTCAGAGATTTTTGTTATTCTTCAAAAGAACTATAATATATGGATTAAAACAGCAACACCCCTATTGAATTTCCGATGATGTTGACAAATTAGGTGTCATTGTGATGATTGCAGGTATTAAATCGATTTCACTCAAAACGAGTTCCGCTAATACCCGTGATTCCAAAGCTATAAAAGGGCAACCCATCCGTCCATTTCAATAGCGTCTTTCCACTCTAATAGACAAGAAATAAAGCAATCGATTCACAGATGACGGTCATTTGAATGGAAATTTTAGGGACTGCAGTTTTGTTTCGCTTAATTAGGGTACTTAGCACATGTTTTTTAATTTACCAACAGCGGTATTCATATCGGGGAGAACAAATACTACACGACTACATGAATCGCATGCTCCAACACTATAGGGGTAACGGAAATTATGTTAATGAGCTACCTTTTCCTCTACCATATAACCTCTGTAAAACTGCCGTAACTTCTTCATTATTCATCTAATCTAGATAAAAGTATACATTTTTTTGCAGGAAAGGGTTCAATGAATCTAACTATGATCATGAAATTTACCATTTTGGAGACAATTATAACAAAAACACTTTTTAATCCAATATTTTTTGAAATTTTGACAAAAAAAGTGTAAACAAAAATAAAAATCCATTTTTTCACGTTTTTTGGCACTTTTTGGTCAACATTTCCTAAAAATATTAGATTAGGTTTTTTTATTTTTAAATCGTCCTTTTCATTAGTGTCTTTACATCATCATCAAGTGATTTGGCCATTTTTTTTAAATTTTAAATTGGGTCAAAAAGTGAATTTTGTGATTTTCTCAAAAAATCTACTTTTTGGGTCAAAATTGACGCCAAATTTGGATTCTCTGATCCATTTCCTTTCCAAAAATGTATACTTTTATATGCATTTGATTAATAGTTAAATAATTACAGCAGAGAATTTCATTACGAGTATATTAAATCTAGAACGACAAAATGTTGACGAGACCTAAAATGGGTCAAAAAACCTGTTTTTTATAATATTTCAAAAATGGTCAACTTCATGTTCATGGTTGGATTCAATGAACCCTTTTATTCAAGAAAGTGTATACTTTTATATATATTAAATTAATAATGAAGGAGTTACAGCAGTTTTACGGAGGTTATGCTGATGGTCCTCACCCCCCTAGTAACCATCACACCAGTGACTCTTGACTATTAGGCCTACCCGAGGGATCATTTGACATTGACATTGACAGTTTACTTTTGTATACAGCTAATTTATTGTAAGCAAACTGCAGTTTTCATAATGCCATACATGTTTTCATAAATTCACGAATGCCAGATTCAAAAAAGTATTTTTCCTTTTCCTGACTACTCCAAGCCCTCATGAGTTTCAGAATTTCAGTTCAGCTGTTTCAGGTTATTTATAGGAATTTATGGACAGTTTTTTTTAGAATGGGTGGATCTGAAAAAGCAAATTTATCTGGGAGATGTGTTTTGACTGTTGAGTTTGTACAGAAGTCAAGGCGCGGGCATTAGGAGAAATTGGAGTGAGAATCTCGACCGTATAATTATTTTAGACTGGCTCTGATTTCTGTTTGGTAGTGGAATGTGTTAAAAGGTTTTATATGGGCTTATTTTTGACAAATTACTACTGCTCACAGTTCATGATTTAAGTAGGTAAATTCCATGACATGTGTCGTTCGCATATGGCCTGGGGTGTCGGCCATTTTGGAATTCTTCGGGCGGGGTTGTTTAAGAGTAGAGATAAAATAATTTAGTGACATTCCACTATGTAAACGGAATACATGGCAGTGTCGCGGGGCGGGAGCGGTAGCGTGCGTGCGTGTTCGCTTTGTATATTAGCGTTTATATGTTTTGCATGCACTCGCGGCGAATCCAAAGTGAGCCGAAAATGTTGCATCTGACACCACCAAATTTCTTATGTGGCAGGGGATTGAATTTGGAAACCCGGAATGTATGCAGCTGTAAGCCACGTGGATCCGTTACAGGTATTAACCTGCCTTTTATACAATGACAAGCACGGAGCCTTCTGGAGTTTATCACATGTATTTATTCATCGACGCATATCACATTATATTTACAAGTCTTATTACGCAACAACTTCAACTATTAAAACAATTTGATGAACCAACCTACAACACTGCTATAAAAGTACGCGAACACCCAATGACAATTTGTCCCTTCTTAATTTGGATTACCCTGGTCTAATATCCGCCCTGTAAAAAGATGTGGCCTGGGGCAATAAGTGTCCCGGGGTTACAATCGTCCTAGCGTTACAATGTGTGTCCTGGAAAAATATGTTTCCCGGGGTTACAATCACAACTCCGTGGAGCGTTAGCTGAAATAAAGAACAACAACCTTGGCAAGGCAATGGCTTTGAGGCCATTCCCGGGTCATGATTATCAGGTCGTTCTCCCAACAACCTAAGAATCGGAGTGAGGTATGATCATCGGGTTGTTATCTCAACAACTAATGAATCAAAGTGAGGTATGATCATCGGGTTGTTATCCCAACAACCAAAGAATCAAGGTGAGGTATGATCATCGGGTTGTTATCCCAACAACCAAAGAATCAGGGTGAGGTATGATCATCGGGTTGTTATCCCAACAACCAAAGAATCAAGGTGAGGTATGATCATCGGGTTGTTATCCCAACAACCAAAGAATCAGGGTGAGGTATGATCATCGGGTTGTTATCCCAACAACCAAAGAATCAAGGTGAGGTATGATCATCGGGTTGTTATCCCAACAACCAAAGAATCAAGGTGGGGTATGATCATCGGGTTGTTATCTCAACAACCAAAGAATCAAGGTGAGGTATGATCATCGGGTTGTTATTCCAACAACCAAAAAATCAAGGTGAGGTATGATCATCAGGTTGTTATCCCAACAACCAAAGAATCAAGGTGAGGTATGATCATCGGGTTGTTATCCCAACAACCAAAAAATCAAGGTGAGGTATGATCATCGGGTTGTTATCCCAACAACCAAAGAATCAGGGTGAGGTATGATCATCGGGTTGTTATCCCAACAACCAAAGAATCAAGGTGGGGTATGATCATCGGGTTGTTATCCCAACAACCAAAGACTCGGAGTGGGGTATGATCATCGGGTCGTTATCTCAACAACCAAAGAATCAAGGTGGGGTATGATCATCGGGTTGTTATCCCAACAACCAACGAATCAAGGTGAGGTATGATCATCGGGTTGTTATCTCAACAACCAAAGAATCAAGGTGAGGTATGATCATCGGGTTGTTATCCCAACAACCAAAGAATCAAGGTGGGGTATGATCATCGGGTTGTTATCCCAACAACCAAAGAATCAAGGTGAGGTATGATCATCGGGTTGTTATCCCAACAACCAAAGAATCAAGGTGAGGTATGATCATCGAGTTGTTATCCCAACAACCAAAGAATCGGAGTGAGGTATGATCATCGGGTCGTTATCTCAACAACCAAAGAATCAAGGTGAGGTATGATCATCGGGTTGTGGTATATTTTGACACAACCGAACTATTTCACCAGCGAGGAAGCCCAACATTGTCTGTTGAGATTACATATATTTACAACAATCCACGCTGCTACTTGTGCAATTTAGGTACAGCCAAAGCCTAACGGTACAAATTCCGAAGATTTTGGAACCGAACCAATTCAAGAGTTACACATTAACTTGCAAAGTAATTGCGATACGCCAGAAGCGCACAGAGTCAAATCAGTTAAGAACAACAACCTACTGACTCTGCATTAACAAAGTATGATTAAATCTCCAAACAATCTACGCACCAAATTAGCATTATGTATGTTTTACTTAACTCTCCAAACCATCTACGCACCAAATTAGCATTATGTATGTTTTACTTAACTCTCCAAACTCTCACCGTCCTCCTCCTTCCTCTCTGTCACTGCTTTCCCTACGCCACTACCCTCCTTCGGCCGGGCTAACTCAGCTAGCGCCCACCTTACGTCTCCTCTCCCCCGTTCTTTCCCCACCAAACCGCTTAGTTTCTCCATCATCACTCCGGTTGTATCAGTATTCTAGAAAACAAGACACATACAACAACATTAGTAACAGCTACGTTATTCATATAAGTAGCCTACCCTCCTCCATCCTTAACCCCCCCCCCCCCCCCCCCCCCCCCCCCCATTGCTCTGCTCGATCCGCATCTTCTCGGCGACCAGCGTCTCGCGTCCTAATCCTATCGATATCGAACAGGTTTACGTCGGTTGCGCCGAGGTCTCTCCTACACCTTCTTCTCCTCCACGTCCTCCCAGTCACCCTCTCCTTCCTCCTCTTCCTGTCGCTCCGGCAGGATCTCTCCCATCTCCAAGCCATCCGGCTGCTCCGGAACGACTTCCCCAATTTCCTCACCCTGCTCCACCACCTCCTCTTCTTGTCGCTCCGGCCGGATCTCTCCCATCTCCAGGTCATCCGGCTGCTCTGGAACGACTTCCCCAATTTCCTCCTCCTGCTCAACCACCTCCTCTTCTCGGCTTCGCTCCCCTCACATCCCTTAGAGAGGAATTATTTTCAAGACGCCCTCGTTTGACTTGCGTGTTGCTTTACTTTAAAAAAAAAGTGATTCTAAGCGGATTCGAACCAGCAGCAGCACAGCAATCTTTGCATTCATAGACAGCGCTCTTATCGATTGAGCTACGGAGGGAACTGCCAGAGTAGCGCAATATTATAATCTATAGGTATTACATTCTCAAAATCGATTACTGGTGTCACTATAATAGACGATTTAGTTAGCCGATTTTAACGATCTATACACAAAATTGCTGAGAAATCGACGAAGCTCAACGCAAGGTACTACATGAAAATTAAATCTGATGAAGACAAATTAGGAAAGTTTAAGCAGCTGCTGTATTTCTTCTGATGAGCAATTCTCCACGAAAATGTTTTTGCGTTGAAGTTCAGTATTTTCTTCATCCAATGCGTCAATGATCTAAGATCTATCATTGGTGAATTCTCTAATTTAATGTCACCTTTCATTGTTTCAACACCTGTAGCGACCTATGTTTATAACATGTAGGCCTGTGGTCGTATAATTGTCATCCATGAATAGCGCCACCAGGCTCAACACAGCTAAACTTTTTTGTGATAAAAAAATCAACAGAGGGCGGTTGCTATTATGTCCCAAATTTCACATTTCTAAGGGATGTGCCCTACATGATCATCGTCCATCCCCTCATATTTATCCATCCCCTCTTCCACCTCTGGTTCCACTACCGCTACCTTGCATCCCATCTCGGCCCCCACCAGGCCACGGTCCTGCACCACTTCCGGCGTCCCGTATTTCCACGCTGCCAACGTAGGCCCCTCATAATATTTCAACCGGTTCGCGTGTACAACCATTGTCTTGCTCCGGCTGGTCTTCTGTATCCTGAATGTCACCTCCGATAAGACCATACCACCAAGTAAGGTCCTGGCCTTCCCACTTCAGAGTAAGTTTCTTCGACAGCCGGGGCTGCCTGGCAGGGTGATGCAGCCACACGAATTGCCCCACTCTATACTTCGGCCCGAACCTGCGTCTATCGTAATTCAGCTTCTGGCGCCGGAGATTCAACCCAAGCGCTAATCTAGCTCTCTCGTGAATCTCCCGCAACCGCTCCCGGACATCATCTGCATAGAGCGTATCATATTCCACCTCATCCGGCACCCCTCCCATCATTAAGTCAATTGGCAGCCGAACTTCTCGTCCAAGCATCATCATGTTCGGCGTCTCTCCTGTTGTCGCGTGCACACCAGCTCGATATGCCATCCCCACGAACGGCAAGTGTATATCCCAGTCCTTTTGATGTTCCATCGGTTGCATCATCAAGGACATAGCATTAACAATAGTTCGATTGTACCTTTCCACCATACCATCCGAACAGGGGTGATACGGTGTCGTGCGCGTCTTGGTTATCCCCAGCAGCTGGCACATCTCCTTAAACACTCCACTTTCGAAATTCCGCCCCTGGTCAGAATGCAGTTCTACTGGGGTCCCGAACCGACACACGAACTCCTCCACTAGTTTTGTCACTACCGTCTTCGCTTGCTGATCCGCGATGGCATATGCCTCCATCCACTTAGTCCAATAATCTCCCACTACTGGAATATACTTGTTTCCGTGGTGAGTTTCCGGCAGAGGCCCCAGTACATCAATCGCAATCCTCTCCATTGGTGCCCCCACCCGATGTTGCTTCAGCGGCGCCCGGTGCTTCCGTTGGGGATTCTTCCTTCGTGCACAACCAGTACACCGGCGGAGATACGCTCTTATGTCCGCATCCAGTCCCGCCCAATAGTACCTCTCCGCAACCTTCGGCTTGACTTTGTTCCTCCCCAAGTGTCCAGCTGACCTAGCCGCGTGCAATTCATCTAGTACTCGATCTCTTAAGCTTCTCGGTAGCACTATCAACCACTTAACTTCTGTTCCATCCCCACTCTCCCATCGCTTGGCCAACACTCCTTCTTTTACTGCCAATATGTCCCAGAAGCCGTAGTGTGTCTTTGCGCGCGACGACAGCCCTGACACCTCTTCTGCCGTCAGTCTAACCTCTCCTTCCTCCTTTCTCCTAAAAATGAACGCTATGATTTCATCCTCCAACTGTACTTCCCGAATACCGGCCAGGGTCACTCCAGGCTCTCCTCCGATTTGCCTCACCGCCAGACACTCCTTCCCCTCGTGCTCCAACTCTGGTATCCTCCCCTCTGTTGTCGGCTCCATTCCTGGCGACTGTTCATTTCCTCCTTCCATCCCGCTGGCCGTTCCGGCTTCTGCGCTCTCCCTGGATACCATTACTGTGACTGCGTTCACCCCTCCCTTTTCTACCTCGGACTTCTCGGCTACTTCTTCAGTCTGGCAACCAGCATCACACTTCACCCTTACTTCTTCCTCCCCCTCCTCGTCACTGCTTGCTACGAACTTCATTTCCTCCCATTGTTCTCGTTCCTCCTGCTCTACCGCTGCTATCCTCTTCGCCTCGTTCCGCCCACATTGTTTACATGGGACGCGGGACAGCCCATCTGCGTTCTGATGCCTCGCGCCCGGCCGATACTCTATCAACAGATTGAATGATGACAGGACCTCTAGCCACCAGGCTAACTGGCCTTCCGGGTTCTTGAAATTTTTCAACCACCGTAAGGACCCATGTTCCGTGCGCACCTTCACAACAGTACCCGTCAGATGATGCCTGTACTTCTTGAGGAACACAACTACTGCCAGAAGTTCTCTACGGGTTACACAGTAGTTTCTCTCGGGTCTCGACAACGCCTTACTCCCGTATGCAATCACTAGTTCTTCCCCGTCTTGTTCCTGCGACAACACTCCTCCCAACGCAAAGTTGCTGGCATCCGTATCTAATATGAATTGACCTTCTGCACGGGGATACCCCAATATCGGAGCAGAGGTTAGAGCCTCTTTCAGGGTATTGAAAGCTTGTTCACACTCCTCCGTCGACTCGAAAGTAGCTTTCGCCCTCTTTTCTGTCAGACGATGAAGCGGTGCTGCAGTGTTTGCAAAGCCTTTGATGAACCGACGGTAGTATGATGCCAGCCCCAAGAAACTTCTAACATGCGTGGGCGTTCGAGGCGTCGGCCACTCCTTTACGGCTTTAATCTTCTCGGGGTCGGTGTGGATTCCGTTGGCCGAGACCACGTGGCCCAAGTACTTCACCTCCTCTTGAAACAGATGACACTTGGACGGTTTCAACTTCAGCTTAGCCTCCCTGAACCGAATCAATACAGCTTCCAACCTCTTTACCGCCTCCAGTATCGTACTACCAAACACGATTACGTCATCCAAATACACCAGAAGGGTTTCCCATCTAAGCCCAGTCAGCACATTCTCCATCAGTCTCTCGAACGTCGAAGGTGCGTTACACAACCCAAACGGAAGTACGTTCCACGCGTACAACCCGCTCGGAGTCGAAAACGCGGACTTGTCCCGGGCTTCAGCATCCATCTCAACCTGCCAATATCCCGCCGCCAAATCTAACGCCGAAAAAAACTTAGCGCCTCCCAGTGCATGTAACGAGTCGTCTATGCGGGGCAACGGATATGCGTCTTTTACAGTCACCTCATTCAATTTCCTGTAATCCAGACACATACGCTTGGAGCCATCCTTCTTCGCTACCAGTACAACCGGGCTTGACCATGGACTATCAGACGGACTGATCATCCCCTTATCCAATAACTTTTTCACTTGCCGCTCTGCCTCTTCCCTCTGTAGTGGTGCCGAACGCCTAAGTGCCTGCCGTATGGGACGAGCATCACCGGTGTCTATGGAGTGTTTGACTAAAGTAGTTCTCCCAATATCATATTCACCACTCGAAAACACATCTTGATACTTAGTCAACAACGCTAACACTCGTTCCCTATCTTCGTCTACCATTCCCTTCACGCTCCTCTCCGCCAACTCTCTCAAGTATTCGGGTAACTCTTCGCTCGGTTGTTCGCCTTCGTCAACTTTTCTTTCTGTCACGTCTCCCTCCGCCACATTCACCATCCTAGCCAGCACCGTACCCTGCTTCACAGTACGGGGATCCTTACTCACGTTTATAATGGAGACAGGAACAGTGCTACCACCAGCCGATACTATACTCCTTCCCACCAGCAACCCTTCTCCCAACAAGTAATTGTCATCCAACGGCTCCACCAGTCCCAGCCTTTCCTCCCCAGGGTTCTTTATGTGTGCCATCATCCGAAACTGGGTCCCAGCCGGTATCGTCATATCTCTCTCGGCACATAGCCGCACATGCAATGCATCACCCTTTCTTGACTGTAAATGCACCACTCCTCCCATAACTCCCAGTTGACACTTCCCAAAGTCCACGACAGCTTTTACTCGATCGAGAATATCCATTCCTAACATGCCGCCTCTTAGGGGAGGCACGTAAATATATCGGAAAGGCTTTTCAGATATCTGAGGCCCGTATCGGCAAGGCTTTTCCGAAGGGTAGGAGGGACATTGCCGATTTAGAAGCGAACTTTTAAATACTCCTAGATTCAAATCGGAAGGCAACTTTCCGATTTTACTAGCGTATCGGCAATCCACTCAAACAGCGTTCCTTTCAAGTCAAATATTGATTATCAAGTGCTACTCGAGAGACAACAATAGGCGATACTCTGCGCGCGACGATGGTCAATATATTAATTGTCTGGAAGTTTATCCGTATTATTGATCAAAACGGCCCGTGTAATAGGCGTTTGCTGGTCGATATTTGACTTATTTCCTCATTTTTACAAATTAATTAATTAAAATACTCATCAATATGGATATTGGTCATCATCCCCAAATTGGACATTAAGAATAACCTCAAAATAAGTCCAAATATGCACAGTTTTTGTTTCGTTCTTTATAACCATAAATTGAGTTGATCGCTATGTTAACGCTCTGTACAATTAAAATATCAAATCAATGTTCAGGAAGCACTGTGCAACAAGTCCGAAATACCTCGCCCTTATATATGGTCTATGACTTATGAAAATGTATGCCTTTTATGCAGGCATCAATGTGCATCTTGAACCTACCCTCCTCAAGGTTAGTCAAAGATAAGACGCCTAATCTTTGCCTAGTAATATTTTTGGAGAGGTGATCTTGAACTAATTTATACATTGGACAGGTGAATCTATGGTGAATCTTACCTATATTTAAACTTCTCCCACATATTACTATCGAACTAACATGGTGCACTAAGGTGAATCTTCACCCTATAAATTGCAGGATAGACCTAATCTTGACCTAATTTATCCTGAAGAAAGGTGAATACAGGTGAATGCTTGAGGAGGGTAGGTTCAAGCTGCACATTGATCCCTGCATAATAGTAGTCCTAGCCTTTTAATAGCTACCAGCAAATCAATCAAAGAATATCTAAACTTGTATCTACCTAATAGGCCTACCCCGGGTCGCAAATTTATTAACCGTAACAAACATTTGGCCAAACACTGTGCATGTGTATACTATACGCTTTACTCCGTCAAAGTATCAAATGTTTATTACAGTAACTAAAATCGCCCCCGGGCCCTACTCGATCGAGCCAATTAAGTGGCAATGAATCGATTTAGCCCTATTGAAATATAGGTGACTCTTGCCTTGTAAAACGATTAACTTGTCTGGGTTTTCAATGGCTGTTGATCATGAGTTTAGCTCAGTTTATCGTTTAAATGGGTGGGTTCACACGTACAATCACGAGCCGTGTATAAAGGCGATTCGTATTATAATACCAAATAATGCAATAATCTTTTGTTGTCTAGCTATTTCCTCTAGATACCATCAGCCAACGGACGACGCCTAAACGCAACAAAATTCGATTTATCACGATTCAAAACTTACACGGGGCCGGCCCGCCACGGGTGTCCTTTTATTATTTTAGGTCTATAATTTTTTTTTCTATGGATGGTTCTAAATATGTTACTGTTAATAATTGTAGTATTTAATGAATCTACCATTCTATGACTATGTTATCATGTAAATATTTGTAAACTTTTGTAACAATTTGTATGTTTTATATCACAGTTCAATATGTTTAACACTTTCCACGCGGCAGTCGTCTGCAGACGACATTCCAAAATTTCACAAAATGTTTAAAAAATGTCAAAATTATTGAATTTCATTACCATATTTTAAATCACCATGAGAAATGCATTGACATAAATACAAACATTCCTAGTATTGGTTCAGTAATCAATGGAGAGTTGGGAAAGGTTTCTGAAAATTCTGTTTTGTAATAGTAAAACTTAGAGCCGCGTGAAAAGTGTTAAAGACGCTGAAACCGTCACGTGGTGCGTTCGAAACGGCCGGTTTCGTACATTTTGAATTTCGTTAGACTTTCCGTTCTCGTTGTAGTGTTATGGTAAATATCAGGTCAGAATAAGTTTCAACACATTCCGATAATGTCAGTCATCACTTTTGTGTTTTTAATGTTAGCATTTATAGGGGGTTTCAAGCCTATGATATGCCAAAAATAGCCAACAAATTGCTTTTTCCTAAAACCTGTCCTTTTGACCTCTAATTTCTCGGAGATGAGATCAGATATTATATATTTCCTTTTTGTTTATAAATAACAATATCATCCTTCCTCTCATACGTTAAGGATATTAGGATTGGTTGAAATAAGACTTTGGCAAACATTTTAGGCGATGCATGTTTGTTCATAGTTTAGCAAAAATTGATCAAAATTGCACAACCGTGTTAACTTACATTTTGACTTATCATTTGTACTCATCATATGTGTTATGGTGAATATCAGGTCAGAATAAGATTCTACACATTCCGAGCATGTCAGTCATAACTTTTTATGTTTCTAATGTTAATATTTATATGGGTTTTTAAGCCTATAATATGCCGAAAATAGCCAACAAACACAGCTAATTCAAATTTCAAATTTCAAATTTCAAATTTTAAATTGACCTGGAAGTTGTCGGAGATGAGGTCAGATATTATTTAATTCATTTGTGTTCTTAAATGATACTATCATCTTTCTCATCATATTCAAAGGACATTAGGATTAGTTGAAAAATAAGACCTTGGTAAACATTTTAGGCGATACATGTTTTTTCAGAGTTTAGCAAAAAAAATGTATTACATTTGCCGTACATTCTAAATTCAAAATCTCACTAAATCTCACTGACCTTGTCCTGAGAAGCATGCATAAAATGAGACTTGTTTTGGGGTTAGGAATGATTCTATGTTTTAGTATGTACAAATACTTGTATATTATTGTGTAATATAATTATGTTGAAGGACGCATAATGTGTATTTCCAAATATATAAATAAATATACATAAATACATTTGAAATAAAACAAGAATGTATGAAACTAGCTGCTTGATAATGTGGCGACCGCAATCAATGAATATATGTAGCACAATTGTTGACAACAATCAACTCACAGTCCCTGACTCGTGGGCTAATTCCCCGGTTAATTCGTCCCCGGTCGCTCCGCCGCCAGTGTGTTCGGCTGTGGATGCACGCATGATGAATACAGTACGTTGAATACAGTAACGTATTGGTCAAATGTAACTGTAACTTATCATGCTTATTTACAACTCACAAAATACAAACGCGATATATATGTGTTTAGACTTGTTTTGTGGTAATTTGTAATGCACAATTCGAATATAACAAACAAAATCCACATTAATGAGTCGTTTTAGTTAATTAGTTAATGCAAGTATGGCATTAGTCAAATATTGACTGGCTCAGGTTAGTTTCAAATCCACTTAGCCAACAGTGACGCTCAGCGTGAAATAGACTTACAACCACTAGATAACAATAGGCGTAATTGGTGCGTCGGGCGTTTTAAGTGGCTATTATATCGTCTCACCGGTGCTTGCTAAATCCAACTTGCAGATTTGAAACTCTCTAGATGGCATCCTAGTTCGTGGCCTGACAACTGAACTTGCCGATATCTTTAAAAAGGTTGCAGATTTGACCTTTCCGATTCCATTTCAGATATCTGAAAAGCCTTTCCGATATATTAGGTGCCTCCCCTTACATCCGCCACCACCACCCACACTTGAAGACTTTGACCCCCAATCTTCACCTCCACCTTCGCTCCACCTCTGATGTTCACGCCTCCTCCATCTGCCTGAATCAACTCAATTCCCACTGGTCTTAATTCCGGCCTTACGTTCTCAGGAATACGGAGATACTGCTCATTAGTCAATAGGGTATTTGAGCTCCCCGTGTCAACTAGCAACAACATATCCTCACCCTGGATTGTCACCGGTGCATAGAGATCACGTCCCAGATTCACTTCTCTTGCACTGACTCCATGCACTTCAATTACTTCCGGAACTTTCCTCTCCGCCACCTTGTTTTTCTCTGGCTCCTTTTCTTTCACTTTGTTAGTTGGGCCTTCCACCGGTCTCTTAACCTTCTCCTTTTCCTTCTTTTGGGGAGCCTCTTTGCTCTCTTTTCCTAACAGCTTTTGCCTCTGTTGCTCTATACGACCTCGTTCACGCCTCTCAGATTCATCCTTGTTCTTCCGTCCACTCTGCATTCCCCCCCAACTCCCGCTTGGCGCGCAACGTCGGGCATTCTCGCTTCCAGTGCCCTGGCTCCTTACAGTAGCGGCAGTCATTAGTATCCGGCTGCCACCCATTCTCCATCTGATAACTCGTCCAGCCATTTTGTTTGCGATATCCCCACTTTTGATCTCTGTCACCACCTACTTCCCCGACTTTCGCCAGCATCCCTCTCTCCTCGCTTCTCCTCCGCCCTCTCTCCTCTCCTCCTATTTCCCACCTTTGCGGGGCCCTCCTGTCATTGACGACCGATCCCCGGGCCCTCGGGTTGGTCCAGTCTCGTTTCCCGACAACACACCGGCACCCCGCACCGGGCAATGCAGTCCAATGTGCCCCTCTCCTTTGCACCGGAAGCATACTATTCCTTGGTGTCCGCAATCTCTGGCAAAATGACCTATCTCCCCGCACTTAAAGCAACTCAACTGTACCTCCGCTTTACACTCCCTTGCAAAATGTCCCGGCTGCCGACAATTGTAGCACTCTGGACCTCTCTGAACAGGCATAGAGGTAGGACCATGAAGTGGCCCAGCGCCACCGGAGGTTGGCTTGCTATAAATCACTGGTGGTGGTATACTATAGTCACCCATCGGTGGTCCGCTTCCCCACGAGTTTTGGTCTACAACTGGCCGCACCGGTCCTCCCATAGGCCGACTGGACTTCAAGGCATCCAACACTCCTTGTGTCATCGACCGTAACTCGTTCATCCCTGACTTCATCTCTGACCTCACGCCTTCCACCCGGGCGTCAACTGCTCTCTCCCTCCTTTCCATCTCTCCCTTTACATTGGGTACATTCCGGGTTTCTAGCGCTCTTACTATTCTCTCAAACCCGTCCTTCATCTGCGTCTGGGTACCGTTCGGAGACTGACTTTGCGCCCCAAGCGTGCGGGCTTGACTAATCTTACGCGGCCGTCCTCTCCGCTGCTCCATCTTTTCGAACGAACTACTCCTTTCCACTCTATCTAACATCTCCTCCAAGGTGCCCGAAGAAAACCGATGCACCTCCTTCCTCATATTGGAATCGGATATGGCTCTCCAAAAGTGGCAACGAGCTGCTCTATCTCTCTCTCCCTTCGAAGAGTCCGGCATCGCCAGCAACGTCAACCTCTTTATCTCCTGTGCTAGATCATAATAGCTTTCGTTTGGCTTCTGCTCTCGTAGTTGCAACTCGGCGTACCAATTATCTGGGTCTTCCCGCGGCCCAAATTCCTTCGTCATCAGCCGAACCAGCCTTCCGTAACCCACTTCTTGAGGGTCTGTATCACTCGCAGCCAGTACATTTAAAGCACTACCCTGGCAGCTTGAATACAACCACAGGGCGGCCTCTTTATCAGTCCACTTGTTGTATTCTCTACACACCTCGAAATGTCTATGAAACGCTCTTCAATTCCCCTTCCCCTCAAACTTTTGTGGATTCATCTCCCGCTTAGGTTTCTCCTCTCTTTTAGTATAGGCTTCATATTCAGCTCTATTTCGCACCCTCTTTATCCGCTGCAAAGTTGGTCGAGGTGCGTCATCACCCTCCTCGGCGGTCACATCCTCAACCTCGCTGCCGCCTCGAGGACTTTGCCCCCCCCCTCCCCTCTTGCCTTGAATCCTCACTCCGCTCTCTCCCCATTCGTCTCTTCTGAGGCCCATTTCGATCGCCTTCTCTGCTTTCTCTGCTTCTATAACGGGAATCCCCACTCCTTTCCGGGACCGTAGGCCCCGGCTCCTTCTCCAAGACATCATCCTGCCTTCCTCCTTGCAATAACTACCGATCGCCACTTCCAGTCTGACACGACCTCCACTTCTCTACGGGACCCTGTACCTGTTCAGCCCTGTTATTGTCGAACCGTACTTCCTTTAATCTCTCGTCCATTCTTCGATCACTTTCCTTCTGGCGTTCACGCCTCACTGATTCACACCTAGTATTTTCCAACCACTCTTTCTCCCGCATCACCTCCTCCCTCTCCTTCGATAGACGCCTCTGCTCAGCCTCCGCTTTAGCGCAGACACTCTGTTCTCTCTCTCTCGAACTCCTCTCATATTCCCTTCGGTCATCTTCCACCCTCTTCCTGCATTCCTGATCTCGGCTCGCTAACTGGTGCCTACTCTTCTCTATCTCCTCTTTCACCCGCTGCACTTCATCTCTTCCTATCGCCAAGCGCTTCTGCTCAGCCTCCCCGCCCTGTTCTCGTTCATTCATACTCTCTACATGTTTCCTTCGCTCATCAGCCATCTGTCTTTCTATAGCTTGATGCTTTCCCCACTCGGCATCCATCTCTCCTTTCCTGCACTCCACTTCCCTCTGTTTCGCCTCTGTCCACTTTTCTCGCCTTTCCACCTCCTCCAACCTTTCCTCCGCCACGCGTTCTCTAGCCGCAACTTGTACTTCGCGTTCTTCCGCTTCCATTATACTTCCAACACCACCCGCCTTCCTCGGCTCATCCTCTATCCGTGCACTCACATGCCGGCCTATTCCGATCACACCTTGCATCCATCCCCTTTCCTCTTCCCACCTCAATTGGGCATTGATCACGGGAGTGTTAGCCTCTTTGAACGAGTCGCTACTACTGATATACTCCTTCTCATACCTCTCGGGTTCGTGGAGATTCGACGGTCCCGACGGGCCCCGTTCACTTCCAACCATCACCTCCCCACTGCTCTTCGACCCATCTTCATCACTACTCTCGTATCCGCCACACCCCGCCTTTCCATGTCACCTCCACCACCTCCACTGCGCCCATCCATGCCACCTCCACCGCTGCCACCACTGCGCCCATCCATGCCACCTCCACCGCTGCCACCACTGCGCCCATCCATGCCAACTCCACTGCTGCCACCACTGCGCCCATTCATGCCACCTCCACTGCTCTCTCCACTGGTAGAGTTGGAGAGACTGGTCGCACTCTGGAATGTCGAGTAGGTGAGCATTGCGCTGACGCCAGACACAACAGGGACATACAAGTTGATCGTCATTTCAACTTACCGAACCACAACGCTTGCAACATCTCCGTTACATGCATTGATAGGCCTCCAAAGAACGACATTGTTGTGTCAAGCTTCATGATCCATTCCTTCTCCAAGATCCTTCTCACTGAGCCCAATGGTCTTAACATTAAAGATTAATTATCATAGGCCTATGTTCCAGCTTGTCATTTTACAGTCCATACACCCACAGGCCTATTTGTTTCCTATAACTTGAGTGCCCTGTCTGGGGCTTAAATTTGAAAAAACCCTCTTTTTATTTCCCACAACTCGAGTGCCCTCACTGGGGCTTAAGTTTGTAACCCCCCTGTTTTTATTTCCCACAACTTGAGTGCCCTCACTGGGGCTCAAGTTTCTTGTGTCTTCTCCCCCCCTTTTTATTCTTGTAAGTTTATTTTATTTTATTATTAATATTTTCCATTTTTTTTTTTTTTTTTTTTTTTTAATAATATTTTTCTCTTCATTTGCTTATATGATTTATTTATTTCCTCATTAATTTATGTAATTTTTGATTAATTTTTTTTTCTTTTCTTCTTCTCCTTATTTATTATTAATTTACATTATTTATGCCCCCGCTCATTTCATTCACATTAGGCCTAGTTAATTTACTATTTCTGTCGCTTATATTCATCCATTGTCCGCAACTTCCTGTCTATTGTCTTCTTAACATCACTCATGCATATGCATGGTGTGTTGTCTATTGATTTATTGTACATGTTCTGTTAGTTTGCCTACAATCAAGGAAAATAATAGTTGGCACACTTGACGCAACTTATTACAAATATCCCTGTGCTCGCAATTGAGATCAGACTTGGGACATAGCACTGTTTAATAGAAAGCAAAAGTCTCCCCCTTTCCTATATCCTTCCCCATCCCCCATCAATCAATGTTGGGGGACCTACCATGGCTTCTGATAATATGACTCGGATCAACATTGCCTCCGGGGAGAGGGGCGGGTTTTTCCCCGTAATTAAGACAAAGTGTGCCAACTTTTTTTCCTTGATTGTAGCAACATGGATCTGTATTCTATAGTGAACTTGCTAGTTGTGTTAGTGTTAACTTGGATGCCTAGTAGTCAACATCTATTACTGGCATTGTGCTCTAATTACAGTGGTGGACTTGTCTAGTTCATTAATCTTATTTATAGTTCTTAACACTTTGTTTATATTTTGTCCCTGATGAAGGGTGGTATATCCACTTGAAACGTCGGTCTTTATTGTTACCATATATCCTGATTAGTCTCAGATATATCTTTGTTGTTTTATTGCACAGCAATTTTCATTGCTTGTCCCAGTGCATTTCCGTTTGTTTTTGTGTTTTTGTTATTTATCTGTTTTATCGCGTTATTCTCCCTTGTTATTACCTGTTTCCCCACACCCTGTTGGTATATCTTGCTTTTACTCTTAGCATTTTTATATTTTCGAGATATCCTCTTGTATCAGTTTCTGAACCTTGGTGTGTTTTGTTCCTGGTTCCGTTGGATTCATCTTTTTACATTTTATACTCTTTTTTAGATCATAATTCCTTAATACAAACAAGAAGGGACCATCTCAAATATGCTTTTATCTAGCAAAAAATATGTGACGATTACTTTAACAATTCATATCTAGTAGCTCTATAGATAACAGTAATAAGAGAGGTTGTGGCAGCCATCTTTGAGTGATGCATTCATGTATATCTTTATTTTGAATATCACAATAAATATACACATTGATTTAAGAATTTTTCAATATTTCAGATCATAATTTGAAGGTACAGTAAGCTTGTATCTGATAAATGTCATGATTTTAGCCATTTTTGGCCCAGTTCAAAATGATCTGCAGTCTGCGCATGCGCATGTTTTCTGCTGGTTTCATGCAAATTAGTTCAGATAATTAGTTAACTAGCGTATGAAATCTCCCAAACTGGTTAATTTCTTAGATGTTTCCTAAATTGTTTGATTATCCGCAATATTAGTGATATTCAATAAAAATGGGCTATTTGAAATATTGATATTGTATCTTTTTATTCAATTGCCTCTCCTTACTTGTTCCTCTTATACTACATTATTTCAAATTACACAGGGATTAAAGTTATTGTCTTATGTATCATAATTACACGAATAAAATCGGAATATACCTGCTTCTGGTGTCATGTTATGCAATTGTTTGATTTTCTGCAATATTAATGATTCACTGACTGGGCATTTTCCATTGAAAATGGGCTTTTTGAAATATTGATATGTGTATACTTTTTATTCAATTGCCTCTCCTTACGTGTTCCTCTTATACTACATATTTCAAATTACACATGGATTAAAGTTATTGTCTTATGTATCATAATTACTCGAAAAAAAATCGGGATATACCTGCTTCTGGTGTCATGTTATGCAATGTTCTTACCACGTGTTTCATACAAACAATTCAAATTTCCCGCCAAATAATCGAATTAGCAGTGTCCCAACTTTAAGATAATGCTATGATGTCATAGTTTATACTTATAAATCCAAAACTGTATTGTTTTAAAGACAAAGGTTCATACTTTGTATTGATCACAATATCCCTCAATACTGTCACTCATGCATCCCATACCATAATCACTTTCAGAACTTACTGACTGACCCTCGTATATCCTAATTGGTATGAATAAAGAGGATGGGAAGGAAAAGGCCAATATGAAAACTATGTGGACCGTCAAACGTTACTTTTTCGATAGCTACAAGACTATTCGATTCGAAATATTGAGCTGAAAGACGATGATACTCTTCAGGAGATACTAGCTGCCATCCAGGAAAAGATAGAAAAGGGAATATACATATCCACTGCCGTTAAAAGAGTCGTGATTAAACATCGGACCATTTTCGACGCGCTATTTCAGGAAAATGAACCAGATGAAAACATCGAAACCGATCAAGACAGTAATGATTAAATATCAAAGACTTTTAAAAGTAAAGGTCGAGGTCGCTGTTACGTCTAATACGTTTGTGTGCATACATTGTCCCTCGACACTTCAATCTAACTCTTTGGGGAAAACCTATATGTGTCATTAAACTTGGTAAAACTTGTCCGTGTTCTGTATTGATTATTGCATATTCGATTGTAATGCTGGATGCATTCAACATTAATCTCAAATTGAAGGACGTTAAACTTATTAAGTGAATGTAATTGGGACTATATTTTTATATGAGCTTCAACTAATTTGAAAAGGCTTGACATTGAAAGTTTTCAGAGGGTGAAAAGGGGGTCTTCAGCGCGGCACCTAACTATACCCTTTTCAAATGTCAGTGCCCCCCCCCCCCCCCCCCCCCCGGGACTTGTACTAGAAACCCGATAGGTGTACAATCTGGCAAATGGGTCGCTCTCTACGTCACAACAGGGGTCGGGTGAACACTGGTCAGCTTAATAACACAATCTTCCTCGCGCTTTCATGTGTCTGCTTCACTAATTGGGCCATCAAGAGTACTACAATAGTTCTATTGTTAACGCCAGATAAGTAGAGAGGTTTCTAGTTAATCACCGATCTTTTTCCGATGCTTTTAACAATAGAACGAAATCCCGTTGGAAAAGCGCTTTTAAATCGCTAGAAAAACGATTTAAAAGCACTGAGAGTTTGGATATGGACCCTAAAAAGATTAATAAACTAAATGTATGGAGGTTTTTTAAAACTTAGGGAAACTGCATTACAAAGTAGCTTTATAGAAATGTTATGATAAAAACCGAATGAATCATTGTATTGATATCATTGAAAATATTGCTCTGGCTTCATCGGACGCGCTATTACTGCATACATTATTGAACAAACCCAAAATCGGTTAAAGATATTTCCAAGTAATATCCCAATGGAATTATTCGCTGTTACTATGTGTATCATCTTGTACCCATCATTGCATGATCGAGGCAACTGTTACGGGTCTACACATTTGTGTGCGGTATATTGGTCCTCCGTACTTCAAACATTCAGTCAAATAACCCTTGTGGAAACTCTAGATAGGTCATCAAACATCACACTTGTTCAGGCTTGTCCATGCTCTGTATTGATTATTGCGCAACAAATTACAATATGTGTGCAATCAATTTTGATCTCGAATATATCTCGCCTCCTTTTGCGTTACACACGGATTTTGGCTTTCGCGACATGATTTTAACTTTACACATCTATATTTGCTTGTATACCTCCCTGAAGTAGTAAAAGTATTTATATTTTCTGAAGGGAAATCGCATGAGAAAACCGAATATGCCATTGAAATTATAGTTCGACCAAGGACTAAAATGGTATGATGCACAATATTCGGAAAATATCAGAGTTTTTGTTTTTATTTTGAGATCCATATATATATGTTGTATACCTACCCCTATCATTATTTACTTTACATATTTTAATTCCTCATGAAATTACCCATCAGATGATATATAATTGTCAAAGGTTACTATGTCGGTAAGGTAATTTTACCGGCTAGTGAATATCTCCATTTTTTATTTTATATATTTTTAGAATTCTCAGAAATATTTGTTAAGGATGTATCCAATCCCTGATCTAATAGACTATGGGACGATGGTCTGTATCTTTCACTCTTGTAGTTCACCTCTGGGCAGAACATGAAATTATTACCAAAAGGTGGCAAATAAATCCCTAAACACAAATTCACCTGATCCCACGTTCCCCTCGATTTAGGGTCAAAGGTCACATGTGTTTCAATGGGAAGTCAAACACTAAATTTGTGTGACTTAATCATGTTGATTCTTGCTTCGTGCATTTTAAAAGCTTTACTTTCATACTGAGAAGATTGGACCAAGCCGATATTGCTTCCTCATGTTTGCTGAAGCATATCTCCCGTTCTAAATAACCAATTGGAACGCAATAAAATGCAAATGAAAGCTTATTTACTCAGCTTTCATAATACATCAAGATTAGAACCGTGGGTTTCTGTCCTTTTAAGCTATCTTATGTGCCCGGAATGTTAACTTTTTTTTGGTCCCTGGTAATATCATGTACGCTAATAAAAACAGTTGTATGTCATTGTAATGCAAGTGCATTATGTAGATAAAAACTAAATAAGTTATCCGTACCATTGTCATTGCGTTATAATGTTAAATGTCTTGTATCAATAAATGTACACGAAATTAACCAAATGTGTCGTTGTCCTGTATTTAACTACCGCTTATACTAAGGAATTCTGAAATGTTATCCCGGGTGTGAACATTGTTTTACGCGGTAATGCTGAAGATCGTCATACTCTATACATTTGCCCCAAACTTTAACATTAGAGGCGAATATAGTAGAACATAAAAAAGACAGAAAATATGTATAACGACACAATACGACCTGAAAACATACTCAAACATTGAGAGAATAAAATCCCCCCCCCCCAAGAAATTAACTATGACTGTTCTAAAAATCGGGTATAAGGGGTATATAAGGGGTATATTTTCGACTGTCAACGCAGACAGCAAAATCATGAAAAGAGGGTTATTTCATGAATTAGTCTCTGCAAAATTAAAAAGGGGTATTTTACGAATAGGAAAAAAAACACATCTCGGTATTGATTTAATCATTTGATTAGAACAGGTAACAACCTAAATTCACCATTTGGGGTTCATAAGTTTATCCCACATGACCATAAACGCCTGTTACTGTTGGGAGCAACAAGTTTTATCAATCTAATGTATGTATAAAGTGTCTTTAAAAAGGGGTGTTTTAAATGATAGTCATTGAAAACCAAAAAAAGGGGGTATTGTTCACTCCAATGTTGTCCTCGTTTTGAAAAAAGGGGTAAAATTGTTGTAATTGTAAAAATCCTTGCAAAGGGGTTATTTGAAAAAATGAAGAACAGTCGTGGTTACCAACTTTTGTGTTGAGTTTGTGGGGGGGGGGGGGGGGGGGGGGGGGGGGCTGGGGCTTGATCCAATCAGTATTTATAAGAGGATTTTGCATAGTAATTCGTAGTATTTAGGACTGTTAGGGTTACTAGTATAGTATTTCAACCATCCAGAACATAGGTTTATGTGCAAAATTAAACCAACGTTACATACAAAATGTGGTGATCTTCTACTCGTTCGTTACGTTTGTTTACAGTATGAAATATAACCTAGAAACATAATGTAGTTGTTGCTCTCATCTTATTGATGCGACTATGATAGAAATGTTATGATGTTCTTGAATATAATAAATGGGAATGTTTTCATTAATTCCACAATGCGGAATCCATTCCAGAGTCAAGTTTGTCAATCATCTTCAGTTTAAAAGCATGGGTGGATTTCAGTTCCAAAATCCTGTTGCTGACCATCATGAATGGCAAATGTAATAAGGACAAATAAACAAAGTATGATAATACAGAGTTACTGCTTTAATTCACAAGTTTTACTTTAAACATATTAGTATTTAACGATCAAAAGCACTTGGAACTTTAAAATAATGCAACACAATGCGTAACTACACCACTTCGTGTTTGGTCTTTAACCCTAACCCCGGCGGAGATATTTTGGTGTGGATCAGGGGAGGGGGGAACATTGAGGGATTTTGAACAAACAAACCACCGCAGTCCGACACGGAGAGCTTACCCGGGCAGTAATTTGGTGCCCACATTTTAGCTCGATCGATGTCAACTTTGCATACACAATGTGGTGATCTTCTACTGGTTAGGGTACTAAGTCGTGATCCTTAATGATCCCATAGTACCTTCCCTTGTTGAATTGTCTTGTGATGGTGAATAAGGATCGCATTTTGTCAGTGTTGGTATATTGAAAGCCAAACCATACTGACCAATTACAGTTTGCATCCACCCACCTCCTTAATAAGAAGGTGTGTGGTAGAATACTTAAACAAGCTACTGTGTTTTAATGTTAGTTAATAACTAGCATTTACTTTATATAGCGCTCTACAACGAACACAGCGCTTAACAATATCCAACAGCATTATATACAAGAGAAATACAAAGAAAATGATATACACACATACATATTTTTTCTTTCTATTTTGCCTTGCTACATTTCAAATTTGCCAAGACAAAGTTTGCTAGCATCAGCCGACTTCCGTAACCCATGGGTGCTTTTATACTTAACATGGTCTCAAAATGATTGACACCAGCTTGCCTATGTAATGGATTTCTCAGAGTCTATTATAATTATACCCTTTTATCATAACCAAGGTCGTTTGGCTCAAAATATAGGCACCATAAATGTTCTTAAAGGGGCGTGTACATCTCAAGTGTTTGTCCTGGACAAAAATCACATGACTCCCTACGTATCTGAGTCTCCGTGTTTCCATGTAATAATACCCATGGTGCAATAGATTTGCCGCGCCGAATTTCAATCGAAAAAACGTAATGGCCAACATTTTATGTACGAACGAAATACTAAGGTGTCTAGAATCGTTTCGAAAAGTAGTGTTATGCATTATAATGAAATCAGAATTACAATCTCCTTCAGCATATAATCAACTTTTGGGCGATAATCCTATGTTAAAAACGCACAACAATCGAAATATAAAGCATTTTAGCCCGCATTTTTGCCCCGATTCATGTGATATTCGTATTTTTGACTTTATGTATTTTATTTTCTAAATAATTATGTGTAGTCTTCATTAGCTCAGTCGGTAAAGCGCCGGCTTCATAATCATGAGGTCAGTGGTTCGAATCCTAGAATTGTTATACTTTTTTCTGTTTGTTATTTACACTTTATTTTTAAAAATTGACAGGATTGCATATCGTTCGCAATATTTATTGAATGTTGAATGATACTTTTTTCTTCTTTTGCAATTTCACTGCGATAAAGAATATCCTATAAATATGTTGTGTTGACTATTCCGTTCGATTGAACTATGGAGATTGGAGACCCTAGCTAGTCTATCAATGAACATGATTTGCAAAGGCCAATTGTTATGTAAATAAAAAGCCAATCGGCTAATATGTCCTTGAATCGATTTTCTTATTTCCTATACGACCGATATTTGTATTTGCTGATTTGCTCCAAACTTAAAAAAAAGAGAGTGGTACCTTCAAAAATACGTAACGCGGTTTACGGCTTTCACGGCCTGGTGTGAGCGACTGTATTTGGCGTGGATTTGATACCGTGCTCAGTGGCGAACCCAGGGGTCCAGGGGCCGGTGCCCCCCTGAAATATCCTCGTCGGTAAACTTGAGCTTCCGTCGGTACAGTCAGATGCCAACGTTGAGTGAGTCTATTGTATACGAAGAGAATTCTTTTTCCCTTGAAAAGCGGATGTCGATATCGTGCAATTCAATATGCCAAAATGTCAGCCTTATACAATGACAACATTAAGGCATTTAAATGCGGTTCAACGTCATGTGACTAGGGGGATATTTCCCGTGGCCCTGACCCCTGTCTCATTAACCTGACCCCTGTCTCATTACAAGCTTTAAATTAATAACCTTCCACGATCATCAATGTATTGCTCTTTACATTGAATCCAAACCTAGCTTGCAGCGACACCGTTTTCACATTTAGAATACAATTTAGAAACTGGGTTCAATTTGGCTAAATTTCGTCGAATACTCAATAGTTCACCACTAGTTCATTATTATAGAGAACACATAGACCCGTCAGTAAGTAGTTATGGCCGAGCGGTTACGAATATGGACTAGTAATCTAATAGATTCTCCCCTCCTCGGTTCGAATCCTGCTGAATACATTTTTTTAGAAAAAAAAACTATTTAGTCTCTGTGTTGGTAAATGGCGTATATTTTTACCGTAGGTGAATAAAAGTCGTGGCCCTGACCCCTGTCCAAAAATGTATTACAAATAAATATATTTTTGATCAAGTTTAATTAATACGTTAGGAACATTTCTTGTGCATAAAGTTTTTGCTATGACGTCTAAAAATCATCAAAAATACGATGTTTACGATCGCATCGAAAACGCATCTTTATTGACTCAAAGATATTAACAAAAATCGTTTTTTTTATTAAATCGGAAATGACATCTTACATAAATAGGACTTCCCCTTCAAAATGAGCCTAAGATGATCAAAAATTGATGGAGGCAATCCTTCACAATCGCGAGTTGTAAATGATCCGATTTCTATTTGGTGTTTTTTTAAATCTCACTTCACTGGTGGCCGGGGCGAACAAAATAGACGGTATGTTCATGCCTTGATTTCTGACTGGGTAGATTTGCGATTTCTACCAGGCGATTTTGTCAGCTATTGTTGACAATGTCATCGCTACCCCCACTTTTCAATATTTCAGCTACTGACGAGAAGAAGAAAATTGAGTCGTTTTTACGATTTTTTTGTCGGTACATCATGACTTTCGTATTCCAGTGAAATTGGTTAACAATTTGCTCAAAAAACAGCAAATAAAACCTCTCAGATTTGACTCATAAATGCCACTAGAATTGAACAACATTGTGCGTTGCGCGTACTGCCGCGTAAGGGGTCGTCCAAAATTATCGCCATTTTCACTTACGTACAGAGTGTACGTAACTTTTTACCCCTCCCCCTCCCCCCTCGAGTTACGTCCAAATTATGGACGACCCCTAATCATACCGTGGTATCGCGTTGCGTGTCGCGTTTGCGCAAATGCTAACTGCTAGCTTCACTGTCTATAATCACTGTCATAATGGTATAATGACATTTACTAAATTCAAGCTATTTCACACGAGCATGTTTCGTCGTTGTTCGCGGAGCTGCGTCCAGATGCCTGAAATGTGCTAACTATTATTACAAGATACCTAACAAGCTAACTAACGTGCATGACGATATCACGATTGACGCGCGGTCATTTTTTGAATGTGCCCGGTACGCACCTCTGGGTTTACGCACATACGAATGCACACACCCCCGCACGCATAGAATGGAGTTGACTATAGCATTATGACACTGACTATACGCTACTTGTACGCAATCCTATTTCAAAATAAAAGTAAGGCTCTCCTCTAGTATCAGCGGGCCCAACCGATATTTTAAACCAGCTAATATGCATAAAAATAATATAATTTATTAATATGCACAGTACGAACGCATTGTCAGCTATAACTTGAATTTCATTTAATTAAAATTGGTCATTTCAAACGGGAGATATGTGCACTTTTCCAAGGTACCTCTATGAATGCAAAAGTTTAACTCACGCATTTTGAAATGTCAATCAATGGCGTGTTGGTACTATATTCACAATGCCTACAATGGACAATGGGGTATATTTGGAACACTTTCATGTATAAATTCAAGTATAAACAATAAAGAAGTAGCTAGTGTACTCCTTAGTGTAAACTTTTTAGTTTATAGCAAAACAGCTAAGAACTATGTTTGATTCTCATTCATATTTAGTTTATTGGTTATTTTGGTCTTTAATCAGTTTGTTATATTTATTTTAACAACAAACATAATAATCAAACAACATTATTATATAGTGGGTGTGGTTTGAGATGTCAGCAGGCAATTTGATTGGTTTTTGGCTGATTTTCAGCCGACTCGCCCATGCATTTTTTTTATTTTTTATTTTTTTATTCTTATTTATTCTATGATACGCAATAAATTTATACAATAACATCAATATTTACAAAATAATATAATATACTAATAGCAAGTATGTACAATGTGGCAATCGATTAAAAACGACATAATTGATATACATGATGACATAGTAATTACAGAGAAATCAGTCTACGAAGACAGAGTTCTTTTTCAAATAGGAATAGCAGATTTGGGTGGTTGCCGTATCTAAACTTGCTTATGCATAGTTTCCCAACGGCGATGATGAGGTTAATAAATTTTAAATCGTGATGGTCATAAGTATTATTGTGATAGTTCAATATAACAATTTCAGTGGTCAATACAAAGCATGTTGATAATTTACGCGAGATAACTTGACTAGCGTAAGACCAAAGCTGTTTAACTAGATTACAATTGAAAAAGAAATGGTCGATATAGTCAATCACGTTGCATGTGTGACAAATATTATTCTCTACCTTACCCATCTTACATAGAAGTACTTTGGTTGGATAAATATTGTGGAGGATTTTCCAATTTAATGAGATCAACCTCGCTTCATCGGTGCACTGTGGAGTGGCGAGCCAAATGTCGGTCCAATTGAATGAGTAATTGGGGAATCTAAGTGGCCAGAAATTTGTACACAGAGGAGGAACATACAAATTGTGAATCATGGCCTTCCTAAAACCTTTGTTTGTACAGGTATCAATAGGGACTGAATTAAAATAAACATCTTCTCCGTTGTTGTCGGGAGTTGTGGCATTGTCGCAAGGAGGCTTTGTTAATTTCCAATCAATGGGAAGCGCATTGCGGAGAGCGTAATACTGCAAAATTACGGCACCCTTATCCTTTAGACGATTACGGAAGTGGTTAATGGAATAGAAAGAACCATCATCGTCAAATAGGTCACCCACAAAAATAATTCCCGACTTAATCCAGTCTATGAAGAATAGTGTGTTATTTTTCAATTGGATAACATCATTATTCCATATAACTTGATTAAGACATGATGCAATATCATCTTTGATTATAACTTGCTTAGTGTCGAACCAGATTTTAAATAGCTTATAGTAAAAAGAAGGTAATCTCTTTAACATAATATGACACATGTTGTTAAGCTGCTTAAATGTACAGTTACAATTAAAAATATTCATACCAATACCCAACTTGTTTATATAGTACAATGGGATATTTTTCCAACATGCAATATCTGAGTTGTTAAGTTTCTTAATCCATGACAGCTTTAGTGAATCGAAAAATAGTTTGGTGTGAAACATGTTTATACCACCTTTATCGTAATCTGCAATCACTGTGTTACGTTTGACTGCTTCTTCTCTGCCCCAAATAAATTTGAAGAACATGTTATTGAGTTTCATAATAATTTTATCAGGGATATCCATGACAGAGGCAATGTATGACAATTGTGATGCTAACAGTGTTTTAACAATCAAATTTCTACCTGTCATTGCATTATGACACAATTTGTATAGTTTGGGCGGGGTTTAATTCATTCGAAAAATAATACCTTCAGTGCGTATGATCAACGCGTCATCGCGTTAGCGTCCCCTACACAAAGTCACCGCCGTATGCGTTGTGGGTATAACGCAGCGATGACAGGTGCGTGTGTGCTAAAGAACGCGATTAATTTGAAGCAGGATGTTGGAAAACAGCTCGCTGGATTCGCCGATTTTATAAAGGGGAAATTTGTTGTTGTTTGTTTAAAATAAATCTAACAAACTGCGTTATTTTATGATAAAAGATCAAAATAACTAATAAACTAAATAATTATTAGAATGAAAATAAAAAAACATAGTTCTTAGCTGTTTTGCTATAGACGATGGTCTTATAATGTATAGGCTGTACCATATTTGTGTCGTCGTGTATAGCCGCCTGCGGCGACCATACACGAATCCAAATATGGTACAGCCTATATACACTGTAAGACCATCGTCTATAGCAAAACAGCTAAGAACTATGTTTTATTCTCTAAACGTACAACAACTTTCCCCCTTTATAAAATCGGCGAATCCATCGAGCTGTTTAACAACTTCTTGCTTCGAATTAATTGCGTTCTTTAGCACACGCGCATATGGCAACGCTGGGTTACACGCACAACGCATACGCCGGCGACTTTGTGTAGGGGGCGCTAACGCAATGATCATGCGCACTGAATGTATCATTATTCAAACGAATCAAGCCCCGCCCTAAATGTCTCATAATATATATTGCGTATCAGATGAAAATCAGCAATAAAACACCAATTACAGTCCAGTGACATCCAAAACCACACCCACTGTAAAGAATCTACAATATTGCAATGAAATCAAAGTAAAACAAAGTACACCCTAACACATAAAGAAGTTCGTCACACTTAAGTGACGTGTGACGACCCATTTTTACTCTTCAAATTGAAGGATGTTAATGATTTGAACAACCATAACGAACAACAGTTTATAACAGAAGGGAACAATAACAGACAAGGCATTGAGAGACTATTTATGTTTCTTTCAAACAAGTTTAAAACTTTCCACGCGGCTATTTTAGTTTTACCACACAAAACAGATGTTTCAAAAGCCTTTCAGAAATTTCAAGTAATCTCAAGAATTAGTGAATCAATACTAGTTATATTTGTACTTATTTTAATGTATTTCTTGTGGTGATTCCAAATATGGTGATGGAAATTCAATCATTTTGACATTTTTGAAACATTTTGTTCGGTTCATAGACGCCTGCCGCGTGGAAAGTGTTAACACACACACCCCCACCCTTTTGTACTTTGCCAAAGAGGTGAAATAATTCCGATATTCGTGATCGTAACATTTTAATGAAATGGTAATATGTCAAAGATGATGAAAAAACCTAGACCTGAATCTCATTGATTTTAATGATGGGCATCGATGGGTAGGCGCAGCCTACTATATCATTTTGGGACAGCCTGTACAGGGTGTATCAAAAAAATTAGGACACTTTTTGATGATGGTTTAAATCCTTGTTAAATCACTGAGGCATGACCAATTTTTATTTCAATGTAAAGTACAACCGATAAAGATAAAATCCTGAAAAGATAAGAAAAATCCATCATTAATTAAGGAAATTGTGACCTATTAGGTAAGGCAGTCTATTTTGTATAATGTACAATGGTCATTAACACAGTAACAGTAGAGTAACATGAACGCACACTATTTAATTATGCCGATTCTACTTCTTATCATGCTAATGAACCATCCATCTACAGTGGGTTCGAGAACTTTTTTAATTTGCACAGAATATGCATGCATCTGATTTGTGGATTATTTAGCCAGTATTGATTTGTGCCAGAATTAAATGGATTACCAAACTTATCTTTGCTATTGACTGATAGGCTATTTTCTATGTTCATAATTATTGTAACGTATTGAAACGTAAACCATGTTATTTACTGGTCTATACATGTAAATCCCATTGTACAAACCAGTAAATGACATGGTTTACGCAAATTATGCTAGTTTTCTTATTTTTCATCGGATTGATTTCATATTTTCAGGATATCATAATAATTAATTGGGCTTTACATTGAGACTAAATTGGTCATGGTCCAATGATTATATTAATTATTACACCGTCATGAAAAAGTGTCCTATTTTTTTTGATACACCCTGTATATGAATAAATGCACCAAATTGGAAATTGGACAATTTGCGCATTTGACATTGAAATATTCTCTGAATACGTGTCATTTATTTAGTGTTAGCATACAACTGAAGATTTTGAACACTTTGGAGTACGTCTCATGTATTTAATGTTAGCATAAAACTGAAGTTTTGTTGACAATTTGTTTTTGCAAAAGCCGCATGAATATAAATAATGAAATCTGAAAAATTATCAGCACGTGTTTACCATGTTGAATCAATGTGTCTTATTTAAGTTATGCGATCAAACATTTTAGCTCATATAGCTCATGGGGCCTCAGATATTTTTTTTGAACTTGTTGAATTATTTCACTGAAGTTTAAAAGGGTATCAAAAGAACGTATTTAGATATATAGATAGATGGATATATTAATGGATAGATACGAGGGGGTATCATAAAGTTTTAGAAAACACCCAGAAGTGAAGGAGCCAGAAACTTAATTTTGTTATGTGATCCTTCAGACATCTTTACTAAGTCCCTGTGCAAAGTTACACATTTCTCCTACTTTTTATTACCTGTCCACAGACCGCCATTGTAGAGATCCTCAGATTGACCGCCATCGATTGATTCTCAGATTGCCTCAGATTGTGTTATTCCCAAAACAGCAATACATAGTTTAAAGTTTAGACAGAAAGAGGTCAAAGGTCATTACAAATAAGCTTGGTGACAATAAACTTATGGGTAACATGGGGTGTACACACATTGACCTCTAATGACCCCTACATGACCTTTGACCCTTTCTGTCAACACTTAAAACTATTTGGGAATAACATAATCTGAGGCAATCTGAGAATCAATCGATGGCGGTCAATCTGAGGATCTCTAACAATGGCGGTCTGTGGACAGGTAATAAAAAGTAGGAGAAATGTGTAACTTTGCACAGGGACTTAGTAAAGATGTCTGGAGGATCACATAACAAAATTAAGTTTCTGGCTCCTTCACTTCTGGGTGTTTTCTAAAACTTTATGATACCCCCTCGTATATTGGTTCAAACGGTCTTTGCATAATTATATGAACAAAACAATAAATGAGCATTTTTAGATGGTTTCAGCTTATTTTACAACTTATATAGCCACTTTTTGGCGCATCCGTTACGTCGGTAGCCTCAATTATGTTGAGTTTTGACATAAAACTATAGTCGGTATACCCACTTATTTAGTCTCACAGTAGTGGCACAATACAAATATTGTGTTATGATGTGCTCAAGACCGGGAGTCAAGACGAGAGAGATTTAGGACAGCGGACAGCGTTTTATAATTGCGCTCTTGCAGCGATGAGCATGATGTCAGAGTTCAGCACGGTATCAAATCTACGCCAAAATACTGTCGCCCATACCAGGCCGCGTAAGCCGTGAACTGCGTAATGTATTTTTGAAGATACAACTCTCTTTTTTGAAGATTGGAGCAAATTACAAATATCTGTGTTGAAGGAACTAAAAAAAATCGATTCAAGGATATAAGCCGTCTGGCTTCTTATTTACATAACAATTGGTCTTTGCAGACCATGTCCATTATAGACTTGCTAGGGACTCCATAGTTCATTAATGGTTCAATCAACACAATTATATTTACAGGACATTCTTTATCGTAGTGAAATTGCAAATGAAAAAGTATCATTCAACATTCAATAAATATAGCGAACGATTATAAGCAATCCTGTTATTAAAAAAAAAAGGTGTAATAACAAAAAGAAAGAGACATTTACAAGATTCGAACCACTGACCTCATGATTGTGAAGCCAGCGCTCTACCATTTGAGCTAATGAAAACTATGCATGAAACAGTTTTAAAATAAATTTAGATATAGTTTAAAATACGAATATCACTGAAATCGGAGGGTAAAATGCTTTATATTTCGATTTTTGTGCGTTTTTATCAAAGGTTATCGCCCAAAAGTTGATTATATGCTGAAGGAGATTGTAATTCTGATTTCATTATTATGCATTGCACTTCTTTTTGAAACTATTCTAGACACAGTTCGTTCGTACAATAATTTCAACATTACGTTTTGTCGATTAAAATTCGCGGCAAATCTATTGCACCATGGGTATTATTACGTGGGAATACGGAGACTCAGATACGTAGGGAGTCATGTGATTTTTGTCCAGGACAAACACTTGAGATGTACACGCCCCTTTAAATGGTTGTTGGTGGCAATCTTTGAAATCTAAGGTGAGAATAATTAACTCTTACAGGGAATCCTGTAATGACTTCATGAACATTAAATTATTCAAGAACAACATATACTGTGTTTCTAGGTTGAATGGTTCAGCCGATATGAATATGAATAGTTGGAATATAGAAAGTGTCTGTCATCTTGGAATTAATGTTGAAGTCAAATCATAATACTTCAATATTGGATCGGATCACTGTATCACTGTATCGGGTTTCAGGGCATAAAGTTAGTCAAAAAAGACACAGAAATCATACGATTTCATTCCAAGATTGCTTGGATTTCATGCAGAAGAGAGATTCCAAATTTATAAACTATCCACCGTATTAGATTCATAGGCATACAGTAAATGGACATACACATATCAATCATGTCTTCAGGTCTATATTTCTAGAAGACATACGATTTTCCAAATTTCAAGAGTGCCTCTGGCTGCCATTTTGGATATTGCTGTTTCTCTCAGCAGTTGCCCACTTTTGCGAGGGGAATATGAGCTAATTTTGTGTATAAATACACTATAGTATCAAAAGCCACCCTTAACTTTCCTTTGCTCTTGTGTTCCCTGGATCGCTGAATATGACCCTACTAATGGTGCTGTTTTTTGTTTGTTTTTGTATATAAAGAGCAAGGTGAACAAAAGCCCAACAGACATTTACTTGGTCTCACAGCCACGCTCAAATGGGAAATGGTGTTCCCTTTGTATAGAAAAGTGTTTCTAAACTGAAATTTTCCCTCAATACGATGGTATGCGTCCCAAAAATTCAAGCTGGTGCCTAAAGTGTCATTTTAAAAATCCATAATGGCTGCCATAGGGGTCAAAATTCAAAATGGCCGCCAAAATAATGCAATTTGATATCAGGTAACTTCCCTTACAGATTTTAACATTTACACATCAGAATATTGAATAACTAGCGGCGTACCCTCGCTACGCTCGGGCACTCGCTAGCTGAGTATTATTATTTAAATTAGATACCTTCATGATTTGAAGCAAAATGGGCATAGATAATGAGTTCAAAATTGTAGATCCCTGAATTATTTTTTTTCATTTGAAATAGACTTTGTTCACAGAAATTGAGTTTTGTGATATCTTTGAATCTCGGACCCAATTTCAATACCCCATTTAGGAGGGAAACAATGTTATAGTTACCCCATTTGTTGGAAGTGGCTCTTTTTACTTCAGGCTTTTCTTCCATCTTTTCCAACTTTCATTTCATTCAGCCATCATGCTTAGGCTTTTTAAGCCTGGCCCGAGCATTTTCATTTTGCTTGAGCCTGGTCCCTTCAGGACCCAAGCGTGTGTCCATACGAACCGACGGTTTAAACAAACAAACAAACAAACAACCCCCCCCCCCCCAAAAAAAAAAAATGTGCAGTACCAATCCCATACCCCATATAGTGTATACATGGTATAGAAGATAGTGTGCGGTTAGTCGTCAACATGATCAAAGCGTATATTATAGGCTATTGTACAATAGCAAGAGGTCCTTGATACTCTGGTGCCCTTAATCCTAATATCGGTGCCACGACGCCCTTAATAATCCAGGGATATTAATAAGGCCTACCCAGAAACGCTAAATATAATTAGGTATCCCATAATAAAACATGAAATAACCACTCTGGTAGGCCCTACCCCATACATCCTTAAAATCCAGTTATCACAGGTACCCTTAATATTCCATACTCCAGGTACCCAGTGTACCCTTATAATCCAGACAGGCCTACCCACCCCATGTGTTCATACACACGTGTAGGCCTAGATTTCACAACCCCCTTCGCGGACGCCCACGCCCACGCCCCCCCCCCCCCCCCCCCCCCCTAAAAGTTGCCAAGTCTCTCAAAGAACACGCCGCCGCTGTCCGCGACGCTACTGGGTTTTTTAGTGGTTTTATTGAGTTTTATGGTGGGTCTTTCATAGTTGGCGGGAGGCAGGTTCTCACCATGATAACTTTGTACCCACCCAGTCCAGTGTTAGCCATCCGTTTATTTTTCGGCCTATTGACATTAAATTATTTCTCCAGTAGGACTATTTCTGCGTGCATATTTTGCTCTAACAGTGCCTTGTTTATTTATAGGCCTATCCCCCATGTATAATATGATATCACGGTTTTCTGGCCTATCTATGTTTTTATATAGCACGCCCTGCCCGTGGCCCGCATTGTGGATGGATCCGCGATGGGACTGAGGCACTGTCGTATAAACGCATTTTCCCTGTCACTATTAACACATGTTATCCTGGATGCAACCCTACGGTTTGCGCCTTATACGGTTTGCGCCGGCCTTGCTCCCAGTTCCTTCAAAGGGGTCCCTGGCTATTATGATTGACTTTTTGTTGTTGTCTCATAATCATGCCGTTTTCTTGTACTATAGGGTTTGCACTATGGAGCAACGGATGCTTACCGCCTTTACTCTACCACATAACAAACTACGCTTTGCGTCACTAACGCGTGTGCACCTACGCGTGTTCCGGTATCGCCCGATTACGCGTGCGCCGGCAATCGCCCGATTACGCGTGCGCTGGCGATCGCCCGATTACGCGTGCGGTGCGCCGGCCATCGCCATGGCGTGCCCAGCGTATACGCGGCGCGTAGCAATAACGTAGCAACGGGCTGTAAAAGCCCAAATTTCACGAAATCTAACCCAAATTTAAAAAATCAAACATAAACTGGTTCGTCGTGGGACCCATACGCACTCGCACAGAAAATTTGAAGTCAATCGAAGGTGCGGAAAGGGGAGAACATCTCAGGACAGGAATGGGCAACTCCGTATTATATAATAGACTAGCGGCGTACCCTCGCTACGCTCGGGCACTCGCTAGCTGAGTATTATCTTAATTGTTGCAAAATGGACATAGGTAATGAGTTCAAAATTGTAGATCCCTGAATAATTGTTTTCATTTGAAATAGACTTTGTTCACAGATATTTGTGATATCTTTGAATCTCGGACCCAATTTCAATACCCCATTTAGGAGAGAAACAATGTTATAGTTATCCCATACACCCCCCCCCCCCCAAAAAAAAAAAAGTTGTACCAACCCCATACCCCATATAGTGTATACCTTGTAGAGAAGATAGTGTGCGGTTAGTCGTCAACATAAAATAGCAAGAGGTCGTTGATACTCCATGTGCCCTTCTAATATCGGTGCCTTAATAATCCAGGGATATGAATAAGACCTACCCAGAAACGCTAAATATTATTATAGGTATCCCACAATAAGACCTGAAATAACCACTCAGATAGGCCCTATCCCATACATCCTTAAAATTCAGTTATCACAGGTGCCGCTAATATTCCATACCCATACTCCAGGTACCCATGGTATAACCGTATCGCGGACGCCCCCCCCCCCCCCCCCCCCCCCCCCCCCTCCACTAAATTTGCCACGTCTCTCATAGAACACATAGGTATTAAATAGATTAAGGTCCGCGACGCCACTGGTTTTATTAAGTGGCTTTATTAAGTTGTATAGTGAGTCTTTCATGATTGGCGGGAGGCGGGGTCTTATGATCACTTTGTACCCACCCAGTTCAGTGTTAGCCATCCTTTATTTTATTTTCCGGCCTATTGACATTAAATTATTTCTCCAGTAGGCTTAAACCAGAGAGATGTTATTTCTAATTACACCTCCCTGCTTAAACGTAAGTGTATTTTGCTCTAACAGTATACCTTATTTATTAATAATAGGCCTATCCCCCATGTATAATAATATGATATCACGGTTTTAGCTGGCCTATTCCCTACTGGCCTATCTATGTTATATAGCTGTCCGTGGCCCGCGTTGTGGATGGTTCCGCGATGGGATTGAGGCACTGTCGTATATACACGCAGTTTCCCTGTCACTATTCACAACTGTTATCCTGGATGCAGGCCTACGGTTTGCGCCTTATACGGTTTGCGCCGACCTTGCTTCCAGTTCCTTCGAAGGGGTTCCTGTATACCCTGGCTATAGGATTGCCTTTTTGATGTTGTCTCATCACCCATTTCCTTGTACTATAGGGTTTGCACTACTACGGAGCAACGGATGCTTGCCGCCTTTACTCTACCACATAACAAACTACGCTTATATTGCGCCACTAACGCGTGTGCACCTTACGGTGTGCGCCATTACGCGTTCGCCGAGAGTCTCCCGATTATGCCGCGTGCGCCGGTAAACGCCTGATTACGCGTGCCCCCCACAATCGCCTGATTACGCGTGCACCGGCGATCGCCCGATTACGCATGCGGTGCGCCGGCCATCGCCATGGCGTGCTCAGCGTACACGCAGCGCTTAGCAATAACGTAGCAACGGGCTAAAAAAGCCCAAATTTCACGAAATCTAACCCAAAATAAGAAAATCAAACATAAACTGGACAATTTTGGGACCCATACGCACTCGCACAGAAAATTTGAAGTCAATCGAAGGTGCGGAAAGGGGAGAACATCTCTGGACAAAATGGGCAACTCCGTATTATATATAAGATATCATGTCTGTTGAGGTTACAAATTAAAAAAGGTCATTTTCAAATTTCAAAATGGCCACCATATGGGTCATTTTCAAAATGGCTACCAAATAAATTCTTTAATTTCCAATACGGTTAGACGTTAATTAATTTAATCAAAGTTTGTGTCTACATAATATGTTTTGGGAAGTCAGGAAGTTAAAAAAATGTCATTTCAAAAATCAAAAATGGCCACCATAACCTTCATAGTTCAAAACGGCTGCCAGAAATTCAAAATGTCACATTAGGGTCTCACAATACATACATTTTGAAGACATTTGATTATCCATGTTCTAGTTTTTTAATTGACTTGAACACTTTAACTGATAAGTTTTAAAAAAGTAATTCCCCACGTCCAAAATGGCCACCACAAGCTGTGTCTAAAGTAACATCACTGTCGTTTTATGTGCAATTGTTGTGTTTGTCTCATGGAATTCATTGACAGAACCCATGCTATCACTTCACAGTGGACTCGCATGTTGGTAGCCCACCAGTAGCACTGAGTGGGCAACCGGTTGGGATCAACCGCTGGACACGGGGTTGGTCCTAACCAGTGGGCCACCGATTGTGCGTAACCGGTTGCCACGTGGAAGGTCCCTTCCAGTGGGCCACCGATTGTGCGCTAGTGATGGGCTACGAGAAGTGTACTTCTAGTAGCCCACTCGCCACTTCTAGTAGCCTACTAGAAGTAGCATTGAAATAACATGTGAGAATTCAAGGCTGACGAATTTTGAAGATGAAACGGGGCTTTTAACCCTTACAGCCCCAGATCCCATGAAATCCCATTTCCCAGCATCCTGGTTCCGCGTGGCGCTGAGGTTTTTGTGTGAAATAATGGCCCCGGGCAATATAGCTGGGCGAATACACTCGCCCAGCACAGCTTCCCCCGTGGCGCAGTTGGTAGAGTGTCCGCCCGCCAACCGAGAGGTCGTAGGTTCAAACCCCGGGGCGTGTCAGCTCTTGTTGTGTGTGCTTTTTTCGCTTGAAAAAAAAATTCGTTGGAAAATCCACCGGGTGGGTTAGGGTTAATGAATCAAAGGTAAATTTCTAAATTTGGCATTTAGCTTGAGATCCAAGAATTATTTGTTTATGGAACTACATAATTTGAAGTGTTTATAGACTGAAATGTTGTGCTGAATTCAAATCTGGTGAGTGTAAAATCCGAACCTGTGAGGAAAGTTGTCAAATTAAAGGGATACTACCCGAATTATGTTTTTTTAATGAAATTCACCTATAAATCATTTTCTTATGATTCTTTTAATATTTCACAGTTCTTTCTCATTACTTGTCCTAAATGAGAAGATCTGTAATGTTGAGAACTGATATAAAGTAATATCGGCTCACATTAAAGGGGTATTACCCAATTGTATGGTCCACAATCCTGAAATTTGGTTCAACATCTAGGAATATGCCTTTAATAATTACTCTATTCTATGATGGAATGATATAGCACAAAATCAAAAACATTTTTCTGAACTGAAATTTTGTGCTGATTTCAGATCTGATAAGTTTGTAAACCATTTGTAAGGGAAAAATGGTCAAATTAAAGGGACACTACCCGAATTTTGTTTTTTAATGAAATTCACCTAAAGCATTATGATTCTTTTAATATTTCACATTTCTTTCTCATTACATGTCCCAAATATGATGCTCTGTAATGTTGAGAACTGATATAAAGTAATTTCGGCTCACATTAAAGGGGTATTACCCAATTGTATGGTCCACAATCCTGAAATTTGGTTAAAAATATAGAAATATGCCTTTAATAATTACTCTATTCTATGATGGAATGATATACCACAAAATCAAAAACATTTTTCTGAATTGAAATTTTGTGCTGATTCCAGATCTGATAAGTTTGTAAACCATTTGTAAGGGAAAAATGGTCAAATTAAAGGGATACTACCCGATATTTTTTTAAAAATGAAATTCACCTGAAGCATTTTCTTGTGATTCTTTTAATATTTAACGTTTCTTTCTCATTACTTGTCCCAACTATGATGCTACGTAATGTTGAGAACTGATATAAAGTAATGTCGGCTCACATTAAAGGGGTATTACCCAATTGTATGGTCCACAATCCTGAAATTTGGTTCAAAATCTAGGAATATGCCTTTAATAATTACTCTATTCTATGATGGAATGATAAAGCACAAAATCAAAAACATTTTTCTGAACTGACATTTTGTGCTGATTCCAGATCTGATAAGTTTGTAAACCATTTGTAAGGGGGAAATGGTCAAATTAAAGCGACACTACCCGAATTTCGTTTTTTAATGAAATTCACCTGAAGCATTTTCTTGTGATTCTTTTAATATTTCACATTTCTTTCTCATTATATGTCCCAAATATGATGCTCTGTAATGTTGAGAACTGATATAAAGTAATTTCGGCTCACATTAAAGGGGTATTACCCAATTGTATGGTCCACAATCCTGAAATTTGGTTCAAAATCTAGGAATATGCCTTTAATAATTACTCTATTTTATGATGGAATGATATACCACAAAATCAAAAACATTTTTCTGAATTGAAATTTTGTGCTGATTCCAGATCTGATAAGTTTGTAAACCATTTGTAAGGGGAAAATGGTCAAATTAAAGTGATACTACCCGAATTTTATTTGTTTAATGAAATTCACTTGAAGCATTTTCTTATGATTCTTTTAATATTTCACATTTTTTTTCTCATTACTTGTCCCAAATATGATGCTCTGTAATGTTGAGAACTGATATAAAGTAATGTCGGCTCACATTAAAGGGGTATTACCCAATTGTATGGTCCACAATCCTGAAATTTGGTCAAAAATCTAGGAATAGGCCCTATGCCTTTAATAATTACTCTATTCTTTGATGGAATGATAAACCACAAAATCAAAAACATTTTTCTGAACTGAAATTTAGTGCTGATTCTAAATCTGATAAGTTTGTAAACCATATGGGGGAAAATGGTCAAAATAAAGGGATACTACCCAAATTATTATTTTTTTTAAAAATGAAATTCACCTAACATGTATAAAGCATTTTCTTGCGATTCTTTTAATGTTTCACATCTCTTTCTCATCACTTGTCCTAAATATGATGCCCTGTAATGTTGAAAACTTTTTTTTTACCTTTTAAGTTTATTAATCACCATTCTTTCTTCAATTACAAATACTTCATGATTACAAATCTCCACTCTTTTCTATCACAATCACATACATGTATATCAAATCAAACATGTTCAGTTTAAATTACAAACTATTCTTGTATCTTCTATGATATGTAGCTTTACAATATGATATAATTTCAAGTTACACATCTCATTGTTACGCACAATCATCTGATCAATGTAAATTGATGCTACTTAAATGTCAATTAATTTTCTGAATCTCAATTCTGATTTGAAAAGAAATAAAAGATTGGGATGATTCCTATATCTAAATTTACTAATTGACAATTTCGCTATCATAATTATACTAGCTAGTTATGAAATCTCTCTGTGTTTTGTCTGCATATTGGAATCACAGACACTTTTTTCATCAGTTCTTCTTTAAAGGTTTTTACTGTTGTCTTATCAATGTTAACATCTCTATCAGTACATCTTAAATAAATACACTTATCTTCTGTATGAGGATGTTTGACACATTTCCAATCTTTAGGAATTGCATTGATAAGAGCTAAATATTCCATTAATAGCCTATCATCGTGTGGCATTTTATTTCTTAACTTTACTACATCTAACATTTTCCCGTCTTTACCAAATAATTGATTAATCTTAATGATTCCTGATTTTATCCAGAGCTTAAAGTGAATCGTCTTTCCATTGTATCTAATGTGCTCATTGTTCCAAATTACTTGGTTGTTATTATTTTCTATACGCTTTATTTGTTCAACCGTATTGCATTTGAACCATATTTGTATCAACATTTTATAAAACGACGGCAGTTTGTTTAAAATATCAATACATTGTTTACTTAAAGTTGTTAGAGAACAATTACAATTGAATATATTCAAAAAATATCAAATTTTCTAATGTGAAAGAAAGCATTATTTTTCCAAGCGGATGTGTCATTGTTTAGCTTTTTTTTTACCCATGACATTTGTAGTGAGTATAAGAATGACTTCAAATCTATCATTCTTAACCAACTCTAGATCACCACACGGCAACAGATTTCTTTTCTGACACCCAAAATTCACCAGAAAGGACACCCGACCCCCCCCCCCCCGGATTTGAACCACGGACCTCCAGCACCCGGGCCAAGATCCTAACCACAAACCGGTTCCCAGTCGACACTCGGCGAGTATATTCGCCTCGTTATATAGCCTGGGTGGGTTTTGTAGCCAAAAAACCTGCACGCCGGGTTATAGAAACACTTTTTCCACGCAGTTGCCGTATGGTGTAGTAGGGTTAGGATTGTTCCACCTTGGTCATAATTTAACATCAGTGTTTTACGTTTGACTCTTTCTCCTTTCCTCCATACAAATTTTTGAAATATACTGTTTAATTGTGTAATGACATGTTCCGGTAAGACAATGACTGAACTTACATACCTTATGTTAATTGAGATGCCATTAAGCATTGAACTATTAATATTTTGCCAACCATTGACAATTGTCTATATTTCCATGCTAAATGTTGAAAACTGATATAATGTTGAAAACTGATAATGCAATTTTGGCTCACAATAAAGGGGCATTACCCAATTTTATGGTCCACGATCCTGAAATTTGGTTAACAATTTAGGAATATGCCTCTAATAATTACTCTTTTCTTTGACGAAATGATAAACGGTACCACAAAATCAAAAACATTTTTTTGAAACGAAATGTTGTCAAAAATTCTGAAATTTGGTCAAACAAATCCTGACATTTGGTCAAACAAATCCTGAAATTTGGTCAAACATCTAGGAATATGCCGTTTATAATTTCTATTCTCTACTTAAGTGAAGTGTCAACCCTATTATGTTGATGATCAACTTTTGCTTCTAAGTTTGAGAATATTGAATAACAGTTACATAAAGTATACATTTATAGAAAGGAATTTTGATAAGGAATCCGATGGTGATATCAATGTGATACCAAATAAACTACATTTTGAGAAATGAACCAAAAATAAAAATGGTAATTTGTTTTAATATACATTTTTGTAAACAAGACAATTTTGTCTAGTTAGCATTTTTTTCTTATTCCAAAATAAGGCTTAGTTTTGGAAATATTGCTAAAAACATCGGAAAAGTGTAAAAGTCGTGTTTTGGCATACATTTCGCTAGAAATGGATGCATATCTCGAGTTTAAAATCCATAATCGAAAAAAGAAAAAAAAATCGAACTCGCAACTAGCAACTCGCTACTCGCAACTCACACATTATCCAAACCCTATAATATGGTTAACGTTTGATTCGAAGCTCGCATCTTTTCGTGTTACACACGGATTTTGGCTTTCGCGACATGATTTTAATTTACACATTTATTTTTGCTCCCCTGAGGTAGTAAAAGTATACATTTTCTGAAGGGAAATTGCGTGAGGAAACCAAATATTAGCTATACCAATGCCATTTTGCAGGCAGATAGCTTGTTATTAGGGGTTTAGAATGATACAAATTTTGTTCAGATAGCTTTTGGGGGTTTAAAAATATTTAAGGAATATGACAGCATCACACTAAAAAGTGTCACAGCACCACCCTATTGGGAGGCGAGCTCATAACGTGTGACCATATCAATACATGTTTTTGCAATAGAAACAACTAGATCAAGGGGACAATAAAACACTGCAACCAACCTTTTCCTTTATTCAAACACCAGTGTCATCCCCCATATGGCCACACGTTTTGAGTTGGGCCCGCAATAGGTGGTGTTGTAACATTTGTGCGACCAACATACAGATTATTCGGGGTGTAACATATTAATTACATGTGCTATACTCTCATATTTGGTACCAATTTGAAGGGAATATTCATACCAATAACTCTAAAGTCAAAAACATGCTTTTTGATGACTTATTAAATAGTAATTAGTAATTAACTAACTTCGATTAGCCATTTTTGCACGGTGGTGGAGGAGGGGAGCATGAGGAGGGGAGCATAAATTTGAGGCAATTTCCAAAGAAAGCTCAAAATAGGTCATAATACCTTAGTAAATTGTTTAATTCAGTTATTAAGTTATTACTTACTTATTATAAGGTCATGAACAGGTTACTAATTAATTATCTCAATTTAACTTATTAACTAACTAATTATTCTAACTTAATTATTAAGATAATGCTGCAATTAAAATTTGCGACACATATTTTACGGTGAAAAGATGATCGCACAAAATTACTATACTAAACATTACCCCTGACAAATTATATATCACTGGAAAGCTCTAACTGTGAAGAGTTGAAATATGCACACTTTTCAAAATTTCCTTTTTAAAAAAAGAAATCCACACATTTCGATCTCAAGCCTTTTATGACTTCACCCTACACCTTTTCTGATTGAATTTCTGGATTCCTGAGACAATTTCATTTCCAAAAATGTATACTTTTATGGGGGGTTGGATGTCAAACAACAAAAATAGTGCGATTTCTGGAAAAACTTCTTGATCGTATACAATGCTATGGTTTTTCATAAAGTCTCATCATTTCTTTCTATTCACGTGTGATGAACAGGCGAGACACGCCGTTCGAGAACCGCCTTGTTGTATTTGTAGGCCTTTGTGTGTAAAACAAAAGAAGGGAGGGGGTGTCATAACTTTTTTCTTCTTCTATATTCCAGAGGGGGTCATAACTTTTTATTTTTAGTATCTAGGGAAGGGTCATGTTTTTTGGTTGTTACTTTCTTCCAGCTACCAGCCCCCGCCTGGTAGAAATAATGAACGGTCCCTAAGTCAAAACAAAATATTACTTATTGATCAACGGTATACAAATGTATATTCTATTCTAACAGGTTGTAACGATGCTACTGTACTGTACTCGTCTCAACGGGTTGCCCAGATCTGTCGTTGGTCTCGTGATTTCGATGATATGTTTTGACGCTATCAGAACTAGAAGAATATTACTCAATTCGCAAACACAACTTGTATATTGACTCGTTAGATTTCTTGGTTAACACAATATACGAGGGTCATTCAATAAGTTCTACCTCCTCCCTCATAACATCGCTAATATTAATGTCAACCTCATGACATTTGTCATGATTATAGCTCCGAATCATAGCTACAAAAGTGTAGCAAATGATAATTGATCCCTGTTTTACTTTTGTTATGACGCGGTCAGCATGGTCAACGCCAGAGAGAGATTTTGGACAACGGACACAGAAAATTACCTTAAAAATATACACATGTTTTCGGGTGTTTTTTTCGTATTGTATGGTTAGATATCATGGATATAAGAGCATGATTTAAATACTGAAAATGGACATGAATAAATGCTATCTTAACATGTTACAGTATTATCATGTATAAGATTGTAAACAATATTAACTATTGTAGGCTTGCAAATAGTGTACTATCAACTCAAATGTATTGCTATGCCTTTGGCATATACCTGAATACTGCCATCTGTCAAATTTTCGTTGTTACAACTTAAGCCACAATGATGCCTCGAATGTTAATTTTTTACCATAATAGTCACTTTATGAGTTTTACTTATGTGCAACCTTCAGAATAGTCAATCAGGTAATCAATGATAGAAAATTATAGCTTTGGCAGACTTTAAATCCCTCCATTTAGTTCGATATATTGAAGATCGCTTAGTTATCATGAAAGTCAAATATGACTTTTACAGGGTTCTCTAGGGGAAGGGTAAACTGAATGGTTGTTCTGACCTGGATCTGGCTAATCAGAGGGCATATTCTTTTCCAAACCAATCAGTCAACTTTATTGTTTACAGTCTGTTAAAGAGATATCTGACATTTATAATTGAACGATAGGTATGTTTTGCCTCTTACAATAGGCCAATTAAAAAGCACTTCGGAGATATCTTGCTGCTTTTCATCCGTTTCCGTCACACTAAATCGAGGTTTGGTTCTCACTGTATTTCCGGAAAAGTACAACCAGTACTCAGATCAATTTACATTGGATTTGTAGCTGAGGTTCCAAGCTACAATCGTGTGTTATTTGATAATACTGGCTTATATAATAATAAAGTTATGAGGTATATTAGGAGGTAGAACTTTTTGAATGACCCTCGTAGATTGAAGTATCTCTAATTGTTACACAATAATAATGTTTCACGACTATGCCGGAGTTTAACTGTTTTTCTCCTATGCTCTCTGCCATAGCCTTCAGCTTAGCGCTGCAGTATAAACTGACTTGATCTCAAGTTATCTTCACTATTTATTCTGTTAGATTAACTATACCACCCCACATCTTCACATTACCAAATATGGAATTGAATTTAGCATCTATTGATTTCTGGCTAAAACAATGACACATTTATCCCATCACCAAATTAGGAATCAATAATACTACAGGGTGGTTCAATAAAACGTTGACAGTTTTTTAAGCCATTTTTTTTTGAAATTCTGTAGATTTAAAAAAATCTTTTTTGAATATTCATCAACTATATGATCTTGACCATCTATGCTGAAAATATCGTTACAAATAACCTTACGGTTGCAAAATAACAGCTATTTGAACAAAGTCTGTCCCATTTCACTCTGTCCACGGGTACTGATTTCGCGACGTTACAACCTTAACCAGTGTGGTTCAATAAAACGTTGACAGTTTTTCAAAGCTATATTTTTCAAAATTATGGGATTTGGTTTAATTCTTTTTTTAAATATTCCTCAAAAAAATAATATTGGCCATCTATGCTGAAAATCTCAATGTTAATAATGCTATGGCGGCATAATGATAGCTATTTGAAGAGAATCTCTCCAAAATCTCTTTGTCCATGGGTTAGTCTACGGGAAATGACCAGCAAGATAACATTAAATGGCATCGTCACTTTTAAGGCATAGAGCATAGACAATTACACTTCCAATCTATGAAAATCAACAATTCTAATTAGGATCACTCGTGGTATCTTATTACGTATTGATTTCACACCTGAATAGATAGTTAAGATGTTAACAATTTACACTGGTTTCAACTGGCGGGATCTTCAAATCTTAGATTACTTGCATGCAATTCATCATTCAGTATTCAATGTAACGTCGCGAAATCAGTACCCATGGACAGAGTGAAATGGGACAGACTTTGTTCAAATAGCTGTTATTTTGCAACCATAAGGTTATTTGTAACGATATTTTCGGCATAGATGGTCAAGATCATATAGTTGATGAATATTGAAAAAGATTGGTTTTAAATCTACAGATTTTTTTAAAAACATGCCTTCAAAAAACTGTCAACGTTTTATTGAACCACCCCGTATTTGTATTCGCCTTAATGAATATGCATTAGATTCAGGCGTATCCACACACGAGCGTTGAAAGGATGAAGATACATACGCGTGCGTAAAAGCTGCGCCTATTAAGTTACGTCACTGTCCAGATAAGCCAAATAGAGTATAGAGCCAAGGGGGGACTTAAGGAAGTTTTTGATTTGATTTTTTGAATTTTGTGAGTGCTGTAATTATTGAACTATTTATCAAATGCATATAAAAGTATACATTTCTGGAAAGGAAATGGATCAGAGAATCCAAATTTGTTGCAATTTTGACCAAAGTATGATGGACTTACATTTCTTATACATTTATACACAATTAGTAATAGTGATTATGCCATCTGTTATCAAGTTTAACCCATTGAAGTGCATCCATCAAATCATTTGTTGGTGTTCTTATATCAGCTGAAAGTATTATCCTGGTTAAATTATTATGAAGAACCTGTAATTTTCTATGACATTCGGCAGAAAAGTTTGACCAAGCTGTGCTTCCATAATCATAGTGAGGAATAACAAGAGCATGTGACAACATTACAATAGTTTGATTTGGAAGAAAATTTTTCATACGTTTGATGATAACTGTACTTTTAGAGACATTCTTACACATATAATCAACATGAGCTGACCAAGACAAATTGCTATCTAATTTTACGCCTTAGTATTAAAATTCATCTACCTTTTCAATGATGTTATTATTGTATGTTAATTGTATATACATCTTGAAACCTTGCACGCATCTTATTACTACCAATTATCATGAATTTAGTCTTTCAACATTCAGGGTGAGCTTGGTACGGGAGTGCAATTTTTTGAATTATTGTTAACAGTCATCGCCCGGTTAACGATGAAAATTCTTCTAATTATAATGAATTTGTCAAAATGATAAGATTAACATTCGCGATTACGTGTTATTCCAATACGAATTCAAAATGTAGGTTTCGCGTGGCCACCGTCGTCTGTAAAAATCTACCCGAGAACAGCGCCACCAAACCTATACTAACCAAAAATGACGTTAAACCTGGTTAAACGCGTTAAACGCCGGTCACGGACACATTTCGGACGATTACACTAATTTATGTAAATACGCAAAAGGGACCGTTTTCGCTACGTACATCAGCACAGCACATTCCTATCCCAAAACTAATAGAATCCCTGTATAGATCTCCTTTCTGATGATGATATGTACTTATATCAGTTTGAACATTTCTATGTATGCCTTCTCGTCTTTTGATGCTGATGGTGGTACAGAACTTGTATTCTGTTTTGTCTTTCGCTTCCAGGCTGGACTTCTGAATGGTTCATTACAAAGCTTCTTGTAATAAGCAACATCAGCTGCTTGGAGGAGAGTGTCAACATAAATCGTTTTGCTCCACTGATATACTTGGTGTTGTTGCTTAAAGTATGTGTATTCTGGACAACTCCTCCAGTGTTCTCTAGGCTTTGTCAGTTATTTGAGATTGTTTGAACTGGCACAAATCGACCTTTAATTTTTTTCTCTTCATTACAAATAATACATTTCTTCTTGTTAGGGTCCGTCCATGATGATTGATAGGATGACTGTTTCCGATCACAGCGGCGGCGTGCTTCACTGGTAGTTGTTGGACATGTTGAACTTTGTTTTCCTTGCACCGACTCTTTCTTCAATAGTGTTATTACACGACCTTAACGACGATGATACTAAGCGTGGGTGTCGTTTAAGGTTTCTATTCAAAAAGAATAAATATTTGTTTACAGGATACATGAGCCCATTTGTCACCAGGTGTTGTCTGGACAGTCCACACGATCATATTATCAGAAGATCAGACCCTATTATAATAGTTATCACCTTCTCTCCAGAGATGTGCGTATTTCTTAAAATAGTCCAAATCCAAATTTACTTATTTTGAAGTTTTTCGTGGCACATCCAGTGAAGCAAATCTGACAGGTACACCATCTCTTGTGGACGTGTATGATCGATACGTTGGCTCTGACAAGTCGGTTTAACACGTTACACGTTTTACACGATGTAATTGTTGACAGTTCTACTGTTGTCATTGAAGAGTTATTTTCCTGATCAGGGGAAATACGAACAGGCTCAGTTGAATGATTGCTGCCATCCATTTGAAATACTGGAAAAGATAAAGCAACGGAACCTCTTTTTAAAGGAAAATGACTATTTGTTAAAGTGAATTATGATTTATTCTTATACTCATGTTTTGGGGTAACTTATTTGATTCCTTTACCCCTCCTCTCCTGATGGCTTACAACTACCCGCCCTTGCCGGCGCGGCTTCGGACAATAATACACGTGGGTGATGGGATGAGTAGAAAAATTAGGAACTGAATGAATAAGTTAGTCCCTGAGGGTAAAGACTCTGTAACAAGTAGTATGGTGCTTTCTTGAGAGTTTAAATATCTATAACGTGCATTATGGTTCCGTTTCCTTGTAAGTTCAGAGATTTTCCTGACTACGTCTATGGAGCAGTATCCGCGGTTACAAATCAGGTTTTCCCCCTCCCAACGCTATGAGTTATTGCACCAGCTGTTAGTGCCTACGGCGCTTTTGGGTACCTGCTCGGGCAGTTCGGACCGACCGACTACGCTGGTTTTGACTAGGGTGTTTGGTAGGAAGGCCATCACACTAGTGCGGGAGGAGAACACCATGGAATTACTTGGTAAAGTGACGGAAGCTATGCGTGTTACGATGGATGGGGGCAGAAGAAGAGTTGCGGGAGCGAGGGGCTTGTGAAGAAGTTGAGAGAAAGGAGGATATGGCCGCGGTCAGCGAGCCGGAGGAAATGGAGAGTTGTTGAAATAAAGTTGCTGGACATAAACCGGGCTTGGTGGAACGTCCGCGGCGTTCGGTGTCGAGGCAAAGATGAGTCCACACAATTTTGACGGAGATGGTAATTGGCTATCGTTTTATAAGCATTTCGAAGTTTGTCGAGAATATAATAAATGAACGGATGATGAAGCTGCTTTGTGATTGTATTCCAGTTGCCAGGGTAGGGCCCTGATTGTGTAGGCTGGAAGTGAGGTTGACCAGGGGAGAGGAAGAGAAATTAACATGTTTATACTTTTAATAATGTTATCACATTGCCTATTTGTTTGTTATTTGAAATATGAAACTATACATTTACACTTTCCACGCGACAGGTGTCTGCAGACGACAATCCAAAATTGCACAAAATGTTTCAAAAACGTCAAAATTATTGAATGTCATTTTACCAATATTTGGAATCACCTTATGAAATGCATTCAAATAAGTACAAACGTGCCTATTATTAGTTCAGTTATCCTTGAGATAGACATAAAAGTTAGACAAATATGTTTTGTACCGTGGTTAAACCAATAGCCGCGTTGAAAGTGTTAACATTTGCCGAGCAGTAAACGTTTATTTGCAATACTATTCCTATCTATTGAAGATAGCTCATAACAGAAAAAAGGAAAAAAGCCACGCCATGAAAGCGACTCGAACCAACGCCAAGCAGGCTATGAACAGATAAAGGGTGCCACTCGGCCAAGCGGTCAATGCTTACACAAGCGTGGATTTGTTTTATTATACATGTTATAGTAATGCATTATTGCAAAGTGTCACACACTTTACAACAGTTTACCATCAGTTTACCATTGGGACATTTTGCTTAAAATAGGCAATTAAACGTTTTTTCATACTGCCTTTGAGTTATCAAGATATGAATATGTGTTAGCTATACCAATCATGCATGTTGTAACTCCGAAATATAAGCCGCATTGGTCACATCTACGCATTTTGATAACAGTTTACCATTTAAAACGAAAACAAAATATGTATACTAATATTATACTATAGAAACGACGGTAAAGTGTTCAATGAACACGCGTTTCAAGGCAACACTTTACCATGCACTTTACCATACACTTTACCATTACGGTCCCAACTCGTCTGATGATTTCTTTGTGAATAAAGCTAAATTCATTTATCGCAGCGCTATTTTAATCAATAAATACAATAAAATATACTACTTAAATGGTTTATTTATGTATTCACGTATATTATATATTACTTAAATGGTTTATGTATTCACTTATTTAGTTGTTTGGGTTGTTTTTGAGGATGAGATTGAACTGAAGGCCTATAGATAATATTATCGTCTTGCTTACTCATCTGACTCATTAGCTCAGTTGACTAGAGCGCTGGTCTATAACCATCCAGAGGTCCCACTCAGGTTCAAATCCTGGATGTGCAATTTCTTTTACTGACTATCATTTATAATTTGTGGAGTAAGAAGAAACATTTACTCATCATCCAACCATGTCCAACTATTGTTTTTCCAATTATTTTCAAATATTTCCAAAAAATAAATGCCGACAGTTTTGAAAAAAAATGTGTAAGAAAAAAGTAATATTTGAAAAATCCATAAAATAAGGGTTTGTGAATAACGTGTCGGGAAAAAATACCAGCAATTTCAAAATGTTCAAAATAAATTCCAAAAACTGTAGGCAAAAACACCCTTTGACAATTTGAGCCAAAGAATGTTGGTTAATATTAATATGTGGAAATGTAGAACTAAATCCAAATGTAGTTTTTCAAAAATTCTTTTGAATAAAAACAGCCCAAAAAGTGTACGTATAGGCCTATGAACATTCGAGCAGAAAAAAAAGTGTTTTGAAAAAAGGTGTTTTTCTTGCATTTTTTTCCAGGATTGTAGGTTATCAAACTCCGTCTTGTGTACCATCATCCTATGTCAGACGTCTTATCTTCTCTGAAACGACATGGCTAGTATTAAATAATTAGTTCCAAGTAAAGTTTACTCAAACATGTTTCTAAAACATTCCTCTCATTAAATCAACATATCTCCTTTTCCAGGTCCGGATTATACCGATAAAGCATGTCCTGCAGTGCCACCATCAGTGCAGGCGTCACGCCCTGTACAGCTTCCTTCATACTTCCCGCTGACCTCTTCATTAACATAACAATACCGCATTCAGAGTACTCCTGCTAATGATAGGAAATTCAATTGGTATTTGAAAATAATATTTTCACAATTCTTTAGCAGCATATCTGACCTTGAGAAAAAAATCGAAATGCTGCAAAGCATGCGACCTTGTTAAGGATGTTTATTACGTTATTCAGATTTCTCCCGAACTATGTATCAAAACACATTTTGTGGTTAAAAACCTATTTGATACATATACATAGACTATGTGGTTACTTGGAGCACTCGCTAGCTCTTTCCAGATCGTCTACACGGTAATAAAAGGAACAACGTTTCCTACGTTATCGTTTATTACGTTATCGAAAAAAATCCTGCGAAAAGGGCCTGCCACATGCAAAGACATGTGGCAGGCCCTTTTTCGCAGGCATACACGACGAATGGTAAGAATTCCTTATTTCTTTCTAGTAAGTAATATGAAAATTAAGCTGAATGAAACACATTTTCTCAATGTTACCGTAGACTTACCGCTGCGGCTGCGCTTAGTGTTATATATCAAATTAAAGCTTAGGTCAAGACGTTTCAGAAAATGTGTGTTATTTTGATCTGGTTGCCATGGTTACCATGCAAGGCCTCTGATTGGCTAAACACGGGATCAAACGTAACTAGAAAACGAAATGTTGCATATACACCATACTTGGGTAGATGATGTATCGGTATAGTGCGCATGAAACCATGAATCCGGATTTTTTATACGGTTGCCATGGTAACCGTGAACCGACCAATCAGGTAATTTTGTATCGTATTTCAAATTTGAAAACAGATATTAAAAATTGGGCTCCATGGTTTCATAGCCGCGGGTGTGCTTAACATCTGGGCAAAATCCCATGGTTATATGAGCTTTCGTTTTTGACCCATATTGCAAGTTTGCGTGTTTTATAGTGTTGAGATATCGTGCAAAACGTATTGAAAAATATTAAAATTGGCGAGGAAAAAATAAGTTGACATTTGGGATAAAAATAGTTGTTTAATTATGGAAGAGCATGAATTTAGACACATTTTGAGCAATTTAGAGTGAAAATCGCAATTATATTAGCATTTTTATTGATTTGTAAAGATAAATGGCTTAAAAATAGCCGGGTGAGAAAAATAAAGAAATACTTAAGAAATTACGTTGACCTTGAAATTCTGATGATTTGTGATGTGCAATTAATTATTTCAATATTTCAATATATAAATTTGATGAAATGTTACAATCATTTGATCAAAAAAACAATTAAAACTGAAAATGCTAAAAATCGCAGGGTCAGCGTTTTTACATACAAATGTATACAAAACACCACCGATTTTTTGAGACACCCGAAACTTAATTGACCATAACTTCAGAACCGAAAATCCAATTTACCTCAAACAAAAAGCATTTTAAAGCAGAGACTTAGCAGTTTTCTACTGTGCTAATATCTTATTTTTGTCCGAAGCACTGAATTTTAATATCTGACCAACCTTGACCCCCCCTTAAGAACATTGAAAATGGACCTATGATATCAGAATGGGGGTTCATAATGTGAGGAAATGCAGTAGGTATCGCTAACGTCTACATTGATTGCTTTGCATATATGTTATAAGCTAGCATTAGGCACTGTTGCTGTCGCCAATAACGTAATAAACAGGATAACGTAACCAACCTCATTGTCTATTCTCATGTCAATGTTGGCGTCAATTCAGTAACTTTCATGATTGATGTACTTGAGTATCATACATTGTATCCAATGTTATAATTTTAATATGTGAACTATTCTATGTCAGGACTGAAACCACCTTATAATGGATAACGTAATAAACTTTCATCAATTGATAGATATAATTGCACCCTGTTCATAGTGATTCAACATTTATTATGTGTTTATGAATGTTAACTTAGTGTACATACATATTCTCTCACATACTGACACAATCTCATTTGTTTGCATGCTTCAATGATGCATAGTTATATGGCTATTGGATAACGTAATAAACCAATTCGTATAGTTGTGTGAATAAATACGGTATACCTAGCTGAAACAGCTGCAATATTTGTCATCAACTTTGTTTTGTTTTTGTTATCATTACTATAACGAATTCTGTGCGACACAATGCAAAAAAAACCAATGGCGATACCGGCAGAACCAAATGCAATAGTGGAGACAAAAAAGGTCATCAGAATACAGTCTTATTAACAAATCTGCTACCATCATTTAAAATAAATCAAATAAATATCTTACTAATTTTAAGAGATAAAAGGCTATTCAAGGCTATTCAATATTTAGTGCTATTACAATTTACATAAATGTAATAATGTCATGGTCTAACAACATACCTGTAAAGTGCCATGTTACATCTGTCGATTTAGTGACCATATTTCTTACGTTATTCACCATATTTACCCTACATCAAAAGAGCAAGTCGACAATATATAGATATGTCTTTCGGTGGACTTTGGGCAACTTAACTTACTAAAATACCATTTACTAGGTTTTGCTGAATACACTGATGATGCTTAATACATAAAAATGTATATTTCATTTGATAGTACTTAGTTCTGTTTATTATCATTGTGGATGTTTAGAATTTGAGGTATAGAATATGTGCTTGTGTCATTTAAAACAAGTTAAGTGAGATTATATATATGGTAAGCATTATTACTTTTTGTTTGTTTTTCCGTTAGTAAAAGAAGATTGAATATAAAATAAATGTGTTGTGTGATGGAAAACTAAGCGTTTGAAAATTATGCACTAAACAGTTTTGCGACTATGTTTATTACGTTATCCATCCTCGTCGTTGAAATTACATTTAGTGTAATTTACAAGTATGTATACTGTTTTTACTGCTTTGTATTGTCAAATGGGCTTCACTATATGACGACAAGATGTGTTTGTGTACAAACTAAACTGACTTGGTCGATGTTGGATATATTTGTTTACATGTGTTTGCTCCCATCTTCTACTATCACGGTATATTGTATGTGCTTCACATGGTGTTTTTCCTCGGTAGTCCACTGATGAAGTGTGTCTTTGTTGCTGCCATCTTTTGCTATCACTGTATATTTTATGTGCCACACATGGTGTTTGCCCACTGTAGTTCTCTTTTGACGACGTCTCCCTGTTGCTGCCATCTTTTACTACCACGGTATATTGTATGTGCTTCACATACTGTTTGCCCACGGTAGTCCACTGTTGAAGGGGTCTCTCTGTTGCTGCCATCTTCTGCTATCACTGTATATTGTGTGACTTCACATGGGGTGTGCCCACGGTAGTCCTCTGTTGATGAAGTCTCTCTATTGCTCCCATCTTTTATATACTATCACCGTATAGTTTATATGCTCCAAATTGTCCTTGCTCGTGGTAGCCTAAAATATTCCTTGAACTTGGGTCAATTTTATTTTGAACCACCCGGTATACTCCTTGATGGTGCCGTTTCACAATACCAATTACCACGGTACGATTTCGTTTGATAACTGGTAAAGGGGGCGCTGTTTGAAGCGTCCATGTGAAACTAAAAGCGCACTTCGGATGCGCACATACGTACTGATAGTTACTATGCATCAGTATATACTTAAGCTGACATAGGCGAGACAGGGATATGAAAACCGCTCGTCATGATTGCAGAAACAACGCCAAGATGAATTTTGAAATACTATTTTATTTTACACTATCGTACTTCAACGTAGCATCAGGTAGGCTTATGTTTTGTGCGTTATCATTACTCAAAAGTGAAAGGCCCGGACGTATGATATTGGGTTTTAGGACTATACGAAAAAGGGATACGTCTGGCCTAGTCATCCATCCCTATCCGAAAGCTGGTGGACGGTCGAATTCGATTTTCAATGTGCTCTGATAAAATGTTATTCCCCAGTTTTTGTATGATTTTATTGTGTATTTCTTATCAATCGTTCAAAAAAGGCTATTTGTTTACAAAAATTCTTTGTAAAAAGTGAAAGATTTTATTTTATTTTATTGTGCTAGCAATCTACAAGATTATATCATTAATCTGTTTGGTTTTCATTTGGTATACCTAGTTTATTAGTTGTCTGTGTTCAAAAACGTTGACTTCATCAATAGATGACCACAGTTTACAGTAACGTATTATGCATATTATTGCAGTCATAATTCCATGAGTCCCCTTGTCAAATGATCGGACAGTGCCATTCTCAACCGAAACGACAGACAGTATTGGGCGCAGGGGGCGATCGCCCCCCCCCCCCCCCCCCCCCCTTACACTGGCTACGCGACTGCCCGTATACAAGAGGATCCATACATTTACGCGCGCATCTTGATTCGAGAATGAAGTCATAACAGCTTGCTTAAGACACCCTCTTCTATTTAATTCACTCATATTAAATGTAACTTGGATTTAGGCGAGATCTATTACTGAGATTTTTGTACCTGATGAAGGGTGATATATCCACTTGAAACGTTTGGCCTTATTGTTTTATATATATATTATATATATATATATATATATCGACCTTATATATATATATATATATATATATATATATATATATATATATATATATATATATATATATATATATCCCAGCAAATGTCATTGCTTGGCCTAGTATTTTCCCTGTTTTTCGCGTTATTTTCCATTGTTATTTATTGTTTTCCCACATCCAGTTGGTATACCTTACTCTTATTCTTTACATTTTACATTTTCGAGATATCCTCTTGTATCAGTTGTTTGATCCTTGGTGTGTTTTGTTTCTGGTTCCGTTGGATTCATCTTTTTACGTTTTATATCTGTTCATGCATAATCGGTAATTTAGCATCTCTATCACTGCTTTCCCCAGGTGGGAAAGCTGAGCTGTGGATTTTTCATTCATACCACAGTTTCCCCCAGTAAAGCTGGGGAAAACTGTGATAGAATATTGAAACAACCCTAACTTTTATTCGTTGTGTTTCGTCTTCCCTTACGTTTACAACATTACAGCAGGATGCAGCATCGACGCATATTGTGAAAATGGCGGGACCTGTCAAAATGGAATCTGCGTTTGTGCCGATGGCTATGCTGGAACAGACTGCACAGGTAAGGATTTGTTTACGTGAGTCAAGAATCCACAAGATGCTGTTTGTTCGCCAATACTGGTCATTGGTCAGCAGCAGGGACGGACTGGCCAATGTGGCGTTGTGGCGATCGCTACATGGGCCGCTTGGTTCTGGGCCTCTCAGGGCCGGTTACTCACCTGTGTAAAGCATTTTTTCGGGCCGTTTTGGACAACAATTTGTACTATCCACACCCCCACTTCTCCTACATGGTAAATGCGTTGGTCACAAAATGTTCACATTAACAGGGAAGCGTTTTTTGTACTTTTTTTCTTCAAGGGGGGGGGGGGGGGGGGGGGGGGGGGGGGGGGGGGTCGGCACCGGTTTGCTGGTACAGGGAGGTACACCAAAATATGCCTTGATGTTTGTCGAACACATAAAAATGACATGAAATCCTGATTCAAAAATAGTATGGTTCTTTGGATGATGAAAATACATCTACTATTGCTGATAAATATACCTACTTTGATTCTAAACAATTGTAACATTTACCGGAAGTGAGTGCAGTTTGATGTTATATTCCCATTTTTCCTATTTGTGATGTATTTTGAGTTCATTAAAGTCATGTTGTCATGGTAACAGGACAGCGTTGACGTTTATAATTTGCAATGTAAAGTACATAAATATGCCAAACTTATAACATGCATGGTTTATCAAAAATATCCTAATTTTAAAAGGTCATAGGTTAAAAACTATCAATCAAAGTTGTCAGTGCATAAGTGCGTATCGATGACTGTTTCGATGGGGCGGGCCTAATTATGTATCCCTGTCAACGGAGCAAACAAAGCGAGTGGCCGATCAGCGGGAGGAATCCAGGGGCTCGCCTTTGGCATTTTCGCACATTTCATTTCGGTTCCATTGCCTGTATATTTCCAGCCTACTACTTGTTATCCCAGATCCCAGGTTTTATCGGAGGTAATATGACTTTCTTTATTGCATCACGCCTGTGTATTTTCTAACGCGGCTACCGGGATCGTTGGCCAAGCAATGACCAAGGCCCTGCGGCGCCAGGGGTTTGGCTCATGGTAGGAAAGAGATACATAAGTATTACAGTTCCTGCTGATATTCGTGTTTTAATGTTCATAAATGAATAATGTTGATATTGTTTGCTGGTCGAACGAGTGAAATAATAACGAAGTTAGCTAAAAGTAACTGAAACAATGTTAACATATTACACATTCACTATTTTAGTTAGATTCAATTAAGATCGGATACTTTTCTGGGTGGAACATGAAGCCCAAAGACTTACAATCAAACTTTCAACTTCAATTTGTCATAGAAACTATTGCTATTTCAGATTTTGTAACATAAGAAGTTCAACCTTCGAAAAACAATCACAATAATTATATTATCCCTGGAGCAGATATTAGTTTTAAAACTAGCCTAAATGTGTCTGAAAGTCACCACGTGTACCAAGTCATCAAACCATGTGGCAGGATTGTAGATAATCTGCCTTGGCCATCCTCTTAAATCCCCAGCATGCGGTCAATGGCGTTGGATTGACCAATTACTGGGTGGAACTTAGAGCCCAATAAGTTCTTGTGTTAAGAAATTCGATGTTTGAACCTCGATGTGTTGAAAAAAAATAGTGCTATTTTAGATTTTGTCAAATGAACAGTTTAAATTTCGAGAAAAGTTACGATATAGAGCAGATTTGTGTTTAAAAAATAGACTAATGGGGCTAAAGATCGACACATGTGCCAAGGCACATCGCCGGAGTGTTGACTGGCTTTTTATGTCGTCTAGAAAGTAAGTCCAGTGTGTTCACACCGTTCATACTGTAATGTTCACAAGCAAAAACACGCGGCATGGCCAGTTCAATCCCTGTAAACAATCTCAAACTTGTGCTCAAACTATACAGGTAACTGGAACAGCACTTTTTTAAATATATTTCCCAGATAATTTGGTTTTAATTACCAATTTTAATCAGGTAAATTCATCACTACTAATTTACAATGAGGAATCAACATATCGTAACGCAAATATCAAAATAAATCGTAATCAGGAAAACGTGCTAAAACCTAAATTGTAAAAGTATTATTTATAATAACGTATGGTTTATATGTTAGTTCAATTGTCAAAGTTAAGACTTTTCTTTGATTTAATATTTAAATAAAGCATAAAATGCTAGTAATTTTAGGCTGGACAAAGTGTACCGCGTGTGACCATAACACTTAGTTTGCAATTTATAAAAAAGGCAGACCTTGAATTATTGTTATTTTTGCAGTATTATAAACCTTAGTATGGTACTTGCTTACAATAGTGACCAAAACAAGGTAACATTTGCAGTTATCTCACATAACAATTAGCTGATCTTTCATCTCGGTGTTAGGATGCGGATCAAGCCTTGATGCTAGGCTATTGTAATACAAAAGATAAAAATGTCATTCAAATTACTATTTACAGCTAGAGATATATAGCTCTGGTCTAAGCCAGGCGACCTTAATTGTTTTCTTGTTCTTGACATTTGACCCCGAGGTCAAGATTGACTTTTCTTATTGTCTAATGAAAAGATATCAGATGAATCAAGTCCGATCAATATTTGAGCATGTCTTAAGTTTTACCCCTGTGTAGGTCAATGATCCCTAGTGACCATAAGCAATGTCACTGTAATCGCTCATACCCTATATGTGCATGTCCCAAAGAATATGTAGACTAATTCTGACGGCCATCAATGATTTCCTCTGAGACAAGAAGCATTTTAAGTGAAAATTCACATTTTGACCCCTGATGACCCCTTCTTGACTTTTGACCAAATCAGAGCTTGTATTACATTTTACCCTTGTATAGGTCAATGACCCCTAGAGACCCTAAATATTTTTCAATTTTTAAAACCGGATCATTATTCAGGGGTACGGTCATTATGAATATGTAGACCGATTATGAAGGTCCTGGGTCCTTTCGCTAAGAAGCAAGGGCATTTAAATTGAAAATCCCATTTTGATCCAAAAAAAGAGCATGTTTTACATTTTATCCCTGTTTATGTCAATAACCGAAAATGACCCTTTACTTGCCTTGACCCCAAGGTCGTTGTTAACTTTTATTATCGTCTTATCAAACGACATGAGATGCAACAAATCCGATAAAAAAACGGAGCATGTCTTAAATTTCTCATTTATATAGTTCAATGACCTCTACTGACCTGTTTTTGACAATTGACCCCAGAATCACGATTAACTTTATGTTCTAATTGGCTCATCAAACCAAAAAGGATGAAACAAGTCCAGTCCAAATCGGAGCATATCTCACGTTTTACCCATGTATAGGTCAATAACCCCTAGTGACCCCACATGACACGTCAACTTTAAACGTTGAAATCGCTGTATGTGCATTGATCCAAGGAGTCTTTTGACCAATCTGACATTCATCAGCCATTTCCTCTGAGACAAGAAGTATTTTAAGTGATATGGTAAGAACATAAACATTTTGACCCCTAGTGACCCCCCCCCCCCAAAAAAAAAAAAAAAAATTAATATAAATAAAAGTAAATAAATAAATGTTGACCGATTATGACGATCCTAGGTAATTTCATTAAATTGCAAGGGCGTTTTAAGTGAAAATCACGTGTTGACCCGTTCGTGACCCCCCTCTGACCTTTGACCCAGAACTGTGAATAACTTTTACGGAGGTCAGGTAGGGGCTTATACTGACCAAGTCTGGTGATTGTAGCATGTGAACTGTAGGAGAATAAACATTTTGAGATGGCTTTGCAAGAAACGAGAAAGAAATAAATAAATAAAGAAACACGTCATATACAAGACCTTGAAGTAATCTTGGCATTTTCATACATGCCCATTGTCTACAAGATATAAACAATGATCACCACGATAAAAGGAGGAAGTAAAATTTTGTTCATAAAGTGAGTGGTTGGCGTAAATACAATAACAATACATTTCGGTATAGTAAAGGTTTAGCCTACTTTAGTTTTCGCAACATTTAACAAATACCCGCTCAGTCTTTGCTTCCACAAATGTGCACACGCAAAGTATAGGATATCCTATGAAAAACCACGACTAAAGAAGCAATTATATTAATTTGTAACATTCAATTAATTACAAAGTCGACCAATTGATATTTGTTGATTGAATACTTATGTGTTATGCATTTATCAAAACAATTTCTACAAAATAGCTCGTTTTTTAAATTAAACAATATTTGGGGTCACTATGGGTCAAAATCTAGATTTTCAATCTGTTCACTTAAAATGCTTCTTGCCACAGAGGAAATGATTGACGTCCGTCACAATTGACCGAGCGATTTGATAGATCCATGCGATTAGAAGTGACATGTCATATGAGTTCACAAGGGGTCGTCACTGACCTGTACTCAGGTTAAATTTAAGACATGCCCCGATTTTGATGCATCTGATCTCTTTTAATAAGACAAGAAGAAAAGTCAATCAAGACCTTGGGTCAAATGTCAGAAAAGAAAAAGAAATCAAGGTGGCTTGGATTTTGACCAGAGCAAGATCTAGTAGTGATGTTCTTAACTTGGGTTAGATGTTTTATAGTTAAACAAGGTAAAGTGACATGCCGAGCGAAGCTCGCGCGCGGAGTGCCTATCTCTCTTTCTTTGGCGTTTAGGCCAGACTCCTTTTTTGTGTAATTTTTGCTGTGGGGGTTCGCTACTCCTCCCGCACAACGAATCTGTTACCCTCGCAACATGAATTAAGGCTGGTACCCATTTATACATCTGGGTAGAGAGGAGTAATTGCGGTAAAGTGCATCACTCAAGGACACAACACGCTGGTGGCAACGGGACTCGAACCCACAACATTTGTATTGTGGAGCGAGATAGAGTATAGCGTATTACAATGACAAAGTTCAATTTGTAGCGAGTTTAGGCCAATTACTTAAGTTTCTCTTGTTTGTCTGCTTTAACAAAAACAGGAATTTTATCTTAAACACTTTACTTTGCGTTGTACTGTATTATGTTGTATTAATTCAATATTAACTAATAACAACGACCAACACGGTTCCATAAACCAGCCCAAACCGTCCCTAATCCTTTCTTCCTAGAAAACTTGTTGAAATGTTCTGATGACTTTTTGTTGTTCTGATGACTTGTTGTTGTTCTGATTAAAATCAGAAGAATCCTCACATTGTTCTTATTATTTTTGTAAAATCTTGGCCAAAATATGGTGAATTACTGTTAAAGGTGGTTATTTGTGTACTACTCAATGGGCAATATATTTTGACCTTGTGCTTCTAAAATATTAAAGAACCATTAGAATTATGCAACTCAAATTTTGGAATGCGGCAATATTAATAATGACAGTTCATAAAATAGAAAACATCAAGTTGAAAATCGGGTCGGCAATCAGAACACCTACCTTTATAGATATATCGGAATTTTGGAATGGTAATGATTGACCAATATGTGCGTTTTGCCACTTGAAATTGGCCAAAATGAATAACACAATAATAGGTTCTGTTGTTGTTTTTCATCCGTTTCCGTCACACTGGGCGTTTTGGTTTGCATTGCATCTCCGGAAAAGTACAACCTTTTCATAGATTTACTATAAATCTGAGATTCCAAACTAAAATTGGGTAATATTCCATTAGACTGGCTTGTATAATAGCAAACATGAGGCAATGGGGTAGCACTTATGGAATGACCCTTGATTTCAACTCTCTGAAGAAAAAAAGATTGTAAAACAAATAATTATTACTGTGTTCATGTTGCAGCACCGGACTGTTCTACATCCGTGAACCCCTGTGAGCCCGGCACGTGTGATTGTAAAAATGTATGTGAGTGGTATCCACTTCAAAGTGAGTGCAAATGTCCCGCCGGCAACGCCGGCAACGACGAGAAGTTTTGTCTAACTACAATTACCTCAGCACCCGGTAAGTGTGACAGCATAACAGGACCTCGATGGATTTTAATGGGAATCAGCCCCAAAATGACACATGATTTTAAATTGAGTCACAAATTAACAAAAAAGTAATGAGAGATTAAGCTGATACATACACTTTATTGATATACACCTGGCAGAATCATGCGATTTTATTTTAGAAAAGTTACAAACACTCATGATGGGCTGATTCCCATGCAAATTCATAGCGGTTCAATTTGTAAATAGAAGCATAGTACAGAAGCGTTTATGTAATACATAAACATATTCCTGCCATTTGATTGGTGGATACTACACCATGTGACATAAAACGGTTGGACTATTTCTCCGATATTCCACAAGAGGGAAAGAGTTCCCATAACAAAGTTCTATTTCCCAGTAATAAAGAGCTGAGAGGGAAATGTACCTTTTTATGGGAACTTGCTCGCGCTCGCGGTAATCCGCTGTTCCAGGGTTTTTTTTAGCACGCATTGCATTGAGTGGTCGGCTTAAATCAATCTCGGAAAACCTCAATTTCCGGTGCGTACAACAGCTATCTGAATTGAATACGTGTACGATAATACAACGATAAATGACTGCGATTACATCTTCGATTTTTTTTCAATTTATACAGAAAACACGATAGGTGAGTGTTTATAATCAAATAATCTGTGCCAATGTTACGCTGCTTGTGTTCCGCTGGTTCTTTGCAATACAACCGTGGTAGCGTGGCTGCTGAATTCGGCTACTTTACCGACATGAAGTGTGCCCGAAGTTTTTCCAACTTTTGTTTGTATTACAGAAACTTCGAGAACTTCAGTCCTGATTAAACAATACAGAAGATTTCAATTACATGTTTCTCTTCCTTTATGTTGCAGGTTTTAACACATTATTTTCAAGGTAAAACATGCCCTTCGACGATCTCGTCGATCTCCGCCCAGCGTAGATATTATTTGTGTATCAAAACACTTGAAAAATTCCCATACCTAGACTGCTGGCCTCTTATTGGTCAACGGACGTTGTTTACTCTTACAAAATCGGGTAATACCTTTTACGTGCGCATTGGGCTTTCCTGATTGGTCAATGGCGCTGCATCAATTATCTACGTCACACATGTACGTGCGGGGATTCCCAAAATGATTAAAATGATTACTACCATTTTAAATGTACATTTTGGTAATACCTTCACATCCCGGGATCCCCCGAACGCCTTTATGATTGTGTCAATCATTCAAACATTACATAATGACAACTTTCACTTTTTAAAAAGTGTGCAAAACGACAAATTTGTAACTTTTGAAACTTTAAACTCACAATTTCATAAAAACTCATAAATACTATAATAAAACCATGTCCAAATGTCACTTGCATTGATTGGTTCAACTACCTATAAAATAAAAGTTCGATACTTGACTGATATCAAATAAGTCAAGGGCTTTTAAATTTAGAAAACAGCATGGCAGCAAGTTTTATACTGCAAGTAGCATTTGTTTTCCACAATTTGAGCTTTAAATGGTAGTTGCTTTTTCTACCTATGATTTGAAAATATATGAACACATTTGTTGATCTTTTAATCAACATCTTGGTATGAAATCAAGTAAACTTTGATTAAAAATGTCCAACATGTTTGTTTGCTTGTTTTTTACAAACAAACACACATCTCTCATAACTACAAACACTTTAACATGATTCTATAACATGTTGAAAGATGTCAAGACTTTCGGTTGCATAACTTATTACACAATCTTTGCTCACCAGTCAGACTTTCCATATAATAAATTTTAAAAATTACATTTGAAACCAAATGGACTGTTATCATGGTAACATTATTTATAAATAAGTTCATGACTCCAAAAGTTCTTGTTGGTGAAATGTTTATGAATTTCACTTGCAGTTCTACATGTTCATGGTGAATTTTGTGTGAATTTCACCTTCAGATCCACATGCTGATAACAGATTTTGTGGATTTCATATCCAACTGTTCAAATGTTGATGATGACATTTTGTGAATTTCACCTCCAGTTTCAGATGAAATTCCAGTTTCACACAATGCACCATGCAGTCACAACTTTGTTTAACAAAGGCTTATTTTTCTTGTTTCCAACAATGTGACCAAGATATGTAACTTCACCACATGCAATTTTGGACTTAGCTGGGTTAATAGTTAGTCCAGCCTCTTCAATTTTGGTCAGAACCATATCTACATATGTTTCAAATGATCCTCCCATGTGTTGGAAAATATTGCCACGTCATCTATGTATTGTTTACAATATCCAAAACAGTTTTTCAAAACATTGTCCACCACTCTTTGGAACGTGGCGCTAGCAATCATCATGCCAAATGGCATAACGTTATAAGAAAATTGCCCAAAAGGAGTAATAAAGGCTGACTTTGATTTAGCCTGCCTATCTAATGGAACCTGATAAAACCCTTCATCTAAGATTTCATCAATTCTAGGAATTGGGTATGGATCAAACTCAGTTACTTTATTCAAGGCCCTGTAATCTGTACAGACCCTGATATCACAATTTGGTTTGGCCACAACAACAATTGGTGATGCATAGGCACTTATGGAAGCTTCAATGACACCAAATTCTAACATAATTATTACCAATTTCAGCCCCGAGTTTTGGTCTGAGTGAATGTGGTGTCTTGTATGCTCTCTGTCTAATTGATATTTTAGTTGTTGTCCTTATAATATGAGATATAACACGTGTCCTTTGTGTGGTTTTTTTTTCAGTATTTCTGACATTTCAGTCTTCTGTATTTTTTGACACAGAGTCAGACATTTTTGCATCTTTCCATGTTTACGTTTGTGTAAATGTAGGACCAATGTTCTCGTCTAGAAACTGTGTTTCCAGCTCCCCATCTACAGGTTCCTCACACTTACCATTGTAACCTATTTCTTGGATCACCCCTGTCAAACAATAACACTCTATTATTTCTTGTGTGCTTTGGCTATTGTACCATTTCTTTTCTTCAAGTTGGATTCTTTTAGATTTCCTCTTATCAGGCATGCACACTTCATAATCTACCTCCCCAACTCTTTGAGTAATTCTATATGGACCCTGCCACTTTGAATCAAGCTTACCTGCCCCCTCTTGAAGAAACACAAGTACTTCCTCACCTACACTGTACGTCCTGCCATGTGCATTCTTGTTGTAGCGGTACTTCATCTTTTCCTGACTGACTTCTTTATTCTTTCTAGCATCAGTCATCCACTTGGTCAAATTTGCTGTCATTGGTAACAGGTAGGCTGGTATGTCTTTCTCAACTGATGTTTGCTCCAAAAATCCTTCTTTTATGAGACTAAGAGGCCCCCAAACTGCCTACCATATACTAAATGGAATGGGAATACCCTGTTGACTCACATGAGACTTCTCTGTATGCAAACATAAACAGTGGTAACTGTTTAACCCCATTTTCATTTTCATGTTCTGATAACGATTTTATCATCAGCTTCATGGTGCCAATAAACCTCTCGGTAAGCCCATTTGTTTGCTGATGATATGGAGTGGCTGGTAGTTTGCTAATTCCCAACTTACCGCACATGTCTGTCACAACCTGGGACATGAAGTTTGTACCTCTGCCATGTACAATTTCACTAGGTAAACCTACTCTTGCAAACACTGTAATGAGGGCATGTGCAATTGTATGAGCTTTCTAATCTGAAAGTGCGATGGCCTCCGGATATCTTGTAGCGTAATCAAAAATTACCAAGACAAACTTGTTTCCCTCTTCAGTTTCAGGAAGTGGGACAACTACATCAATCACTACTCTCTTGAATGGAATATCCATTATTTATAATTGTCTTGACAACTGTCTTTGTTTTTGTTTGGATTTGCCAATCAGCTGACACTCTTTACATGACTCACAATATTTACTGACCTGGTTCTTGATTTTAGGCCAATACAAATGTTGTGCAATTCTGTCCTTGGTCTTGTTAACTCCCATGTGACCTGCTTTATTATGCGCAATATACATGACTTGATTTGTGTATTTTTCTGGCAAAACTATTTGCTCTTCAACTTGACTGTGAGGCTTTACTTGGATGAGACGTCCATTTTCTTATCAAGATCCCATTTTGCCTGTAATAACAAGTCCCGTGATCTTTTACCTTTGTCTGCTCTACTACTATCTGTCTGGGTTGTGCTAATGTGGCATCACTATTTTGCAATTCAATTAGCTTGTCTATGTCACTATTTAACAAATTGTCTGACTCACCTTTCTTTGCAGTTGTCTGACCTTTCTCTTTTTCTTGTCTTTCCACTTTATCATTGGCAGATTTTTCTGTGGGTAACTTACTTTGTTTGGTTTTGCCACACTCACCCTGATCTTTCTTTGGCACATTTTGAACTTGTTTGTTATTACCAATGTAAGTCTGAAGTTGTGCTTGATCTTGCTTCTGTTTTTCAGCTCTTGTCATGACCATGATCGGTTTTGCATTTTACCCAGTCATCCCAAGTAACTAAGTCACGACCTAACAACATGTCATGATCCTCCATTTCCTGGACTGCCACTGTAAATTTCCCAGATACTATATCACAATCTATGTGAATCTCTGCTAGGGGAACAGATACTATACCTCCAACAGCTTTCACTGACATGTACTGACCTGGCAAAAGACAACTACCAGGGACTAACTTTTCACTTACTGCTGTCTGTGTGCATCCAGAGTCACGGAAAATCTTTACCTGTTTCCCTTCAACAAAACCATCCACAGTAAATCTCTCATCTGATTGTGATATTGTCTGTGACCAAATCTACCATAGCACTGATTTTGTTATATTCCCTGGCACTTGTACATGTTACCTGAGCTACTGGGTTCTGCTGGTCTATTACGGAAATTTCCGTTTCCTTGTCTATTTTGGTTAGGATATCCATTTCCTTGCCTATTTTGGTTAGGATTTCCCTGGAAATTTGAAATATCTGCCTGTTGTGAATTACCATTTCTATTATAGACTCTTGACTCACTGCACCATTTCTATTATCTTTATTGTATGATCGAGGTCTAGAGAAGTGTTGGCCTTGGTCATACTTTCTTTGGTACTCATTTTTTGATTGCCCTGATTTGGACCTTTTTGTTTACCATTGTTTGGTGCTGGCCTTTGGTTACTGTGGTTAACTTAGTTTGGAGGAATTTTGTTCCTTTTCCAATAACCAGTTCTATGTCTTGAATACATTTCTGACTCTTTGGCAAGTTCTGATGTATTCATAATGCCCTTACCCAGTATATGTCTTTTTAGATCACCCGGCACTCTTTCCAATACATGTTCTCTCACAATTATCTGAGTAATGCTTTTAGCGTCATCAAGTTGGACTCCTGAATATTTAACCCAACATTCAAAGTTGTGATTTAACTTGTTGATGTAAGCTTTGATACTTCCATCGTCACTCTTGGTAATATTTCTGAACCTCAATCTGTAAGCTTCAGGTGTTAACTGAAATACCTTTAGCACCGCAGTTTTTAATTCTTCATAGTTATAGTCGGTAACCATTATACTGTTTTGGGCCTCTCTGGCTTTCCCTAAGTAACACTGAGAAATACGCCGTACCCATTTTTCTTTTACCCAACCTTTTTTGGTTGCATACTTTTCAAAAGCAATAAAATATGCATCGGCATCTTGCCCATCATTAAGTTTCTGTGTATACCTGTCAAATTTACCATGACCATTCTCACTTGTTACACTTGAATTTTGACTCCTTTCTGCCCTCTAATTTTGTGCCATTTGGTGTTCTATTTCAAGAAGTTTAATTTCATGTGCCCTCCCTTTGTCTCGTTCTGAACTCTCAAATTCATCCCTTTTCAATCTCTCCTGAAGTTCAAATTTCTCCTTTTCAAAGAGTAACATTTGGTCTGAAGAAAACATGGTAATAGGCAATAAAGAACCTGATGGTAATTTATACATAGTTGGATTTTGGCTTTGATTTTATTGGTTTTGAACATTTTGTTGTTGTTCTATCTGAGGCCCTTGTTCCTGATTTTCATCTGGAACAATCTCCTCTTGATCATTACAACATCTTCAGGAGGGTTATCCCCTTGAACTTGGTCTGAACCTGGCATTTTTTCTTGACCAGTTGCCATTTCAACTCTTTTTGTGTGAGATCTTAATACCTGTGACACATAGGCTTATTAAATCCATTTAACTGGAATTGTTTCATTTAATTATTATGCTTAATATCATAATACAATATGCATCTGTGATAAGTAATAACAATGACATGAACCACACCTTTTATTTTCTTTGACTTGCTTGGTGCTTGGCTTGAACAAGTTTAGCTTCGTTGACTTGAAGCATAGATCCTTGAGAAGAATTGACTAGGCTCGTTGACTAGGCTCGTTGACTATAGGCTCGTTGACTAGGCTCGTTGAATAGGCTCGTTGACTAGGCTCGTTGACTAGGCTCGTTTACTAGGCTCGTTTACTAGGCTCGTTTACTAGGCTCGTTTACTAGGCTCGTTTACTAGGCTCGTTTACTAGGCTCGTTTACTAGGCTCGTTTACTAGGCTCGTTTACTAGGCTCGTTTACTAGGCTCGTTTACTAGGCTCGTTTACTAGGCTCGTTTACTAGGCTCGTTTACTAGGCTCGTTTACTAGGCTCGTTTACTAGGCTCGTTAACTAAGCTCGTTGACTATGCTCGTTGACTTGGCTCTTCGACAAGGTACGTTGACTAGGCTCTGCAGAACTGTCGAAATTTCCGGTCGGTCCAGTGGTATCACTCCCGTTCCTTTACAAATTTCACAGTACAAACACAGTCAATTGTAGACACGAGACACTCCGATGACATTTAACGGGTGGTTTCTTCGTTTCGACCACCGCGTATCATCATGTTACGTTGCTTGCCTCCGCTGGTTGTTTGCAATACAACCGTGGTAGCGTGGTTGCTGAATTTGGCAACTTTACCGACACAAAGTTTGCCCGAAGTTTTTTCCAACTGTGTTGGTATTACAGAAACTTCGAGAACTTCTGTCCTGATTAAACAATAAAGGAAACTACAGAAGATTTCAATTAAATGTTTCTCTGCCTTTATTCTGCAGGTGTTAACACATTATTTACGTAGATAATATTTGTGTATCAACACACTTGACAAGTTCCCATACCTAGACTGCTGGCCTCTGATTGGTCAACGGACGTTGTTTACACTTAACAACTCGGGTAATACCTTTTACGTGCGCATTGACCTTTTCTGATTGGTCAATGGCGCTGCATCAATTATCTACGTCACACATGTAGGCTACGCGCGGCGATTCCCAAAACGATTAAATGGACACTACCATTTTAAATTTACAGTCTTCGAAGTATATTATGTCGCAGTATGGTTATCAAATGATTGGAGTAAAATATTTTCTTTCAAAATTAGAAACAGAATAGTTAACAAGATAGGCCATGTTCAATAATAACCTCATGAGCAATCTTGTAAGTGACTCAGACACATGTAATGTGTGCAATTGCTAAGATAATTATGATCACTTTTTTGTAAAATGCAATTATAACAAATCTTTCTGGGTTAAATTTCCCAAATATATACGATTCTTGATGAAGGAATACGATTTTGATATATCTTTGGAAACAGTCATACGCGGCTGGTACATCCGTAATTCTAAATTTAATTTTACAAAATAATGACAATTGAACTAGCATCTTATGCCGTATAAAAATCAAGAATAATGTACTATGATACAAATAAAACAACACCTATTTCAATTATGTTTATGTTGGAAATGAAGAAATTGACGAAATTATTACATTTTCGAAAAGAAAGGTAAAAATAGAACAGCAAGATTTAGAACATTGCAAAATATACTGGAATATAAAATAAATGATATTTTATTCTTGAAATTAGAAAATTATATGCAAAATCAAGTTTTCTACACAGCATGTTATAACATTGTACTAATTATTGTTTAAAAGTGTTTATTGTTCTTGTTGTTAAAAGTCTATATCATTTGTTTTAAACATTAACCACATACACGCCTATGATGATTTAGCTTTTTGCAAGTTAAAATCATAAACAGGCAGGTTGTTTAAATTGGTTTAAACAGAGATTTTGTTAAATGTATGGCATTTCCGTAAAGTCGGGTAAATTTGAGTCTCGTTTGTAAAGTTTAAATATAATTGTTTATAGATGTAAAACATATAAAATGGGAACATAGATATGTTACTGAGATCGAAGGTCACATACCAAGATCATCTGAGGTTCAAAATAATACGAACCTTCGTGTCAATTGAGTCAAAGGCTATATCAAGTCAAAGTCCATTTAAGGTTAGGTTGCAAAATAAGCTGAAAACGTTTGAAAATAGTATTTTTCATACAAAAAATGATTGCAACCAAGCTTGGATCAAACATGCTACATGGGGACCTTCATATGGCAATAAAGTCAAACAAAGGTTACACATCAAAGTCAAAGTTCATCTAAGTTTAAGTTGCATAACATATTAAAGCTGAAAATATCCATAAATTCCCATTTCTTTTGTCATACAAAGACCAATGGCAACCAAACATGGATTATACATGCAATATGGCAACTTTCAAACGACAAAGTTCAAATGGCACATATTAAGGTCAATATTATCATGTGAGGTAAAGATCCAACATACCAATTTCGTCATGGTCATATCTATTATTATTATGTTATGCTAATGCTCCCTTTTACGATACCTGCAACAATATCGCGGCGGTTCTTCATTGTTGATGCCCTCGTTTGAAGCTATAATAGTCTACATGTATTCGGCTATCACGAGATAGTGATGTAACTGCGTATTCTATTAAATACAGCATATTACGCGCGCGCCAACTGGAGGCGCTGGCGTAAACACACGGGCGTTGAAACAGAGGCTGCTCACGACGCTTAAAAATTGAAGCCAAAGAACAAAAAGTCGAACCATGACCACAACAAATATGCACTTCCCGAAAAATGGCGCTCTACGCGCGTGCTTGAGTGCGTCACTTTTTCTTGTAGCGTCCCTGCGTGTTGATCTGAAACAAACACAAGCGTTTCACGAATAACGCCAACGTTGTTCTGAAACACGCACCAGTTTGCGCTCCCGTTAAATTTGCGTCACGGACGCGGGTGTGTCTGCGTGCTAATCATATGCACTCAACGCACAAGCTGCGCCAGAAGAATTGACCGTCGTCATGGGTGATTGACTGTCGTCATGGGAGATTGACTGTCGTCAGGGAACACGCGGCTTCAGTGCGCTGTGTGTGTTGGAATGCGGAATGAGCAGTCTCTAAGTAATTAGTCTATGCGTTGAAAGACGGAATATACATACGCGTGCGTTAAAGCTGCGCCTGTTAATTTAAGTTAGAACGAAGATTTTCTTTGAAATTAGAAGTTAAAAGTTAGGACGAAGATTTTCAACCCGTTATTGTTTTTCTTTATTCTTTTTCGTTATTTAAGGCATGGTTTAAGTTAGAGTTCGAAGTTCGAAAGTCGAACTTTGTTTTTTTCTGCCCGTGGTAATTGTTTTAAAGTTAGAAGTAAGAATGAAGATTTCATGATTTTGAAAAAAATGAGATAACAGCACAATAGAGACTTGCAAAGTGTCAGCTTTAAAATTATTTTTGTTTGAGTCAAATCGGACTTTCGCTTCTGATTTATGGTCATATAAAACTGAGAGGGTCTCAACATTTGTGTGTAGAAAACGCCCATCCTCAGGAGGTTTAGCATATAACATTATTTTAAAATGAAGCAATGGTATATTTTGATTTTTTAATATCAAATAATTGGTCGAGCCCAACCAAAAGTGTCGACGACTAGATTTGTTGGGTCCATTTTCAAAAAAATGCTTTGATCTCTTATTCCTTTCCTCATTCAAAGTCAACGTGACAAATTTGTATGGAACAAAGTGCCATCACTAATCTCTTCAATTGACCGCGTGGCGGAATGATGAAGTTGTAGGTATACTTCTTAAAGGTAGATGACCCGATCACATTTTCGTAACACAGAATTATTTCAAACATACGGAGATTTTCATATCATATGAAAGCTCGTATTTTTCTCATCATCATACTGAAATTTGACGGCCTAGATCGGTATAATTACGGAGAAATCGATGAAATAACGTCGAATTACTGCGAATGGTGGTATACCACCGATATAGTTTGTGTACAACTCAATGGGTACAGTTCACGGCATCTTGTGCGTCTAAAATAAGAACCATTAGAGCTATGCAACTCAAACTTTGGAACACGACTTTTTTGAGGATGACCTTTCATGTAGAATAGAAAACTTCAAGTTGAAAATCGGAATATGATCGGGTCATCTACCTTTAATACTGCGAATAACAGTACCATACTTTGTGATGATTATTCCACCTATTTTACATATTTCATTCAAATTTGGGATTGTATTGTATTCAGAGATGCTAATCCTGATAGAAAGTCGACACATTTGTCCAGGTCCTTTTTTTACATTTTAGATTCATACATTCAGGTAGCATTTTATGGACATATTCCCCAGTAGTTTACCTTAGATAGATACTAGAATATTAAGTTAATGTTGAAACAGTATACAATATCTAACTGTCAATTGTAATTTTGAATAGGTTTATTAAGAACAAGCTATCAGGCAACATATTTAAGCATTCCTATAAGAGACAAAACATGTTAAGACTTAACATGCTTAAAGCACGTTAGCTAACATTGCAGATATTCATAGGTACCACATTTTATTCTCAACTTCATCTTCGTTGACTAAGAACGGTTGGATTCTATAATTTAACATAGGTTTATAGGAGCAAAAATGTATTCGACGTAGTGCTTATGCCCTGAATCGCGTGTGAGGGTAAATGTTGATGTCGAGCATCAAAATAAAAATGGTGTATTGCTTGAATTTATAAGCATGATTATTAGGCGAGGATCTTTAGTTAAATTAAAAAATGGTATGCTTTGTTATTTGCAAATTCATAAACTAATAATTATACCAGATAAATACCCGTGAGTATGATTTAATTTGAGCGTAAGACCGTAAATCCAAACCACCAATGTCCCAAGTTTATAGCAATATGCGCCATTTAAGGTCATTTAGCAGTAACAACCATAACCTATGGTAACAATCATAACCTATGGTTTTAATCATATTTCGGGAAGTCCCTGAGCACACCACAAAATAGCACCGATCAAATGCAATATGCACGTAGCATCTTATATAGTTACTGTTGGTAAAGGAAAAGGTAGCTCATTAACATAATTTCCGTAACCCCTATCGTGTTGGAGCATGCGATTCATGTAGTCATGTAGTATTTGTTCTCCCCGGAAGACGGAACTATAACTGTTTCACCCTCCTCGACATATAAAGCAAATTACAGAATTGGTTGTTTGATCCATGTATTTAGTGTGTGGATAAGCAAAACAAAGAATATTACTATGAGCACTGATATAAGCAATATTATCACAATTTAATGTTATTGGTTGTAGATGATTGTAATGTGTTGTGCCGTTGCTCATCATCAATTCCGAGGCAGCAATAAGCTATTGCAGTTAATTTCGATGCAAACAAATTAACCACACGTCACTATGTAATACCACAGACGGTTACAGATGGGACTTATTCAGTAAACGTTGATGTAAGAATATAATTAATATTAGCCAACTCCTCGTAGGGGTACTTAGGAAGAAGCTTGTAGCGAAAGAAGTGTGTACAACTTTATTTGATATTCTTGTTTTGAAATTGACAAAAACACTAGCAACCAACATTGTTTAATAGGACACTTAATCATGTGTTTAAATTTCCTGAAAATCATTTAGAATGTGTGGAGTTAAGATGAAATTATTTACTCATATCGATTTACCCACATGATGAATTTACTTGTTTATGTTTAACATTCATAGATGTTTTTAATGGATTTTACTCAAGTGAAACTAATCCCAACTCTTAAATAGGGAGATATACCCGTATTAATAAGTCATCCATAAGTTTTTAAATGTAAATGTTCTTAGAATTTACAGGGTGTAACTACTCCTGAAAAATAAAAATCCTGAAAAGATGACAAAATCCATCATCAATTAAGGAAAGTATGACCAACTAGGCAAGTCAATTCATTTTGTAGTATGTACATTGGTAATTCACACAGAACAGTTTGAGGAACGTGACAGATTACATACTTAACTTGAATATTGGGAAATTCTACTTCTTATCACGCTTATGACAAAATTGATATTGATTTACAAGTCTATGAATGGTTTTAAATTCCCTCTCTCTATGAATTGTATTGCATGGCTGATGCTGTTACCACCACTTGTCTAAGCTCTTTTTCGAAGAAAGGGCATATTGCCATGTGTTTTGAACTCGCCACCCTTCCCGTTGCATGTGCAGATTTTTACATTTTACACCATCTGAGATTCGAATTAGCATGTCGCAATAACTACTTGTTCTACCCCATAAAAAGTATATATATTTTTTGAACGGTAATCTCACAAGAAATCCAAATATGCGATTGGAATTTGCATAGGACCTAATGGTAACATTTTGTGATTAAGAATGTTCAAAGAATATCGATTTTTTTGTTCATATTTTGATTAAAGCTCAATATTCTTTTTATTCCTATCCCAATCATCATTTTACTGTGCATATTAGTTCCTCATGCAATTTACCCATCAGAACATAATGGTTGTCAAATATACTATATTGGGAAGTAAATGAGCGCAAACGTTTACATTTCATATTTATTCGAGTTTTCACATATATTTTTTTGGCTATTCACCCTATCCTGATTTAAGCAAGATTTCTGAATTCCCCTATTTCAGAGCTTTCCAAAAATGTATAATTTTGCTATCATCGGTTGAATAATTCTGTTGTTATAGTCATGTATGTAAAACCGATGAATTAATGAATTAGGGCAAGTCACTGTGTAGTGAATAGGGAAAAGGCCAAGGACAATTCAATCGATTCGTGATTACAATGGTTACGTAATAGTTGACAGGTTTGTTGAAACAAAAACTTATAGAATATAAAACAATCTATAAAATGAGCGCAAAATCATGTTTGTACCATACAGAGATCAGGAGTTATTATAATTTGAACGTAGAATTGGGAACATTTTCTATATTCCCCATAGAGATAGTACACAACGCCACCGCCACCGCCGCCACCGCCACCGCCGCCACCCGTGACTTTCGAAATATAATCAATCATATCTCAGCCAAACAGTTATAGAAATACCTGATTTATTCACACAGTGTAGCTAGATAAATAAGCTTTCAAATGACACCTAAACCATTATAGCTCTACCACATTTAGTTGTTGAGTTAATGGAGAGAGATGGATGATTCGTCACCAAATATGCAACGCCGCCACCCTTTTTGGGTGGTCAGTTCAAAACACATGGCCATATATAAAATATAAACTCAAGAAGAACACTGACCAACATTGACAATTGCACATTTGGTATTCATGCAACAAATGTGTTTATAGTGACAATGATTGTACCCAAATTAAAATAAATACCAAACTTAGCTTGGCTTTTGCTATTGATATACCGGGTATAGATGGTTTCAATGTTTATGCATGCAACATATTGAAATGAAAACCATGCCATACTGGTTTGTATGTGTAACTACCATTGTTCATTTTATTATGACATAATTTACGCAAACTATGCTAGCGATTAAGTTAAATTAGTGATGGTCCAGTCATTCATGACAAGTAGAAACATATCATGAAAAAGAGTCTTATTTATTGTGATACTCACTGTATGTAAGTGGTGGCTAAGACAAATATTGTTTTGTTTTGTTTTCTTATGTGGATGTATGGCTGTATACTTGTACATGTACTACATGTTGCAGTCTGTGATGCAGGTACATATTTGATGATGATCAGCCTTACTAAATATTACAATGACTATCTAAAATACCGTGTTAAATGAATACATATCTTAAAATATCTCGTGAAAATTCGGCACCAGACACAATGTACTTGTGAGACAGGATGGGAGGGTGCCGTTTGTGATTCAAGTATTTGATGATGATAGTCATAGTGTTAATAATTTATCCAAATATGTTACAAATAATGTAAGTGGCAATACGATGTTGAAATGCATTCTCATTTTTTAGATTAAACATATCTGTCTTATATGCAGCCATAACGCATCATCGGGTAGTTAGATCGTTAATGAATTTTAAGACTTTCAATGTGAATGACGGGCATTTGTTGGCTTCAATTTTATTTAAGATGCCTTTTATACGTTGAAATAACATGCATTGTAATCTGGTGTGCTACATTGTACATATACCCATATTTCAGATACAGTTTTAATCGAAGCAATTGAACCTTTTCAAAAAATTACATTTTTCCTGAGACTATTGATATTAGACCAAATTGATAATTAAAAATGATAGTACATTTCTTCCAACACAGCACTTTAAAATCTCTTACCCCTAATGATTCCTGGTGTATATTAAAAAAAAAATGTAAACACTCGAATGAACGGGCGTGAATGATATTTACTTTTTAATATCATAAAATACATGGTCTCGAACCCGGTACCTCTCGCTATCGCGGCGAATGACTTGCCGTATATAGGCATCAAAAAACGAGCACTTATATACCAGGTATTTTGTTAAGAGTCTCAAGCGGCTAACATGCACGTATGCAGTGAATTGTAGATATAATTATGTTGGCCTGTAAGCATGATTCGGACAAGGTGTACTGTAGGTTCCTGATACCAGTATCACTTGGTACATGCAATCTGTCAGTAATGCCCTATACTGGAACGCTTTTGATCCATTAACGCTGTAACATATAACTATATAGTTCCCGTATTGGTCGTTAGAAAAGAAAAGGTTCCCATCTTCGATGGTCATTTCGTCCCCGTCCGATACAACACCTCTAATTGAACGGTATTATGCTTCTATATACGTTATCACATTGATTCAAGCCAAGGGAAAGAATCAGTGAGATCCTAAATGGTAGAAGAAACAGTAGCTTTACATAACCTTTCGCGATACTTTTTTTGGCGTGCGAATGGTGAAGCCGTGAAGCATTTTGTCTTCATCGTTAGCAATAGATGTGTTTGTACATCCTACTGATCAGACTAAGAAATGGCTTACGCTATCCATGACAATGCATGATCATAATTTAAATTGTTGATAACACTGTTACATTTTGTACTCGTTTTGTTATTGTTGATGTTATGAATTTACATGGCATGCGAATGATTATACTGGTACATGTTTCTTTGTTGTTCATTAACAAATAACATAGAAATTAAAGTTATTTGTGACTTATAGAATCTCAAAGTAGTTCAGGCACACTTTGATTATATCCCAATGAAGCAATACACATTTCTCTCTATATTTTATTAGATTCCCGAACACTGGATTGGGGTAGTCAACGTTAGCAATTGCACTGTTTGTCAATATAATTAAGTACGTGATATATATGAATGGAACCTTGGTACAGGTAAACTTACTTAACACAAACTAGAATCTCACTTGCATGCATGCACTTCCAAGTGCAACTATTATTCTTAAACTTAGTGACAGCAAATAATATTATGGGTAGGGTCATATTTTCCAGGTGCAAATGAAAGTTCAGCAATTAAATCACATTTAATACAAAACACCGAATAATGTAGGTTTCTAGTACCAGCACTTCCCTCAAAGATAAGTACATTTCCCTGTACCAGCGCTCCCTTTATTTTAACAGTTAAGATCAACAGATTGTGTAATTTCGCTAATTTCAAATATAAAGACAATACAGGTGTCATTTTAAAGATCTTGGCAACATATATAACTTGGTCATGGAATTCTCCAGAAGTAGTCAACACCTGCAACGAAATGCCACTTAGACGGATAATTTCAAAGGAGTTAGCATTCAACGGACAATTTCCAAAATCAGTTATTTTATCAACACAGACATAACTCCTGATAGCAAGGGGCAATTCCAGTGATTCGGTGTTTGTTTAAGATATGTGGAAGAATATTATGCTCTTTAAATGCATGCTTCATGTTATGAATTTCCTTGATATAAATGTCTTTTGAATTTGAATGAATAGTTTCCTTTTCTCGTCACTTATAGACGGATGATATTAAAGAAATTAGCATTCCGTGGACAGCTGCCAAAATGGGTTCATTTATTAACTCCTGATAGCGATGAGAAATGCCAGTGATTCATTTTCTAACATGAGTGGACGAATATACTCATTGAATGTGTGCTTCATCAGTTTGTTATTAAGATTGTCCATTCGGGAAAATGTTTATTCACGATCAATTTCATTTTGACTCACTCTTTTAGGTTATAGTAACATGTCAAGGTGCTGTGATTAATTAATGTTTCCCAAGGTAGAACATTTCTATGAACGAATATTAGCAAACCATCTGTTCACCAAAGTTAAGCGAGTTGTAAATTATAAATTTGGTAACATTCTATTAGTATTAACCAATTGTGTACACTATACATATCAGGCCAGATCACATGTCTACAAAGAAAAGGTCAGCCGTAAGACACGCGGTTCACAAGACGACATGTCACTCGATTCGTGGTATAATTCCATGGGTTAACAAAGCAAATGAGGGAGTTACTTACTTCAAGTTAACAATAGGTGGACTTTGGTATAAACTATTTAGACCTACGATGTATGTTTTTTATGTTTTTAATTATCGAATAATTATTATTATCAATAAATACACTAGTCTCAAAGAAGCCCGTAATCACCAATCAAAGTAATTTACTATATCATTCAAATGTGATCACATGAAGCAGGTTCGTATAAAATAATACCCGCCTTCACTTAAATTCATATAAGAAATTTTATTGCTGCGGATATTTGAATTAATGTTAAAATCGAACAATTTAGATAAATATGAATCCCTTGAATAACGAGCTTGTTGAAATATAAACATTTTATTTGTTTTAGGATATCTCATGCGTATTGAATTAATGTCCAAAGTGGACGTAAAGAAATACTGATATAATATAGTTAATGACCCATGGTTGTTGTGCTTATTTGTTTCTAATCAATAAACAGTATTAACGATAACCTTTACACAGGTTGGTATCATTGAACTTTCTAGGATAAATTAATGACGTTTATTCAGGAGTCAAAGTCAATACAATTTTTACTATACAATAGTGTATATCCGTGAGTAGTGAAAATGAAATGTAAAGAATGAATGACTCAACCTCCTAGAGTAATGACTGAATGTCGTGCTTGCATGGGCTACTCCATTTGAAATAATACACTCCCTATACAAGATATTACTGTCATATTTTCCATAGGGAGTGACTGTGTCACTAGCCCAATTGACATTCCCGAACAACCTGACGATCTATGTGCAGCTTGATATACAATACGAAACCCCATGCGGAACCAACATACGATGCACAATCTGAATTGTTGACAGGTAATCAGACATTTCATACATTCATTTTCTAAATCAGAGATAGATTAACATATTCCTGGTTAGCTTGCGACATACTACTTTAAATGTTGTGTGTTCGCATATATCTTTGAGAAAGATTCACCAAGTAGCCATAATGATGAAATCATAAGGTGGGGCCAGAGGGACCTGCCCCGAAGGCGTACATGCCCCGGCTCCCCTACTATAGATTTTCTTTATTCATAATTGCATTGCCCACCGCTACCGACCAAAAATCATTACACAGTGATTATATCCTAGCAAATCCATCATCTATGAGCCAACTATTGGATATGTTCACTAGTAACGATGATGTATGCGTGTATGATTTAGTTCGTCTTCATAAATTCATATTTCATCCGACACAGTGGAATCCTATAGACACTTGCCTCATTATATTTCGTTATCGACATTGTAACGAAGGTTCTCTCAAACCTAAACCTTCTCCGGAAAAATATAAACGTTTTGATAATTATTTACTAAATTCACAAATGCAATATCCTATAATAAGGATGCGCAGTACTTACATTTAAGGTAATTAGGATATTCAAGAAAAAATTGAAATGTTGTCAATTTATATATTTTGGTTTAAAAAGCAGTGTCCAAAAACAAGACAGAGAACCACACATATTGTCTGAATTTACACGAGGCATAGCACATCTCCAGCCGAGTGCACCAAACTAGCGTAACTTAATAGGGAGGTAAGCTACCTCCCTAGTAGTTATGCTCTAACTGTAGCGTAACTTACTAACGATGTAATTCTTAGAGCATAACTGGCGAGTAACACCAGAATAGCAACTAGCGAGGTAAATATCCACATTAGTCAGTATCGTCCCCTTACAAAATTAATTGGCGCATATGCGAAGTGTTAACCTATAGTTTACTGTAAAATTCTGACGTGAATGGTCCTCCGTAATATTTAAAATGTGTCGTCACTCGCTAGGTCATAGGTGAGTGTACATAAATAATCACGTTGAGTCGGCTTGCGTTCCGGACCAAAAATGACGGCATTTTTTTGGCCAAAAATTTCGAGTTTGTTCAACGCTTTTTCAAAAATAAGGACTATCATGACATTACAAAGATATTTTAGGCGAGGGGCACATACAAATATTGCACCAAAAAGCACAATTTTAATGACAAACATCATAGATCATCAGAGATCCGTCTGTTTGCTGACGACGCTCTCCTATATAGACCTATTCGGACTGAGAAGGATGCCACTGAATTGATGAATGGATTGGGAAAACACATAGCTTATGTCCTTCAATCCTGACAAGTGCGAAGTCCTACGTATCACAAACAAGAAGAAAAACGTCTTGACCCCACAATACACCATCCACGAAACTGTTCTTCGCACTGTCGACCAAGCCAAATACCTCGGTGTGACGATATAGAGTAACCTCAACTGGAGCCTCACATAAACAACATCTGTAAGAAGGCCAACAGCACCAGAGGACTTTTTCAACGTAACCTGAGGAAGTGCTCACCAAAAAAAGAAGGAGCAGGCTTATAAGACATATGTCCGTCCAACCCTGGAGTATCCCAGATAACATAATAATATTGGCCCAATATTGGCCCAATATTGATTTTTCATTGGCCCAATATTGGCTTACAATATTGGCATAATATTATTTGGCCATTGGCCCAAGCTTGGCCCAATATTGGCACTCGCCAATGAGTGCCAATATTGGGCCAATACTGGGCCAATATTAGCATTTGCCAATGAGTGCCAATATTGGGCCAATACTGGGCCAATATTGGAACTCGCCAATGAGTGCCAATATTGGGCCAATACTGGGCCAATATAACATAACAATATTGGCATAATATTATTTGGCCATTGGCCCAAGCTTGGCCCAATATTGGCACTCGCCAATGAGGGCCAATATTGGGCCAATATTGGGCGATCTTGGAGAAATGTTAGGTAGGAAGCCAGGTGGCCAGGACCAATTTGGCCAAGGACAAGCCTAGGACAAGGGAACAAATCTTCAAGAGACAGGACAAGGCACAATATCCTAGCCAAAAGGCCGGGAAGCGATAACTCTTAACAGCGGCCGCCTTTTTAAGACCACGTCATAATTTGAATATCAAATCAATGGTGTTATTTCCCGCCCCTGGTATATTGCGCCCATTATTGGACCAATATTGGTTGCCAACATGATGCCGATTGAAGAGCGCCAATGTAAAACCAATATTGGTCCAATATTGGTGACCAAGAGAGTACCAACCATGCCAATGTCATTGGCACTCAATTGGTCACCAATATTGGTCCAATATTTGTAGCCAACATGATGCCAATTAACGAGCGCCAACGTAAAACTAATATTGGTCCAATGTTGGTGACCAAGAGAGTGCCAATGGCACTGGCACTCAATTGGTCACCAATATTGGTCCAATATTGGTTGCCAACATGATGCCAATTAACGAGCGCCAATGTAAAACCAATATTGGTCCAATATTGGTTGCCAACATGATGCCAAATAACGAGCGCCAATGTAAACCCAATATTGGTCCAATATTGGTGACCAATAAAATGCCAATGCCAATATTGCCAATGGGGAACCAATATTGGCCCAAACCAATATTGGCCCAATATTGGTCAACAAGATAATGCCACTGCCAATATTGCCAATATTGGGCCAATATGGGGCCAATATATGTATGTTGTCTGGGATGCTTCATCCGTATGGGACCCACACAATAAATACCTCATCTCCAAGATCGACATGGTACGGAGACGGGCAGCTCGCTTCGTCAAACGCGATTATGACCAGCGTCACAGTGTATCAAAAATGCTACAAGACCTCTAATGGCAGACACTGTACGAACGACGAGCTCACAGCAAAGTCATCATGCTGTTCCGAATCACCCATGGACTAGTGGCAATACCACCCTGCCCTCCACATCTAGTACCATCAACAACACAAACCAGAGGACACTCCACTCAGTTCCAGAGACAACACTACCGGATCTCGGATTCTCTTCACTCCTTTTTTCCCAGCGCCATCTGCCTGTGGAACAACCTACCAGCCTCAACGGTGACTGCCCAATCCATGGAGCAGTTCAGGAACAGGCTGAGCCCCCTGACCAGACGTTAACAGTCGGGTGGCGTCTTTTTACTAGCACCCCTTCTACCAGCACCCCTTCAACTGTAAATAATTGATATCGTGTTCCTGCTTGCACCCTTTGCACCGGTAGTGTTGCACCTTACAGTACGACTTTACTTTCAACCGAGAGGAATGTACTTCACCAGATAGATAGATAGATAGATAGATATAGATAGAAGCACCCGATGTTGTAACTTTGGCTTTATCAGTTTTTAATTAATAAAAACCATAATAAATGTATTTATTTATTTAGTCATTTATAATTAAAATCCTTGGACAATTAGTACATTTTAGTCAAAATATGCCCCAAAATCGGTGCGATTAGTGTTTGAATGGGCAAAAGGAGTTGATCTAAATTTTGACTAAAACAAATCACAAAATTGCATGAATGGAGTTTCAAAAATATAAAATAGTTTAGCTTATGAGGGGGTCACATTTCACTTCAAATAGACACCCACTGTGCATGCAAGCGTAATTGGTCCTTCAGCATCAGCGAATGTTCACAACAAGTTTACGCTACTGCTAGAATCGACTGACTTATGGCAAACTTACACTTGGGTCCGGTCAGGTATAACAGTTAGCGTAAATGTCCCACCAGTTACTAGCCTAGTAGCTTACCCCGATTTGGTGCTCTCCACATGTTGGGTTACGCCTAAGCTACTAGTGAGGTAGCGCTATTCTTCAGCTACTCGTCATTGGTGCACTCGGCCGATAGCCTTATTTAGCAGGTTTTTAAATTCAACGCGACATTGATGCCGGCTGGTCACACCATAATTCACATACATTTACATTTTTGCGAAGGTCAGCCAGTCTATCTTACATCAGTTGTGCTATGTTTTGGAACAGCAGCCCTACAGGATGTCCCAGAATGATGTATACCGTGTTTGAAAAAATAAAATATGAAAACAACATTGCAGCATTATTTGTATAGTATCGGTGAAAACCTGTTTTTGACTTTCAGCCTATTTCAATTGATGAAGCTCACACCAAACTTGAAAACGTCTGCTTACATACATGCATACATACATAACCAACATTTATAAGGCGCCTTTCCAAATTGATCAAAGCGTCATGAATAAAGAATTATCAAAAAAAAAAAATGCAAATAGAGTCAATATGAAAGATGGAAGTGCGACTTCAACACCTTCTTGAAACTAGGCAATGTACATGCCTCCCTGAAGTTTGTTGGGAGACTGTTCCACAGCAAGGGTGCCGACACATAAAATGATTTATCCCCAAGTAGTCTCTGGTCTTGAAAGTTGTAAGATACTGTTGAAATTGTAAGAAGTTAATCGCATATTTTGCTCTGCAACAATTACCGTTAGTTTAAATGATAAGATACACATCATTTTACCTTTGATGATGTATCACAGCATTTATTAAGCAATGTTTTCAAGTCCCTCGTTATATTATATTGTGTGTATTCATTATTTAAAAATAAAATATAAGCTGCATGGAAAACATAATACTAAACATTACGTTTTATACCGTACGGCCCTAACAACAAGTCAGTGATATGAATCCTTTGGAAGTACATGTAGGTGTAAACATTATATCATATATATTTGGCTGGAATACCTTTGATTTGCCCAGTGCAATTTGACATTATTTCCCAGATATCTTAAATTTAAATGACAATGACATGGTCATGTCATCAATTACAATAGGTAATGCATTTCCGATGAGTATAAAGTTGTTAATCTTAATTTAAAATTCGCAGTAAAGTAAACTTTCAACACTATTTCTGTATTCTGTGCTTCCTTCTGTTTATACATTCGCTTTCAGAAGAAAAAAACACCAGAAAGGGAAGTATTGGACTTTTGAGCGATAAGCATTGTTTCCTAAATATTTTAAATTGAAAGGACAGTGACATATTCGTGTAAATAAATTACAATAGGTAATCACTTCATACTCTGCGTTGTTTATAAATCTGAATTCAAAATTCGCAGTAAAGTCATCTTAAAACAATACCTTTTAATTGTGTGCTTCCTTTGTTATGGTTTATACATTCACTTTCAGAAGAAAAACCACGAGAAAAGGAAGTATTGGACAATTGAGCGAAAAACGTGGCAACATTTAACATTTTCAAAAAATATTCAACACTTTAAATGTTGTATTAAACTGATATAACACCATTCTCAATTTTACAAAAATGGCTGTAACAATGCTTATCGCTCAAATGGCTGTAACAAAAATATTGCCTGGTAGCTCTAAACTGTCCTGCTGTCTATTACTTCCTTTTGTCGTGGTACAGCGTGTCCCACAAAAGCTGTGTCCAAAATATTGAGAGCGTATAACTTAAAATGTAGGGCAGCAAAGCTGCTTCACATTCAAGAATATAAAAGCAAATACATTTTACCTTATTTGGTAAAATTGTTAGACCAATCTAATGTCAACTTTGTTTAAATGCAACGCTTTGAATAGAGCGTGGTCAGAACCTGTTTTTTTTATTTTAGCAAAAAAGCACCCATGTGTTGCACTTGTGCGTTGTTTGTAAGTTTTCCGAGCATAGAGCATACTCTCCGAAATAACTGTACATGTGGTCAAACCAAGTTCATCTAAAAGTTCTGTTTTACACTTGGGCTCTTTTTTTCTCAATTATTTGAATATTCAACAATAATTACATCATAGCGAAACACGTTGTTTTTAAACTTTATGTAAATAATAAACTTATTTTATTGCAATAACTGTTTTCAATTCTGCTCTAATCGGAGAAATTGTCACTGCTTCTAAAATAGTTGACATATAAATTATACTTTTATCTGCGAATATAAATTTGATAATATGATAAAGATATTTATAAATGAACAATAAATAAAAAAAACACTTTCCTCTGATGTTTCTTCGGAATGTGTTTCCTTTGTACAGGTCCTCACCATATTGTTGTAAAGGTATTCCCAATTTGAACAGGTTGTATGAACGGGTTCTGACCAAGAAAAAACAGAAAATATATGTACAGCAAAACACTCCAATTGGTACACTTTGTTTATTTGACCACATGATAGTAATTATTCTGATACTTTGAGACAGTCATACTAATTGAGTATGATGAAACAGAATGAGGCGCTATAACGTATTGTACACTATGTCTACAGCGGTAACCACAACGGAGGTGGATACAACTGCAGCAACTACCACACCTTCAGCTACTACTACACCATCAGCAACCACATCCTCATCTACTACCGCAGCTGTAGCTACTACCACAGCTTCAGCTGTTACCACACCATCAGCGAGTACCGCAACATCAGCGAGTACCTCACCTTCAGCTAGTACCACAGCAAGTACCACATTTTCAGCAACACCAACCACTCAACTGGATTCAACATCACTTGCAAGAAGTACAGCAACTTCTACTGCATCGATTACTACATCTCCATCAGGTAATTTGACATATTCATGTTTATATGGAAGGTTCATTATACTGAACCAGCGTAGGAGTGAAATACTCACGTGTACCTTTCTGAAACAAATGTTTGATTGTGAGAAAAATGACCGTTGAATCTTGGTTGTTGCCATTTGAATTTGTCATTGTGATGTTCGTCCAGATTGTAAACAACTTGAGGTAGTACTGTATCTCGTCTCAGTTCGTTGTATATAAATGGCCCATTTTGTTACAATATCGATAACTTTGTTTACGCTTCCACAGTGCATGGAGCACTCGTGCTTTCATTTGTTTAATTGTCAAGTATACCTAGTTATGTAACATTATTATCAATCATTAACATGTCACGCAATTATTAATAGTGTAAATGCAATTCATATAGGCCTACGCATTTTATAGTATTCAAACTATAGGTACAATTGTCTCTGATTTGATGGCTCGTTTAAAAATTAAAAAAGTACATACGTAAGGTAACATACATTGCAGAGTGTCCCAGAATTATTTATATCGTGTTTGAACGAAAGAATGAAACTATAAACACAATTAGCATGATTAGAGACAGCATCTAACATTTGTCGTAAATAGGAACATGTTTCCTTATTACTCTGTCAATTTCATCAATATACATTATCCCCTCCGAAATGGCGTGAAAATCGGCGGGAATGTGTTTTTTATGGTCAATGAATTTCAATTTATAAAACTCAAACCAAACCTTAAAACTGCCGCTTAAGAATAGTATAATCACCCACACAGAATAATGCAATGCCCTGCCACCCTTCAAATATGGTTTAATAAAATCGAACATCACAAACACTTACCACAACTTCAGCTATTACCACAATTTCCGCTAGTACCACATCCTCAGCTAGTACCACGACTTCAGCAAACACAACACCATCAGCGAGTACCACACCCTCAGTTATTACCACAACTTCAGCAAGTACCACACCACCAGCGAGTACCACAACTACAGCTAGAACCACAACTTCAGCTAGTACCACAGCTTCAGCTAGTACCACAACTTCAGCGAGTACCACAGCTTCAGCTATTACCACAAGTATAGCTATTATCACAACTTCGGCTAGTACCACACCATCAGCAAGTACCAACACTTCGGCTAGTACCACAGATTCAGCAAGTACCACATTTTCAGTAACACCAACCACTGAACCGGATTCACCATCAATTGTATCAGGTACATCAACTTCTGAATCAGCTACAGCATCACTGGCTACGTCTGCTTCAGGTACGATGATCCGTATAGTTTCCGATGTTATAGCTTAATTTGGCTATATTGGTCTAAATAACTAGGAATCTACCATTTTTATAACAAAACAATTCCATACTTTCTTTTAGAAACGTCCGATTTTTAAAAAAAAATCCTTAGAACGCTAAATATATGTATAGATGTTCGAAGCATTCATATAATGTAATGTTCCTTCTCTGTAAAAGATCAGTCAATTATAGTCCAAAGCTAACATATGCAATGTAAAGAGGAACTGTATCCGATCCGATATGGCGTGAAAATCGGTGGATACTTTTTTCACTGTCAGTGTATTTCAATTGATAAAACTCAAACCAAACCTTAAAACTGCCGCTTAAGAAAGTATAGTATAAATCACCCATACAGAACAAATCAGTGCCCTCACACCATTCAAATAGTTGCTTCATAACATAAAACATCACAAACACTACCACAACGTCAGCTATAACCACAACTTCAGCTATTACCACATCCTCAGCTAGCATCATAATTTCAGCAAATACAACACCATCGGCGAGACCACATCCTCAGCTAGTACCATGACTTCAGCAAGTACCACACCATCAGCGAGTACAACAACTTCGGCTAGTATCACAGCTGTGTTTGGTGTTACTGGAAATGTGGTACTTGCAGAATAACTAGGAATCTTCCAATTTTTGTTATCTTGAAACTAAGAATAAGTGTTTCGAAATTGACATTTATATTCCGTTTGAAGGTGTTATAGTCTGATTAGGTTATATTGATCCATATAAGGGCTGATATCCAAACTCTCAGCGGTGTTACACCGGTATTACACCGATATCATAGGCGTGCGCAGAATTTTTTTACCCGGGGGGCTTAATAATTAATTTCATTGACTAATCCGCGGTAATGCTGACAGGGGGCAAGAAATGAAAGTGAACCGACAACATTTTGGCAACGAAAGAAATGCGCATGTAACGCGCGACATTTTTCGACTTGACATTTATTTGAGCTATAATTGTGGTCGTACATTATTTCTGCTTTAAGGGGGCTGTGCACATTCAGGTACAGCCTCCGTGAAACTGCCGTAACTTCTTCATTATTTATTTAATCTATATAAAAGTATACATTTTTTGTAGAAAAGGGTTCAATGAATCCAACCATGATCATGAAATTGATCATTTTGGGAGAAAATTATTAAAAACACGTTTTTTGACCCATTTTAGGTTCTGCAAATATAACTCAAAATATATTTTATCGTTCTAGATGAATTGCAATCTTAACAAAATTATCTAGGAATCGGTTTTTTTGTATTTTTGTTGTTATTTTGGACATACTTTCCGATTTATTTACCAAATAAGGCATAAAAGTCAATATTCTGAATTAAAAAAACACGTCCATTTCCACAAAAAAGGCCCCTAAAATTAGAACTAGGCAAATAATAATTAAACCAAAAAAAACGTTCCTAGCGATGATCATGCTCTTTGCATTAAGCCTACTTACGATTCATCAGATGCAGTATTTATTGAGTTATTGTTGCTGTAAATTGCACATTTTACTCAAAAAAAGAACATCAAGAAATCAGTCGATGAAAGTAAAAAGTGACACATTCCGCCGACACATGTCAAAAAGTGAAATTGGTGAAAAATACAAAATTGAGAGTGCACAGCCTCCTTAAACAAGCTTCTACCTAAACAATATTCCATCGTCTGTGTACATTTTACCATCATAATTCCATGATTTCTCTTGTCAAATGAACCGCCAATACCAATCTCAACCGACAGACAGTCAATATTACACCACTGCAGGGTGGAGTCGAGGGGGCAGTGGCGTAATTAGACTTTTTCATTTGGGGGGGGGGGGGGGGGGGGGCAAGAAAGGGCAGTGACTTGAAATGGGGGGGGGGGGGGGGGGCTCCTAAGACAATCCCAATGCCGCGCCAGCAGCACCATCCGCGCTTGCACGGACAGGGAGGTGTCTGAGGGGGGATGTGCCCCAGTGGCGTAGCAAGGTTATTCATATTGGGGGGCGATGAATGTAAATGAATGAAAGTTCTTTTGAGTAAATGAAATGAAAGTTCTTTTGAGTAAAGAGATGCGTGCGAAAATGGTGTGATCTGTTGCCTTTTATGTTTTATTGAGACTGTATTTGGAATCGTTTAGTATCTAAAATGTATTCCCGATCCCTTTCAAAAATAATTTTATAGTTTTCATAGACATTTCATGTGATTTTATTTGTTTGAAGCCGATCAATCTGCACGTGTTTTGAAATTAAACTGATGCAACAACAAATCAAAACATTGAATGTCTGGCCGAAGTTCACATGATCATGATGGGACAATGTCCAAAACTATGTTGACTCGGCTCAGTTGATCATGAAATTAGCGAGCCTTTGATTAGCTGCATATAGTATATATGTGATGATGTTCATTTCAATTATCATGATCAGGAACTTGATATTATTTATTTCTTTTCTTTTGAATTGAAAAACAGGTCAATGCGGAGCGGATGAGTTTAGTTGTACAAACGGTAGATGCATTCCTAAACCCTGGAAGTGTGATTTCTATGAAGATTGTGGCGATAACTCTGACGAGGCTAATTGTCGTATGTTCTCAAACTTGAAATAACTACATTTTTTATTTATTGGGCTTTCGTCATGTTATTTTGTGCCCGCGAAAATTTTCGACTTTACAGCTATTTTTGCACGATTGAGCTACATTTTGGCTCTAAACAAGCTTGTACCAAATAATATTTCATTGTGGGAAGACATATGCGCGCGTAATTTTTCATATGTGTACTTTTGACCATCATAATTTCATGATTCCTTTCGTCAAATGAAACGACAGTGCCAATCTCAACCGACACGACGTCATTATTGGGGGGATTTGGTGTGTACTTTTTTGTAAATTTCTCCCGCCCCCCCCCCCCCCCTGCCCCCCCCCCCCCCCCCCGCTGGTTACGCCACTGCGAGGGGGGGGGGGGGGTGTGCCCCCCTTGGAATTGGATTTTCGAACCCATTTGCTCCCGCCCCCTGCCCCCCCCCCCCCCCCCCCCCCCCCCCGCTGGTTACGCCACTGCGAGGGGGGATGTGCCCCCTTGGAATTGGATTTTCGAACCCATTTGGTGCGATTTGGTGTTTTATCAATATTTTATTGAAAAACCTTCACTTCATTTCTTGGATTTTTTCCCTTCAATTTTGCAAAAGCAAACAACACGGCGTAAGGGTTTGAAAGCCGCAAGAATGAAGAAGAAACATTGGCTATTGTAAAAAGCTATAACAAGTTTAAAACACCGTTCCTGAAGCCATGTTGTAAAGCTTGACTGATAATGAAACAGCGCGCAAAAACTAGTTAAAATGGTTCTGAAAAGCGTTCCTGAAGCCATCTTGATAATCAAAATAATGGCGCGCACAAATTGATTATTTTTACACTGATATGGTCCTGAAAACGTTCCTGAATCAATCTTGATAAGCTTGAATAATAAAACATGGACAATAATGTGTGCGTAGCGCGCAAAAACTGGTTATTTTAACACTAAAATGGTTCTGAAAAACGTTCCTGAAGCCATTTTGTTTACGCAAAAATTGATTATTTTTACACTGAAATGGTCCTGAAAACGTTCCTGAAGCAATCTTGATAAGCTTGAATAATAAAACATGGACAATAATTTGTGCGTAGCGCGCAAAAACTGGTTATTTTAACACTAAAATGGTTCTGAAAAACGTTCCTGAAGCCATTTTGTTTACGCAAAAATTGATTATTTTTACACTGAAATGGTCCAGAAAACGTTCCTGAAACATGTTGTTATAAAGCTTGAATAGACATTGAAACCAATTCGAGCGAAACGCGCAAAAAAATTGCTATTTTAACACTAAAAAGCTCCAGAAGAACGTTCCTGAGCCTATCGGCCGAGTGCACCAATGACGGGTAGCTGAAGAATAGCGCTACCTCGCTAGTAACTGAGGCGTAACCCAAAATCTTGAGAGCGCCAATGCGGGGTAAGCTACTAGGCTAGTAACTGGCGGGTTATTTACGCTAAATGTTATACCTGACCGGACCCAAGAGTAAGTTGGGGCATAACGTTTTATGCCACAAGTCAGTCGATTCTAGCAGTATAGCGTACATTTATTGTGAACATTGAAGGGGATGATTCGCGGATGCTGAAGAACCAATTGCACTTGCATGCCCAGGGGGTGTCTATTTGAAGTGGAATGTGACCCCTCATAAGCTGGAAGATTTTTATATTTTTGAAAATCCATTCATGCAATTTGGTGATTTTTTTAGTCAAAATTTAGATCAATTCCTTTTGCCCATTCAAACACTAATCGCACCGACTTTGGGTCATATTTTGACCAAAATGTACTAATTGTCCAAGGGTCTTAAATAATGACTAAATACATAAACTTATTATTGTTTTTATTAATTAAAAACTGATAAACCAAGTTTCAACATTATTGTGAGTGGAAGGGTAGAAAAAGAAAAAAAAAGGATATCATGCCGCGCGTGGTCTGGGAATCGAACCGGGGTTCCGCGATTAACAAGCGTAGGACACGGTGTCCACGCCACGGAGGTATTTGTGTTAAGAGATGTGTTATAATTGTATATAATTGTTTCCATCGGGTGCTTGTGTATTTCATTAAAATTGTGCTTTTTGGTGCAATGTTTGTATGTGCCCCTCGCCCAAAATATGTTTGTAATGTCATGATAGTCCTTATTTTTGAAAAAGTGATAAACAAACTTCGAAATTTTTGGCCATAAAATGGCATCATTTTTTTCCGGATCGCAGTCGGACTCCACGTGATTCTTGATTTACACTCACCTATGACCTAGCGAGTGACGACACGTTTTTAATATTACGGAGGACCATCCACGTCAGAATTTTACAGTAAACTATAGGTTAACACTTGGCATATGCGACACTTGACTTTGTAAGGGGACGATGCTGATTAATTTGGATATTTACCTCGCTAGTAGCTATTCTGGTGTTACTCGCCAATTATGCTCTAAGAATTACATCGTTAGTAAGTTATGCTACAGTTGGAGCATAACTACTAGGGAGGTAGCTTACCTCCCTATTAAGTTACCCGTCATTGGTGCACTCGGCCGAATATTATGTTTTAAGCTTGAATAGTTAACCCGTACAAACTGTCAATTTTTAAAACTAAAATGGTCCAGAAAAAACGTTCCTTAAGGCATGTGTGTGTGTGTGTGTATTGAATAAAGAGACATTGAATCTAACTCGCGCGAAGCGCGCAAAAATTTCTATTTTTTCCACTAAAGTGGACGAGAAAACGTTCCTGAAACCATGTTGTTAAGCTTGAATAATTAAACATTGAAACTAATTCGCGCAAAAATGTCTTCTTTTGAGGGGGGAGGGGGGGGGGGGGGCATCGTCCCCATCCCCACCGTGACAATTATGGGGGCGTGGCCCCTATCCTCCCCGCTTGCACTGTCTATGTTCGTTACCCTTCCTCCTTAATTTTCTTCCTTTTTATTTGTTACTTTTTTGCCAATAAGGTGGGGGTTGGGGGTTGGGCTGTTACTCGGTTACTCCGCTGGTGGTGTGGGAATGCAGTTGGCGGGGATTCAGAGGGCCGGGCTTTTGGGTTTTAACTTGCCTGAAACTCTCCTTGCTTTTAATATTTACTTAAGTTATAAAACACTCTTATGGTTCAGAGACGTAGAGATAACGTGTGAGACACTACCCGGCATCTCCTTTTCCCTCCCCTCCTCCACCTCTCCTCCCCCTACTCCCTTTCTCCTCTCCCCTCCCCTCCTCCTCTCCTCCCCCTCCCCTCTCTCCCCTCTTTCTTTATTTTCCCCCTCTGGGGACCCGGGTAGCCCCACCCCCGGGTACGCGCCTGTAATTGTAGGGGTTTCTAGCAAAACACGCTGCTCTACTTACAATAATGATATGAGAGCATGGACCAAAGCGCGACAGATCCTTAGCATTACATAACTTTGACAGCATGTCAGAAGCTACTGTTTTATCAAAGACATAATATCCTGAGGAGGATGTTCATATAGATACGGGAATGTCGTTGTGATAGCTTTACATCCTGATCAAATTGCAACATATCCTGAGTATTACATAACTGTGACTGCATATAAGAGGCTACTGTGTTATCAAAGAAATAATATATCCTGAGG
>JAYJML010000238.1:0-60000 GCA_035610835.1 Ophiura sarsii
TTTTGGTTAAGGATGTGAGCATGCCTGCAGAGAAATTTGAGGCGGCTAGAAGCTTTTTTGATGACAGATTCAACCATGTGCTCATCAGAGAGTGTACTTTCCATAGAAACACCAATATAACTAATACAGTCCTGAGATTTAATTTTATAACCGTCATAGGCAACACTGAATTCAGACACTTTCTTTAGTTTAGCTTTAGTGCCAAATAGCATGCATCCTGTCTTGCCTACATGAAGCGATAATTTATTGTCAACCAGCCATTGGTTACAGGATGTAAGGTCAGATCCAAGCATATCAGCGACAGCCTTGGGGTCTCTATCATATGCTAAGATAACACTATCGTCTGCATAGAGCAGCAGTTTGTTCGTCACGGCTAACTCCATATCATTGATATAACATAAGTACAACAATGGGCCCAACAGGCTACCTTGAGGGACACCACATGTGATAGTTTGGAGAGCTGATTTGATCCCATCAGCGCAGACAAGTTGTGTTCTGTTACTCGGATATGACTGAAACCAACCAGAGCTGATGCCCATAGCTTCAAGTTTTTCCACATAGTATGCCATGGTTTACACTGTCAAAGGCTTTTTGGACGTCCAACAGCATCATACCAACGTAATTCCCTTGAGATATTTGAAGTTTGACAAAATAAGTTAAATAAATGAGGCAAGTTTCTGTAGAAAAACCTGATCAAAACTCAGACTGAATTGATAAATAAGGTCATTACAGGACAGATAATCTTCATTCTGCACATAAATACATTTTTCAAGTATCTTTGAGACGCTGTTTAGAACGCTGACCGGACGGTAATAAACAACGTCAAGTTTACTTTTCTTTTTATACAGCGGAGTGATCCTGCTTGATCTTTGTATCCGGATTTTGTTGTTTGTTGTACTTTTTATATTTGTATAATAACTATTGTGTTTTATCATATATTAATTGATTTTAATTAGTTTGTATGCATTGTAATTTAAGTTTTATATATCACATTTTTGTAAGGCGCTTGATAAATTGTATTTATTATTATTATTATTATCCTAGCAAGTCATCAGGCACAGTATCAGTGGCAATAGAAAGATTGACAATAAATGTGAATAGGGGGGAAATTTGAGTAGCTCCATCTTTTAAAAATCCGGGGGACAACAATTACTCATCCAGACCCGCGCCCTTTAAAGCGTTCAAACTACTGAGCTCCTTTAGGATAAATTCCTCATTTAACAGGTTTCAGTTTAAATTTACCTGGGGAGACACTCTTATTCTGGTAGAATTGAATAAAGGAGCTTGAAGCTGTGCCAAACCTATTCAAAGCTTCAGGAAGTACGAGCTCATACCACCAGCATTATTAGTATACCGGGTGGTTCAAAAAAAAGTTGACCCAAGTTCAAAGTAATTTTTCAACCATATTTAAAGTTTCAGATAATTTCTGTTTGCTTAGTCTTAATCAGCAGTAAGTTTTGAAATTATCCTGAAAAGATGGCACGTTTAGCTTGTTTGGTTCTTCAGATATGGTTCATTACAGAAAACATGAACAAAACTGACTTGTCCACGAGAGCGTTATTTAGTTTTTGTCTTAAACAAAACAGCATGCTCTAGTTTCAGAATTGAAAAGCCCGCCCTGACAAAGTATCCCAATCTCTATGCTTATGTGCCATTCACATTCAACAAAGAAACGTAGATACGTATAGGTAGGTAATGTCAAGCACCAGTCAGATGTCTCAGATGTCTCCTTGTTTCTTTTTCTCCTATTTACAATTTGTGACCAATCGTGTGTAAGTCCACTTTGTGCATTCCATCTCTACTAAAGGACGCTCCCGTGGCCATGGCAGCTTTGTGCATGCTTTCTGTAATGAACCATATCTGAAGAACCAACCAAGATAAATGTACCATCTTATCAGGATAATTTCAAAACTTACTACTGATTAAGACTAAGCAAACAGAAATTATCTGAAACTTTAAATGTGGTTGAAAAATTACTTTGAACTTGGGTCAACTTTTGTTTGAACCACCCGGTATATGTTAATACGGGGAAAATATTCATTGGGACATTAATCAATCACACAATTGCGCATTCATGTCTACTAAATAATGCACATGTACATGTATACACCTATATAATTGTGCAACACATATTTGGTTGTTGAAAAGGTTCAACATGATATGCATTGTTTTAATTATGACCCAAATGTATGAAACACTTGAAATCTGTGTAAAGAGGTTCTTGTAAATTATGTTACCGATAACTGTCATTGAACTAGAGAGGGCGCTAGATTGAAACAACCTGCACTTTAGCTTGAATTAAAAAAAGTGGCCTTTAATTTATATAATTTTAGTAACGGCAAAATATGATTTTGATAAACTAATCAAGATCAAGTTCATCAGATAATTCAGGCGATACGTTATATTTTCTATTTACTATTATTTAAGGCTATAACAGTGAAGGTAAAACTAGCTCTGTTTTACTATATAAATGGAATTGCTTCCAATCAATTTGACAAGAAATATTCTAAATGCGATCATTTTCTTTTTGATCAGGTCACATTTGTTCTAAGGTGAGGTCAGATATTTCCAGAGATATTATGATTTGATTTGCCTCACGTTTATATCAAAAATATAGCCACACACGTATCTTATCATGTCGAGGAATATCGCTTCGTATCTTTACGGTTGGTCCAAGCTTCAGTGTGGTGATGGATGATTAAAATCGAAATTGAAAACTAAAATGAAATAAAAATAAAAATAAAAATAAAACCAGTCGACCCATTTTCGAGTGAATATATACATTTTCAAAATTCAAATATATCTATAGGTTTTGTAAGCAAAAACACCAATCCCATATAAAACAACAACCCCCGAAAAATCATATATAACCTCCCTGGGTGTAATAAAAGCACATTCAGACTAACGTCCGAGCGTATTAGGGAGCGTAGATTATTATTTGGTGTGTGACTCAAATTCGCTGGCACATGTAGTCATGCAATCAAAGATCCCTGACATTGGCGCGTTGATGATGTGTCTTTCAGAATACTACTTACTGACGTCACGAATCACGATCATTATGTCCATGGTTGCGTGTTCATTATCACCAGTGCTGAGAAAAATAAACCAATCTCTGATACTGCTACATTTATAGGCCTACTACATTCACAGCCGGTAGTTCGACTTTCAAAAATGACCTAGAACGAGGATGGGTTCTATATCAAGGTGTTTTTAAATCGCGGGTGCGACATATTCCTAGATTTGTTCTCAAACCTCATGGAAGACAGCCTTGTAACGCAGATTATACGTAGTAGTAGGGTGCGCATATTTAAAACTCCTGTAGGTACTTTATGAGGATGACGGTTTAGAATCGCTGAACGTGCTAATGGAATTTAAAGGGTTTCAACTTAGAGGGTGTTTCTACTTGGCAACTTAACGGCAACCATTAAGCTACAAGGACCGCTTAGCAGCGCTATAAATTCATGTAAATTGGTGCCCTAAAAATCGGCACCAAATTTAAATATTCGCCTTCCATCGAAGCTGGTTGCTATCTGACATAATTCTCGTGTGCAACCAACCGGCTGCAACATAATGAAAACTCACCCATGCAGTTAGCAAGTAGAACCGCTCGTACACGCCCCGAATTTAAATATGATTGCCTGGTTGTACACGCGCACTGGGCAATCCTCTCGTAGTAATTGATAACAATAGGTTTACCAGACCGAATTAATAGCGCTCGTAAGCGGGCAATTTATGTCATGTAACGGAAACGGTACCAACCGGCCTTTCCGCCCAGTAGAAACGGTCAAATAACGTTAATGAACCGTAATTTTTCGAACGGCAAAAACCTCCAAAAAGCAGGTAGCGGTAATTACCGCTAACAGCAACCCGATAAATCTTAACGCTAAGTGCCTACTTTTTGACATGTTTTAGAATGTAAAGAAAACTGGTCTGACGGGCAGGTAAGCTTACCGGTATAACGTACTGGTAAGTTCTCGCGAGTAGAAACTGGAATGATTACACTATTTAACGATAAATACCATTGTTCCAACTTTAACTTTTCAGTGCCTCAATAGAAAGCGCTCTTAGGTAAAGTAGAAGAGGATTCAAAATTGTATGATCATCCCCTTTATATCATCTGGTTGATTATATCCTCCCATAAAAATGTTACGAGTACCACATAGGCCTACGCATATCAGCACGCGCAATACATGCATTTTACGGAATAAACTTCTACTTTTCTGCATGACTATCACTCCCCCAGGATTATATCCCAAACCTTTAACAACGTATGTTTGTTGATGATCCATGTTCTCCCATTCCTCTGTACAACTTTTTGTTGTACATTCCTGGTTTTAGATTTCAGGTTGCGTCTTAACCCCACCACATTTTCTATAACTATATCAAAAAGTGTATGTATTTTCCATAATGCAAACCAAAAACAAATCAAAACACCGTAGTCTAAAAATAGTACAGGAAGAAAGAAGAAACAAAAGTTGATATGTGTGCATGGAGGGGGGGGGGGGGGGGGGGGGGGGGGGGGGATACCGTCTGAAGAACATTCTAGATATATATAACATTGCACTTGGTCTAAAACGTTGGTCCAGGAATTGCTATACTAATTAAAAATGGCATTCCGCGATCATGGTTACCCATAATCCGGGGCCAATATAAATTCGAGGCCCATATAAATAATAATACATTATATTGCCAAATTAATCTGTCAGTATATCAAAATCAAACGTACGATGAGAATGGTATATACCGTATTAGACTGACATTAATTAAATCTGTTTGGGAACAGAGTAGTAATGAAAAATAACCCATAATTTGATCCATATATTTCTATTGTATTTGTATTTATTAGACAATTATAATTTGTAATCAGGTGAATGGCTAATGATGTTCTGCTTAATTCAAGAGGTATCTAAATATGCTTAGTTCGTGAAAATATTCTATTTATTCGTCTTTATTTCAGGACTCGTCTGCAGTTGACATTTCACTTTCAAATCCGATTACACCACACGCGTAATCGGTAACGATGAATTAAAACATAACAAGCAATAAATACGAACATCAACAATGTACAAGATGTCTTGGGAATATTTATTACATTATTTTTCGTTTTCATTATGTGCATACACCTGACATCAATCGTTAAAAAAAACTACATGTATACGTTATGCTAAAAGTGTTTATATAGTTTTTGAGGTTAATCATCATTTACGAACACTTAATATAACATCATTTTAAAGTATATGTATCAGCAACAATTTTTAAGATTTATCATTAGGCAAAGCCTGCCTTAACAATCGATCGAATGAAAGAAAGTTATCAAGCTCAAAACGCAAGGGGAAATGACACTTAATTTGTTAAGGAGATTAAATAAAAGTACATATATTAGGCCTTTTAAACGCGCCTTTCTTACATTGTTCGAGAAGTAATTACGGTCTTGTATTTTAGTGGTTGATTTCCTTGATCTTTGCATCGCTCGAAACCTTTTGACCTATTTTATAAATACTAGTTACAGCTCGTCACCTGTTATGGATGAGAACAAGATATTTGTTAAGCTTATGTGAGAACACTAATAAAAACTAATTGATAGCTTTGGTGGTATGTTCTCGTATCTTTAACCAGGTATTGAAAAGGTATCAACTTTATTGTTAACCATTCTTATAATAGTTATAGATGAAATTACAAAATGGAACTAATTGACGACAATATGGATATCCATTGTCCAACTATAGTTTGTAATTAACAGATCCCATACTCCACTTATTATACGACCAGTTAAGATTGCAGTTTGTATTGGAAGCAAATTGTGTTTAGGCATTCTAGATATTGTGTAACTGTCTTTTAATACATACAAACACCACATCCGAAGATGAGACTAAGGGTTACGCATCACATATCAACATATAGAGGATCGCATAGGCTCACGTCCTTGCTTTTTAAGTTGGGATATGAGTCGAGGCTTGTTTAATGTTTGTTTGAGTTGTGGAACTTGCGGTAGTTATCGGCCTCGCTGTTAAATTGTCTTTTAATAGTCAGTATAGGAGGAGATAATAGCTTGGCTAAATCCCTATACTCAGCGCAAATACTAAAATCATATCATTTTAAGCTTTAACCGGTGGACAGACAGGTATATGTAACAGTTTAAATCATTCGGAAATTCCGCGGGTATAGACAGACCCCGTGCTCACATAAAGACCGTTTAAGAGATTTAAAAATCAACGATTTATTGACGGATAAACCCCCTAGAACATGTCCCGTCAATTCCGATAAATCTTAAATGTCCAGGTAACGGACAAAAATATTTGGCCAAATGTAACCGTTGGCAGGTAATCAATATAATATACCCTAATACTGAAAATAACATGATGTATGTCAACGTTTCAACCGTGCATGCCACACATCGCTACATACTTGGGAACACTATACAGCACAAGTACATTTTAATAATTATCCTTTTCGATATGTTTTCTCACTAATATGCCGAAAATCGTCAAAGGTAAGGTGTGGGCCTACCTTTCTTGCTACTACTAATCTCGCAACCGGATGTGTGACATAAATGCTATTCACTAGATTAGCTATTCACTAGATTATGGCATTGGAGGTTCCATTGAGACTGCACTAATTTGATCCCTAAATAACATTTGACATTTTGGCGAAATCGGTTTGTTGGGCTTTACGACTGTTTTGACTCCTTATAGTATAATCTAAAGTAGGTCTTTCTGGTCAGTTTCAAAAACCAATTGATAATGGGAACCTCACACGTAATCGGCAAACGTCGATCTTTGCAACTGAATAGTCAAGGCAGGTTCAAATCAGACCAAACTAATCATGCTAGCTGATAGACATGAAAGTAATAAAACATTGAAGATAAAACAGTGGTAAAAGAGTAAATGCCATGAAAATAAAGGAACAGTTTTGAGTTAGACTTGTAAGACACGAGGCATGGACTTCCTGATCCAATCACAATGTCAACACATTTTACTTCGTGTAAAATATAGAGTATATCTAACTGGTCAGTTTGAATTTCATACTTTAACAACTTTAACTTTAACTTTAACTTTAACTTTAACTTTAACTTTAACTTTAACTTTAACTTTAACTTTAACTTTAACTTTAACTTTAACTTTAACTTTAACTTTAACTTTAACTTTAACTTTAACTTTAACTTTAACTTTAACTTTAACTTTAACTTTAACTTTAACTTTAACTTTAACTTTAACTTTAACTTTAACTTTAACTTTAACTTTAACTTTAACTTTAACTTTAACTTTAACTTTAACTTTTGCTTTTGCTTTTGCTTTTACTTTTACTTTTACTTTTACTTTTACTTTTACTTTTACTTTTACTTTTGCTTTTACTTTACATAGTGACCTATCTATAGCTTTCATTGTTTTACGACGCGTCATATACCTGTCGTATCTAGCGTGAATACGACGATTTCTTTTTTTATGACGTTTCACATAGTGAATTTTGGTAGATACGCCAGTATGTGATGCACACGATGATATATCCATTTAACGTATTCTTCCAATGTTTTTCTCGAAAAGTGAATTTTGGTAGATACGCCAGTATGTGATGCACACGATGATATCCAATTAACGTATTCTTCCAATATAATGAACATATTGGATATTGGATATTGTATATAATATTCTAAGTCATGTCAGGATCATGTAGCCTCGTAAAAGCCATCTGTTAAATTCTCATTTTCTGACATCTGAATTGAGCTCATCTTAATAATCTCTTTAAAGGTATATGACCCGATCACTTTTTGGGGCTATGATTTTTTTTTCACATCAAGATATTTTGGTATCAGAAGAATCTCAATATTGTTCTCATTATGTCTGTAAAATATTAGGGGCCAGAAATGTTTCATTTGGAATTCATAGGCTAAAATGTGGTGAATTACTGCCAAAGGTGGTTAACCACCAACCAGTCTGTGTACTACTCAATGGGCACATGTCTTTTGACCTTGCGCTTCTAAAAATAGAACCATTGGAGTTATGCAACTCAAACTTTGGAATGCAACAATTTTAAGGATGACCTTTCATGTAAAATAGAAAACATCAAGTTGAAAATCGGGTCATCTACCTTTAACTTTATCAATTTAGTGATCCATATTTTAGGATAAGCGGCCATTTTCAGTGAACACTAAAGTCTTTTCAAATATCGCTCCGCTAAAAATGCATTCTGTCTAGTAATCTTAACGTTTCTCTTAAAGGTTATACTGATTGGAGGTCATTTACCAGGTTGTATGAGGAGAGTTGTGGGTCTGAATTGTGTTGCCCACTCTTTTGTATTACCTACGAAGGCAGCTTATCAACATCAAAAAACACCACCAAAAAACCAAAACACCCTGGGATCTCTCTAATTACAGCCAATAATTGATTTCAGCACGTAATTTACACGATTTTATTATCTTTATCATTGAGTACTCTCTCAAATAAATAATTTCAATTACCAAATATTGTTACATTTTGACCGTGGTTGATAAATTGTCAATTTTCACATTAGTAGGGGAGATGCGGGAGAGTTGAGCCACCGGGAGAGTTGAACCACCCCCTATAACTCGAAAAGTAGTAACTTACTAAAATTTATATTGGCATAAATTACGGGCGCGTGTGGTCCAGCGGATATCACCCTCGCTCCACAATGCAAAGATTGTGGGTTCGAGCCCCGTTGGTGCCAACGTGTTGTGTCCTTGGGCAAGGCACTTTACCGCACTTGCCACGCTTCACCCAGGTGTATAATTGGGTACCGGCATTAATTCATGTTGGGAAGTAAAACAGACTCGCTGTGCGGGAGGAGTGGCGAACCCCCCACAGCCAAGTATTACATGGGGAGTCTGGCCTAAACGCTAATGAAAGAGAGATGGGCACTCCGCGCGCGAGCTTTGCTCGGCACGAGTCTTTACTTACTTTATATTGGCATATATTGTTATATAGCATCAATACGACATTCTTAGTGTTAAACTCTACTGTCATGTGTGCTCAGTATCAAAAATACCTAAACAAAATAATCTTTTTCACTTTTGAGTGAAAAATAGAAAAATAAATGTTTTGTCTTTTTTTCCCATAGCAAGACTAAGAATATAATAGCGGTAATTTGTTTATTGAAGGAGGTATATATGACCATTTTTTTAGAGAACTATTGTAAACTACCAAAAGTTCTACACCAGACAGGATTGGGTTATTTACAAAATGGTCACCATGAGGAGAGTTGAGTCATTGGTCATGGGGAGAGTTGAGCATAGGGAAAACATGTAGTAACATTTTGATTTTTGGACTAAAGGTGAAAAATGTATAATAAATGAGAGAAAATGTTATTTTGTGCCATGATAATAACAATTGAGCACCATATTTACTTTAAGGATTAATAAATCAAAAGTTGAAAAAATATGATTTTGTTTTTTTCACCAGCCATTTACTTATCATGCTGGCTCAACTCTCCTGTAATGGTGGCTCAACTCTCCCATACCGTAGGGAGAGTTGAGCCACTTTACCAATTTTTTTCAAACCTTTTGTATAAATAAGCCTTAACTTCTTTCCCAACTGTTATTGTTTCACAACGAAAACAACACTCTAAAGTTTATCTTACACTAATTTTTTACAGGTTTGTACTTTTCTTCCGCATATGGTGACACGAAATATAAAAAATGGCTCAACTCTCCCGCATCTCCCCTAGCTATGTGTTAGAAGAAAAGGAAATTGTATATCACTCTAAATACTGCATAAGTTCTCAATCTGGGACAAATTACATCACGATAGAAAAAGGAGAGTGAAATGTAGCTAAATATTTCAATACTCAACAAAACTCATTGATATTTGAAGTTTGAGAAGTGAAACAAATGAGACTTTGGCTTGTACGCTTGAACTTTGATACTAAATCAAACCCTTTTATATATTAACCCTAAAATGTGACACAGTTTGAATGTAAACGTGATGTTCTTTCTCACGTTTGGTTGTTTAAGGCTACCAAGTAACAGTATTCTTATATCCACATATGAAACGCCAGTAGGGGCAATGTATATAGACAGAGTGAGAGAAAAGCATCCACTAAACCTACACACGAACTATTGGATTTTAACCGGTAATTGGACACTTTGTGTCAAGTTACCTGAGTGAACAAAATGCACTTTTTGAACATTAAGATGAATGCGCATAGGGGATTGGTCATTCAAATATTGTTGGTGGGTTGGACTTTTAAGCGTTCAACATAATGACGATCCTTTTATTAGTGTCTCATGTATTCAAAGTTTTGAAATATATATTATAATTTTAATGTCATAAATATATAAACTTGTAAACCCTTTAATTTAGTATTAGATAATTGATTTGCGGACCATTTGCAATTTCCTATAATATAGATAGAGTGAGTGGGAAATCAGCAGACTTCACATACGAGGGGGGTATCAAAAAGTTTTTGAAATCACCCAGAAGTAAAGGAGCTATATCGATGAAATCTTGTCAGTGTAATCACTGGTCCTTAAAAACATTATGGTGAAAAAATGGTCTCATAAGTATGTTTACTTTTTATACAGGTGCGCTAGATGCCAAGGCCATGTAAATAAATGACGTCTTCCAACGGTAATGTGTACATGGTAAACTATAATGGTCCAATAACTGATTCTTGTGGGACGCCTTGGTAAATGGTATTTGATTTTGACTCGAGCAGTATTGATACACATATCCGAAAATGGTGCGATGATATGCCGCCGTGGGGTGCCTGTAGCCACGCTCGCTTGATACGGGGTCGGCTCTCCACCTTGCGTGACTATACACCCGCAACAGAAGCTTGGGCGCCGATATTAAAGTGCATTTGGGTGGTGTTGTTGTGTTTTTTTTGGAGGGGGGTAATTTGTTTGTTAAGTTGACTGTTAATGTTCCCGGATAATAATAATAATCGTATAATAATAATAACAATAATAATAATAATAATAATAATAATATATAAACCGCATTTTATAGCGCTTTACGAAACACTCACTTGCTATTTTGAGGGTGACCGCGCGTGAGCACTTCTCCAGCCGGCCCGGCCCTGTGGGGCCTAAATGAGACGTGCATATGCTATAACAAATGATTGGAAACGTTAGTATAACTATTATGAGAAAATGTGCACATATCTTCAAAAGAAATAAAATCACTTTAGTGATGGTGGTTTTTTTTTCGACGCTAGCTAAGTGGCGCATGAGGATACCATCGGACCGGGCTTTCAGTTGACGTACGCATAGGAGCATCGTCGAAGCGAATGTCCCCTGGTAACCTTTACTCCAGATCTTATGGCACTGAAATTATAATCTTGGTTCATTATAGAGAGAATACACTCATGCGTGCCCGTAACAACAGGTTTTCGCGCCCATGTTATTTTTGATAGGGCGCCCGCGCACCCCTTATTTTAGACAGGGCGCCTTTTTGACAGGGCAAACACGTTAAAAACGTGTACAAAACGGGTAAAACCGTGTAAAAACGTGTACAAAAATGCCAATGAGGCTCTGCCCCCTTCAATCCCCTTAAAGGCCAACCTTGACCACCGCAAGGGCTGTCGCCCCCCTGACTTTAGCTTTGGCCCCCTTATTGAACAAATCCCGGATCCGCCCCTGAAGTCAATGCACGACCTTCAACAAGCCAAGCCTTTGAATACAAGCGTTACTCTGTTAAAAGAATGGCCTACACTGAAAACCTAAATTGGTCAGCCTGACTAACTTAAAGCTAGTCCAGATGGTGCTCATTTTGACTAGCTTTAGCCAAGTCCAGCATTGCTGGACTAGCTTTACGTTAGTCACTCGACTAGCTTGATGTTAGTCCGTCCTAAACTGGACTAGTTTAGTCTAGTCGCTGGACTTATTTAGGCTAGGCGATCGACTATCTTTAAGTTAGTCCAGATTGTGTCCATTTTGACTAACGTAAGGTTAGTCCGGCTTTGCTCGACTAACGTAAGGTTAGTCCGTCCAGCTCAAACCATATAGTAAATCCCGCCTGGCTCAAATTGTTCACGTTGCGTAGGAGTACTTTTCGCCACGGGTGATTGCTCTGCTGTCTGTTTAATAGCACTCGTATAATACGAGTGCTATTGTTGTTGACCATGTTGTTGGCGGGGCGGAGCTGCTGGCTACAGTGTTAGCTGTAGTGAACTGGTCAGCCATGGCTGACCCGTTAGCGTTCGAGATGCCCGCGCTACCGTCGTTATTTACAGTTAGTTTTTTCCTACTCCGAGTCGTCATTCCAAACAAAATATAGCATAAAATAGTCTACAGATGTTGGCAAACACTATGATGTACACAATATGGCCACACAATGAAATAACTACGGCAAATTACGTCTGGATTGCCATTTTGCCATTGATATTTTATCTGAGTGCCCTGACTAACTTAAAGCTAGTCCAGCCAGCTTGACTAACCTAAAGCTAGTCCAGCCAGCTTGACTAACCTAAAGCTAGTCCAGCCAGCTTGACTAACCTAAAGCTAGTCAAGCCAGCGTGTCTAATAAGCTAGTCCAGCCACAGACTAAGTCCAGCAGAACAAATCAAGCTAGTCAGGCTGAGCCGGACTAACATTAAGCTAGTCAAGTCGGCCATTACCTATCCAGCAGGCTTGACTAACCTGCTTGACTAGTTTAAGCTAGTCCAGCAGGCTTGGTTACCCTGCTCGACTAGTTTAAGGTTAATCAAGCCTCTGTCTACGTCTGACTAGTTTAAGTTTTCAGTGTATACATTGGCGGGTTATTTTCAAAGAGTATCCATCAACATGTGTGTTGCACAGAGTAAGATATCTGTGGTGTTGGTCTTTTTAAATTCTGAACCAACTTTAGCTACAAAATGACTGATACGTGGATTACCTCTAATCACCTTTCAGAGGTACGAGACATGATCGCGTCTATCAATAATTGTCTGATTCCCTTTTCCACATGGATTTCGACATGAATATATTGCGTCTCCCAATTCGTTTATTAAAGCTAGCTAATTGTTTTGCTACAAGAACTGCCTGAAATGAAGTTGTCCCAAAGAAAATTAATCGGTTGTACAGATTTCCAAAAAAGCCAAATTAGTAATCATGGTAATGGTATTAAATTTAACATTAGTAACGGTCTCGTTTCTCATGTTGTACAATTGGCTATGTCCATTTTTGGAAATGTGTTTGCTTCTTGTATACAAATAGCTACAAATGTATATTAGCCTAGCTATATATAACAAGCTAAAAGTGACATATCTGAATGTAAACAAACACAACACATTTATCCATATATAACGAATGGATTTTTTAAAAAACGTTGACATTTTCGAACACAAAAAATGGCGTCATTTATACGGTCCACAATCATTGCTCGACTGGACGTGGTGTGACGTGTTTCATTATTCATGTTATTCAAATAACTGCGTTTGGCCTAGCGACTAACGACACGTATTTCGATACTGACGATTTAATCGGATATAAAAAATGAAATAGCCTAGACATTGGCTCATTAACACAAAAGGAACTTAGATTTCAGTCCCAAACATGCAACTCAAGATGGAATGGCGATGAATATGATCATCAACGGATCGCGCGAATCGATCTGTTTATGTACGCTTTTGTTATACTTCTCAGTCGCTCATCGCCAACACTGTGCATGAGAACAGTAGAAAAGTCCCCTCTCAGCCCAGAGGGCGTTTTCTGTGACCTCTCGCAGCAGGTCATAGGGTGAAGTCAGGGTTAATCATATTAATGAACGAATATGCAAATGAGCTAAGTGTCTCCTCCTATTATATAATCCTTGATATTGGCGTGAATTTGATCATGTTTATTCATGAGCTCACCTAGGCCAAAAAATGGTTGTTTTCCTCATCCGGAAATAAGGTCCTAATAAGGGTTTTAAAAAAAAGGAAATTCTTTTTAATTTTTAATTTTCAATTTTCAATTTTCAATTTTCAATTTTCAATTTTCAATTTTCAATTTTCAATTTTCAATTTTCAATTTTCAATTTTCAATTTTCAATTTTCAATTTTCAATTTTCAATTTTCAATTTTCAATTTTCAATTTTCAATTTTTAATTTTTAATTTTTAATTTTTAAATTTAAATTTTTAATTTTTAATTTTTAATTTTTAATTTTTAATTTTTAATTTTTAATTTTTAATTTTTAATTTTTTAATTTTTAATTTTTAATTTTTAATTTTTAATTTTTAATTTTTAATTTTTAATTTTTAATTTTTAATTTTTAATTTTTAATTTAATTTTTTTTAATTTTTAATTTTTTAATTTTAATTTGTTTAATTTTAAATTTTTTAATTTTTAATTATTTATTTTTTTCTAAAATATTTTTTATATTTCTACTCTATTTTTACCTATCTTCCGGTTGATAAATGTGTGTACAAGCCAACGAAAGTTACAGCAGGGAGGGACAAGACTCAAGATCTCTGCCATCAGCACAAAGTTGCCTTGCCAATATGTGAAGATTGCACAGAGATGGGCAAGAAACCAATCACAAAAATGCCAAGGGCCAAACTTAACATGGTTTATAAATTTTCCATATTAAACGTCTTCACAGAAAGAAAATGCAACTAGTATATTTTTTATTTAGTCTCATTGTTGTCTTTAATTCAGTATACAATATAATATGTGGATATTCTATACTTTCAAGAATCAATGGTGAAAATGTTTTCATGGATGTGTACTTCAAGAAAATATTCACCATTGGGTAGAAAATACAGCCAGTATGCGTTTTCCTTAGTATCTTCACACATGTTGACTTAATTAATAGGTATAAAATGGTTGATTTGGTATAATACAAAATATTAAAATATAAAAATCCGGCCGACCGTTTCTGATTTTCGGCATGTGAGGGCAACACATTTATTTCACTATATGACTCTATTTTGTCAGTTTGCCAGTCTTCACATTAGCGTCCCTCGTGTGTAAATAGCGAAGACGGGAATGTCTAGCAGCTAGCTACCTACATGAACATGTATATTGTAATAGCTTGTTTAGAAAAGAATCAACATAGTGATATTCTATATGTCAGTGACGTCACATATGTGTGAAGTTAAAAGGGTATACATCTATTTATACCAATTTGGGAATTAAATGTGTAGACTCTTGGAAACCGGATAGCCATTAAAAGGTTGGACACTCAATGCAAATTAGATGATGTATTATACTTTTATATATCAGGCTTATATCAGTTGACAGTAAATGAGATTGTCGCTTATTCCACGCTATGGATACACAACTTCAATATTATTTTATTAAAAATATCGCAGTGAAAAGGTTTTATATGACGGAATCGGAATTTAGAGACGAACAGAGAAACATTTGCGCTTGCTTTTTAGCAACAATGTACTAAACAATAATCAATCAAACTGAGTGGTCAAGAAGCAAATTTCTCAATATTAACACGTGTACACAACACTCACTAGTCTTTGGGATGTGCGATATTTTCATTCAAAACGTTAAGGTATTGTTAAATTGATGTTACTTAGCATTAAAACATATCTGTTAAAACGGCTAGTAGAAATAAAAAGTAAAAACAAGGTTGCATAAGATATTGCCACAAACACACAGAAACCGTGAACATGTTGATTGAACAAGATAGTCTCTCGATTGAGTAGGCTTAAATACAATGTAATTTCTGATTTTGGTCGTCGATTTCAGAAATTTGCTTTTGCTGCTTTGTTGTTGTTGTTGTTTGTATGTGTGATTTGCATCAAATAAAGCGGTTCCGACGGTATATCAGTGAACGTTGAAACCAATTATTGCAGATGAAAACATTTATTGGCTGGCGTTCTGACTTGTAATAACTAGCCCATACATGGAATATTTCGAAATCGTCCCTGTAATTATCCTCATAACCATGTTTTGTTTTACACGATTGTATTTTATTCATTACACCATAGTGAAAATCGTTGGGGTGAACTCACACAGGTGGTGATTGACCGCGTGACTGCCGATGATGTGTGAAAAAATAAGACTAGTTCTTGAGAGCTGTCATTTGTTTGAGTCCCGCTAGGTCTCGTGAAACACCATGTATTGAATGAGCGTAGACACAATGTTAGTATGATCCCACTACAATCATAATCTCATCCCCATACAATTGACTATGCCATCCAGAGACTAACCAGTTTGCAGGTGCCTTCTAGAGAGTATGGTCAGACTCCTTATAACCTTCGGTCGCATCCTTTTGTTAATGGGATTTTATCTTATTTGGGATCTAGCACTTATGATAACAGTCTTTTGAAACACGTACAATTCAGCATTTTGCTTTAAAAACACCGAGAAGTTTATTAGACATACAAACAAAGTATGTTAGCTTATACACTGCATATTTGAATTTACCTTAATATTTGAATTAAGTATTGGAAACCCGGTTCCGTATACCACGATATGACTATAATGAGCTGAACTCTGTCGAAAGCTGATATTGATACATATAAAGGGTGAATGAGCATACAATACGTCGTAGTTTAATCAGTTCCACATTGGCGATAAATATGTGGTTTTATCTCACCACGCTCAAAAGTAATCCAAGCGTACGCGCGTTATTTTGGTACACGCGAGCGTCACATAGGGTTCACATTCGCCTTGTTGCGTCATTTTGCGCCATGCGAGAGTCTTGCAAGCCCAAGCTCGTCGAAATAATTCGCTTCTATAAACAGGTTGGTCAATTTGAAACTGACTGAACTATAGACTATATTGATGTACATAACATTTTTCGAGGATTTTCCCAATCTAGTTCTCTCGCGATATTCGCGAAATTATAGCAGCGCGAATATATCATTCTACGATGACGTAGAGGAGAGGTATTTCCATTCAACACAAAGAATGATTAACATAGGATTTATAGTAATTGATTTATGAAGTGATCATTATTGATAGCCACCTTTATTTCAAACGGATATTGAATTCCAGACCTTTGGCCCTACGTAATACTCTTCGTTTGCGGTTAATTAAAAATTGTCATGATTATTTTTTCACTTTTCAATTGGTAATCAGTCGCGGTACGTTCAATGGAGGCATATATTATGTTATTTGTCGTTTTTCTAAAACAGAATTCCCTAAATATTTACGATGGTTGGTCATTTAAAATTTATGGGAACCCAAACATTATCTATCCACGTGAAATGATAGCTACCGGTTGGTTGTTTTTATACCGTTGAATGATCTACTGGTATGTCATGAATGTCACTCTAAAGACACCAACAGATTCAGTTGAAGAATAATGCATGATGATTCATTCTCGGATTCAGAAGGGAGTCAAGATGAAGTAGGCCAGCTGGAAATATATTGCCTACATTTTCAGTTTTAATTGTAACATTTCTGTTTGGTTGTTTATTACGTCGTCACATTGAACCTTACTCGTCGTATAAAAGCGTATTCCAATAAATTTGACCATACCTACTTGTCATGAGATGTATGAATACATGAGTGTATACAGGAAATGAGTAAGACATCATTTGGCATTTTGAGATACAGGCTTGAGTCACTGAAGCAAATGACTAGAGTATTATTGCATCAAAATATGGATGGGTTATTTGTAGCGCAGGTGTTGATAGCCTTTTAAAGCTTTATACCTTCGGTTAACATGTTAAATATGTCACATACTTTAATAGGGGCCTATGTTCTAGACACATCTCAGTAATTAAAACGCAGGAAAGCACAAGCACGGGTTGCCTGCAATAAACTGCAGAAGATCTGGGAGTCTGATTTCGAAAGAACAACAAAAATCAGATTATTCAAAGCCTGCGTAGAAAGCATTTTGTGGTACGGCTCTGAAACATGGACCATCAGCAGGAAAACTGAAGACCAATCAACGGATGCTATACTCAACTGTTACGTGGAATATTTAACATAAGTTGGAGGGATCACATCCCATACAGCGTGGTATATGGCGATACCCCCCTATAACTTCAATAATCAGGCAGCGCCGTTTATGTTTTGCTGGCCACTGCATACGAACAACCAACCAGCCTATCTCCCGTCTAATTTTCTGGACTCCTCCTGGTGGGAAAGCTAACAGAGGTAGAAGACCCCTTCAGTATCTTGACACCGTCAAGAACGATACGGTTTAGGTCCACCAGAGATCTGCCAACTCATGAATGACAGGAAAGTCTGGGCCCAGTATGTTGTGAATGCTTCCTGTATTTCGTCCACGGTCGACCAATATTGATGATGATGATGATGATGATGATGATGAAATATGTCACAGTATAAATTCTGAAAATGTATTTGGATAGAGATATTATTTTTATTCCAGATTTGTTCCATATTTTGAGATCGCCCCTCAATATATATATAACACGAGCGGAAAGGTTTAGTCACATTGTTGGGTCGTCTTTTCCAAACCCTTGTGATGGGGTTCAGATTTCTAGGTGAGACAGTCATCCCGACTTAAATGACAACCGGGTGTTGGCTTATAACGCATCTATGGGCGGCAAAATACGCCAAAAGGGTACAAAATGTGTTAGGTAGTGTAAAAATGCAAAAGGTAGTGATATAAAATGTGAAAGGTAGTGTAGAAATGCAAAAGGTAGTGTAGAATTGCGAAGGTAAATAAGTGTAGAAAATGTGAAAGGTAGAAAAATACGATAGGCAGTGTATAAATGTAAAAGGTAGAGTATAAATGTAAAAGATAGAGTAGAAATGTAAAAGGTAGTGCATCAAATGTAAAAGGTAGACAATGTTAAAGGTAGTGTATCACATTTCAACACTATCTCTCACATTTCTACACTGCAAAAATCAAAAATACATTGCACAGTGTTACTACCTTTCACATTTCTACACTACCTTGTGCATTTCTACACTACCTTTCACATTTTATAACACTACCTTTCACATTTCTACACTACCTTTTACATTTCTACACTACCTTTTACATGTTTTGGCGTATTTGGCGCCTAGTGAGGGCCAAATACGCTAAAAGGGTACAAATTCGTCGCGAGGTTCAAATTGAAAAAGTTACAAACATTGAAATACGTGAGTAGTACGGATAGAATTATATCATCTGACGGCCGCGGTCTGACGGCCAGTGTTTTGTTTACATTCACTCAGGGGCCTGAAACTTGGTATTTGCGCATGCTGGTTGAGCACTTTATCATCATGAAATTATCAGGATGACCAATTTTGGTTTTCCCACCTTTATTTTTCTAATAATTTACTTGATGATGTATGGTAAAAATAAACTGAAACTGAAACTGAAACTGAAACTTTACCTTTTGGATGATTTCATATCTATTTTGGATTACTTTTATACACATCGCATTAATAGTTCAAGAGTTACAGTGCTTGATAAATTTCATGGTTTTTTTTAAAAAGCTACCCTAATTAAAATACAAATATTTATATAACATTGAATGGCTTTGAGGGTTATACAAGAAAATATTGTGCGAGCTATACAATATTGTACGAGTTGGAGACGAGTGCAATATTTTCATAGCGAGTGCAATATATTCTTGTATCACCCGAAAATAAGACTTTCAATATTATTATTATTATTTATATAACAGACTGTTTTGATAAAAACAAAATAAGTTACCCCGAACTAACCTTCACCGCGCATGTAAACTCACGCGCACATCTTCTAGGCCGCACATAAAATATTGGAAGGCAATATTTTTTGAATATTGGACGCACATCCGGGAACTTGGTGCACAATATTCAATACGCACTTTTATTGTACCGTTTAGAAGGCCCATATAAATAATAATATAGGATATCCTTAGCTCCTATCCACCTTTCCCCTAGACCTTCACAAAGAATATCTTACTTAAAATTCACTTTATCTTTGTCGTCTTACATTTATCATTTAAGCAGAGGGTTGATGTTGCCCTAGGATAAGGTAAGGTTAAGAAATGAAGCAAAGTATAAATCGACAATTTTAAAGTTCATCTGAACTATAGCGCTTACAGACCTTGAAAAACATGTTTGCATTCAGATTGTCATTTATTTGTTGCAGTTCTTTTAGGTCGATCACTTGGAAACTCACTGAAAATATCAGATATAGAAAAGATATACCGGTAGTTAAAGGTATATTATGTGATCTTTCCAGGGAACGCCCTCAACATCGAAAAAAAATTAGAAAGCAGATTTTCTTGCAGATTTACATTTCTGATCATAAATCATGCATACATTCCAAGTAACAGGGTGATACGATTCTTAATTACTTCAAAATCATGGTTTTAGAGTGAAAATAAACTGTCGGAATCCCGACAGTTTATATTTTTCACTCTAAATTCACTCTAAAACCATGATTTTGAGGTAATTAGGAATCGTATCGCTCTGTAACTTGGAATGTATGTATGATTTATGATCGGAAATGTAAATCTGCAAGAAAATCTACTTTCTAAAAAAAATATGAATAGAGGGCGCTCTGTGGAAAAGATCACATAATATGCCTTTAATGTTCTGTTACAAGGTAGAAAGAAGTCATGACATCCTTATTATCACATGAGTAATGACAGGTTTGAGATTTAATAAAATTGTGATTGGGAAGTTATATCGGTGACTTATATATTAGATGATTCTGATTTATGATCATGCACGGTCTGATCCTTAGTTGTTGGGCCAAAAAATTTAATATCAAAATACATTTAATTTCTACCAAGATCGCATTGCAAGACCAGTATGCGTCGCTCATGTGTGTAAGTGATGTGTACGTAAGTCTAATTCTGCAAGAGTTCTATTTTTCATGACCATACTTACTGGTATAGCAGTGCAGCCTAAATATCCTATCGACTAAGGTCCTTGGTCTACTACCTCGATCATCTATACGGCCTAAATATCCTATCGACTAAGGTCCTTGGTCTACTACATCGATCATCTATACGGCCTATATCCTATCGACTAAGGTCCTTGGTCTACTACCTCGATCATCTGTACGGCCTAAATATCCTATCGACTAAGGTCCTTGGTCTACTACCTCGATCATCTATACGGCCTAAATATCCTATCGACTAAGGTCCTTGGTCTACTACCTCGATCATCTATACGGCCTAAATATCCTATCGACTAAGGTCCTTGGTCTACTACATCGATCATCTATACGGCCTATATCCTATCGACTAAGGTCCTTGGTCTACTACCTCGATCATCTGTACGGCCTAAATATCCTATCGACTAAGGTCCTTGGTCTACTACCTCGATCATCTATACAGCCTATATCCTATCGACTAAGGACCTTGGTCTACTAACTCGATCATTTATACGGCCTAAATATCCTATCGACTAAGGTCCTTGGTCTACTACCTCGATCATCTATACGGCCTAAATATCCTATCGACTAAGATCCTTGGTCTACTAACTCGATCATTTATACGGCCTAAATATCCTATCGACTAAGGTCCTCGGTCTACTACCTCGATCATCTATACGGCCTAAATATCCTATCGACTAAGGTTCTTGGTCTACTAACTCGATCATTTATACGGCCTTAATATCCTATCGACTAAGGTCCTTGGTCTACTAACTCGATCATTTATACGGCCTAAATATCCTATCGACTAAGGTCCTTGGTCTACTACATCGATCATCTATACGGCCTAAATATCCTATCGACTAAGGACCTTGGTCTACTACCTCGATCATCTATACGGCCTAAATATCCTATCGACTAAGGTCCTTGGTCTACTACATCGATCATCTATACGGCCTAAATATCCTATCGACTAAGGTCCTTGGTCTACTACCTCGATCATCTATACGGCCTAAATATCCTATTGACTAAGGTCCTTGGTCTACTACCTCGATCATCTATACGGCCTAAATATCATATCGACTAAGGTCCTTGGTCTACTACCTCGATCATCTATACGGCCTAAATATCCTATCGACTAAGGTCCTTGGTCTACTACCTCGATCATGTGCGGCCTAATCGACTAAGGTCATTGGTCTCTACCTTGACGGCCTAAATATGCTCTCGACTATTAAAGGTCCTTGGTCTAAAACCTCGATCATCTATATAGTTTGATAATAATGTATGTATGTAATATTTGATTAAAGTTTTCTTTCATATCTTTTACGATATGGTTCTAATTATTGTCCCGTAGATTTAGATTGTTGTAGACTGACAATTTAGGTTCTATTTACGCACTGCTGATGATATCATGGTTAATTTACGAGGAACCTAAAAATATCTCAACATCTTGTAAAAATAGCGTATGTTTTCATCTTTGTTTCTGGTGTATAAATACACGGTTGACATTTCGATTCAAATCCCATAACACCTCGCGTAATCTGTAATGATGAATATTTGACACAACAAGCCATCAATACGACTGTCATCAATATGCAGATGTCATATATATACATGTTTATTACATACTTCCGTTTTTCATTATGTGCAGCCTATATGCATTCACCCGACATTAATCATTCAAACATACTGTACGGTCTATAAGTGTTCTCGTTTTTGCGTTTCTATATCATTGCAAGAACCTATCATACCGGCGTTAGGAATTATACAGCAACAAAGCAACATATAAAACCGTGAGGTTTCTGGGGATATTTTATTCATAGATGTATCCTGCATTAATGAAACAGATTGACTGATATCTACTGCGAGGAAGGAACCAGTTTATTAAATAATATCGATTCAGATATATGGCAAGTAATTTATGCCTACATTATCTTTGAAATACACTTTTTTTTTAAATCATCGAGTCGACAAAAATACAATGAAACTAGAGCGGTTCGCGGGTTTCGCGTTTATCGGATTTGGCAGTTGGTTTCGGTTTTGGTAGACATGATTTGAGGCTGGTACATTAGGATTCCAGATGAACCAGATTCGATGACTGCCGCATTATTGGTGATGTGTGTTGTGTATTTGCTTATTTGCTATTGTACTGTATCCCAGTTAGCGATATGTGTCTTTTATCATGGATAGTACGATGGTAATATTTATTCAAATTTGATGTCTTTGGTTTTTCTACACGTGTTTACTACAAAAAGCTGTTACATTGTTGTGGTGACAAACTATAACAGTGCAGCAGGCAGCGAATATGATTTAGATTCAAAATGTGAAATCATATCCAACAAATCAAATCGGTTCACATTTTAAGGCATCCATAATAATTTAGCCTAAATTAGCAGCGAAAAAAAATCCTTGGGATTTCAATGCAAACGTCATTTGTCCCATCAAATGTGTTGCGGTTTTACCGGTTAGTTACACCGACCTTATACGTAGCTCAAAATGTGAAATCATATCCAAAACTTCAAACTGGGGCACAATTTAGTGTATCCGTCCTTTTTTAGCCTAAATTCAATTTTTAAATCAGCAGCGAAAAAAATCCTTGCAATTTTAATGCATACGTCATTTGGGCTGGGATTTTCGGGAATTCTTAATCTCTTGACCCGATTAGTTTTTTTGGGCGGGACCCTGGATTCCCGAAATGTCTCTAAACATTTGATTATGAAAATTATATATCATTTCATTTATCAAAATAATAATTATAAAAAAATAAGCTTACTTGAAAATACACCTTGTCGGCTAAATCACGATTATTTAATGCAAATTAATAGTTGAGATTCATTTGAAATGCGAACGACATTTGTTCTAGCTCACAATGTGAAATCATATTCATAAAAACCAAATCGGGACATATTTTAGGGTATCCGTCATTTAGCATGTTTAGGCTAAATCGCTGGCAATTTTTTTATTGCGATTTCAATGCGAACGTTGTTTGTTCCATAAAATTTGTTGTGGCTTGACCGATTCGTTACACCGACCTGATACGTAGAGCAAAATGTGAAATCGTATCCAAAAATTCAAACTGGGGCACATTTTAGTGTATCCGTCCTTTTTTAGCCTAAATTCAAATTTAAATGGCACAATTTCTTATCGTTGCATTGTCTCAAGACCAACAAATTTGGTATCAAAATGTGCCTAACAATTGGGTGCATCTTTATAGCTGAAGATTATATAAATTCATTACATATGTTTGGAAATATTCTAGTATATGCTAGGGGGGAACTTACATATTTGGTTGGGTGTATTTACACACCGCACATGGGATAATAATGACGTAGACATACATGCGACAGCCCGGTGCTGGGATAGATTTTTTCTCTTGAATGAAGATTGATTTCCACTGTTTGTGAAAAACATCTAGTTAGTTAAGAACCTGGCAAATCAATGTAGGATGCACATCCGTTATCTACCCTGAAAAAGCCCGATAATAATATATTTCCAAATATGAACATATTTTTTGACATAACTTCTACATGAGTTAACTTTCCATTCCCCATCTCTTATTAAAGACATTACTAGGCGGTCACCTGGATTTGGCGGTTCTCGGGTTTGGTGGTTTGTAGAATGCATGCATAAAGCCCGATCGGACAAACTTTGAAAATTCGACCCTTAGACGACCTTTGACCCCGGACGACCCAAGAAAAGCCAAGCCGTTTTATTTTTTCCACGCTCGACTCGTATTCGGGCTTCCCGTCACCGAGTTTAAGCCCGATCGGACAAACTTTGAAAATTCGACCCCTAGACGACCTTTGACCCCGGAAGACCCGACAAACGCTAACCCGTGGCAGATTATGGGTTATGAATTCAATACAAGCTACTCAAATTATTGTTAAACTGTGTCTGTAGCACAGCGATTATTATTTCGTCAATGAAGGCACTCATTTCTCAGTTGATAAATATACACAATTCCGACACTATCGCCTGACTAGAATTAAATATTGATGATACACAATTGAATGAAACTCGTATTAATATTTCATTTCTTTGACTAGTTCGGTTCTGTATAACAAACACCTTGCTAGATAACCTGCATATTTAACAGCAGCATCCCACTAAATATTACATTTAATATATGTTGAACCACTCTTAATTCGGTCTAACTGTTCCGTACCATTGTTGGAGGCACAAGGTATGTTCTTTTGAGAAGGATAAGGGTTTTACATTGTGAAATCCTGTATATACGATGTATGTCACACATATTAATAGAACCTATTCTTCTTGATGCAAGATCTAATATTTACCAGTCCATAATAATTAATATAGTGGATACACTTTCAGTCATGTTTGGATTGTCTTTCAATTTTTAAATAAATTTGAAAAGACCATCTGTTAAATTCTCATTTTCGATTATGTTTCAATTTTTAAATAAATTTGAAAAGACCATCTGTTAAATTCTCATTTTCCATCATCTCAAATAAGTTATTCTTATTCTCAATAATTTATCCATATTGCCATTTACTATCGGCGGCCATACACGACGACACAAATATGGTACAGCCTATACATTATAAGACTATCGTATATAGCAAAAAAGCTAAGAACTATATTTATTGGTTATTTTGATATTTTATCATAAAATGACGCGGTTTGTTAGATTTATTTTAATCAAACAACACCAAATTTCGCCCTTTATAAAGTCGGCGAATCCAGCAAGCTGTTAACCAACTTCCTGCTTCGAATTAATTGCGTTCTTTAGCACACACGCACATGGCAACGCTGCGTTATACGCACAACACTTACGCCGGCGACTTTGTGTAGGGCACGCTAACGCGATGATTATACGCACTGAAGGTATTATTATTCGAATTAATTAATCCCCGCCCCAAACTAAACACCTCTGTCTCATAATGTATGGGCGTATCGGCTGAAAAGCAGCCAACAACCAATCAAATTACTTGCTGACATCCCAAACCACATCCACTATAATAGAATCATTTATATTGATCTCAGCACATACAGCGTATCCCCCCAAAATTGGGTTCCTAAATCGGAACAGCCGAGAACTCGTAATAAAACAAATCACCTATTTATGTAAGGGTCTGACGTATAATGAATTCCTTATTCATTGCATAGATACGTCAGTATAATAATAATATTTACGAAAGATATGTAATAATCATACGTAGACCTATATACAAATGTGAAATTCGAATAAAAACTACAATATTTCGGGATTAATACAGAGGCATATGCAATTTAACTTGTTACACCCTGTATAAAATGGTTCTGTTTGGGCATATGCTTTATTTAGTATATGTTATGCCTATCAGTTGCAAAATGCCAATTTAATGCTTTTAGTACGTGATTAAATTATGATAAAAAAAAAATCGCAAATCTTTACAAATTTGGACTACCCTGTATGATATTCTCTTTGAAAGTAAAGATAAAGGGGTCAATATTTTTCTGTTGAATACTTATGTGTACTTCTGAAATGGCCAACTTAATCAAATATCATTCGATGTTCAAAGTCAGTAATTGCAAGTGACAAAATGTTGCATTTTAGTTGCATGTAATTAGTTTACACGCTATATATTTTCTACAAACCCTGTATAATGACCTTGAAATGGCCAAAAATGAGATTTAAAATATTATATGCGTTCAGAAAATGTGTTTTTTGTTGTTGCAAATCTTTATCTTGAACACCCTGTATGATATACCCTTTGAAAGTAAAGACAAAGGGGTCAATATTTTTCTGTAAAAACTAATGTGTACTTCTGAAATAGCCAACTTAATCAAATATCATTTGATGTTCAAAGTCAGAAAATTGCAAGTGATAATGTTGCATTTTAGGTGCATTTTATCAGTTTACACGCTATATATTTTATACAAACCCTGTATAATGACCTTGAAATGGACAAAATGAGATTTGAAATATTATATGCGTTCATAAAATTGTATACTTTTCCCATACTTCCATTTCTGAAGGCTATAATTGTTTGAAACAAAACCCCCATGGTTTTCCAACTTCAGCATGTGTCACAGAAAGGGGTCCCAACTCAAGGCACATGCCCCTAAGCATGTATAAAGTCTCCAATAAGGCGCAATTTTAACATCTGGTATATTGGTTGGATGTTGGAATGGCATATCGATATTACAGTGCGCATGTACATGTATGATAGCAAGGTATATATACGCTTCAGGTCACGAAATATATTCCAGTGCCCACTAAAGTATCTCTTTTCTCAGATCTTATGATCGTATATATCAGCCCAGCCATACGGTGATGTTTAATATGATTTTTCAGATTCTAAGACAGACTTCAATGCAATATTTGCATTCATTTTATCACGTGTACCACTGACAATAACATTCAATGACGTGCAGTCGCAATAGCACTACCAATTTAGTCTGTTGATGGTAATTCTGAATCTAGGGTTGCTTATGGCCATGTGTTATGAACTCGCCACCCTTAGCGTTGCATTTCCAGATTTTACATTTTAGATCATCTGAGATTCGAATAAGCATTATCGCAATAATAACTTGATATTTTTTGAACATTGTTAATCATAACATGTAAGAATTCCAATAGCATATTTTGATTCTTTTTAAATTAACTAATCAATTTTTGGCTTTGTGACTTTGTAAAAATAATTAAGAAAACGTTATTTCTAAATAATATGTTACGCATCACAAAAATAACCAATGTTTACCGTACGTCACTATGTAATACCATCGACGATACCCCACTATGTCATACCGCCGATGATTTGATAATGTACTTCACGCTCACTAAGGTTGAACGTCTAGTATTCCTTGAAACTTCCACAGGGACAATATGTGGGCAATACAAGTATTTTAGGTTGATGTACTTTTATAATACAAATTCCTGATAGACGTGACATTTACAACGTGTAATGTAATTTGTGTGTCTATCAGTTTTACCCGATAAAGCATGGTAAAATCTCACGGTCAAATTAAGACAGCGTTGTAGATGTCCTTGCATGTTACACGGAGATAAATCGATGTGCAGTACACAGGTATTTAGGTTGATATACTTTATAAACGAATGTATGTGTGTGTCTATCTGTGACCTATAGCCATTTACCTTTTACCATGTTGACAATGGGATGGTTCCTGTTGAGGATGTCCTAGAGCAGGGGAAAGTGTACTTTAGGTCCCAGCTAGTGGTACTGGAACATGAACTTTTGCTCGATACTAGTAATATCATCATGCTCCAGAGTTAGAATAGGCCTTTATTATTATAGGCCTCGTAAGAGCGTACCTAAATGTTAATGGCATGTAAAATGCATTTTAGATATCAACGTATGACGAGGGTTCCTTTTTTTAATTATAGAATATATGTACGAGGATTTCATGCCATCTCAAAATTGTTCTATACACTATTTCTAAATATGTTAAGATATCTTGAAACAGTCCAATGAAAAAGCAAAGTGAACTATGTCTCAATCACACACAAAGAAAGGATTGGCAACGAATATGCTACCGATCTATGCAAATTACAAAGGATGCAAATCTTCATTGGTTACAGTACACAATACTAAACAACATACTAGGCACAAATAGTTTGTTATAAAATGAAAATAAAAGACAGTGATCAATGTAGTTTTTGCAATTTCAAATAGGAAAGTTATTTTCCACTTACTATACCAATTATATATTGTTATACGTTTCTGAAAACAAATCGAAGTGTTTATTAGATGGAAACTAACCTCACTCCTAAGAAGTATCGATATAATGCCTCTGATGGTTAATTTAGGCACACAGAACGAAGATGCTCTTGATCTGGTGTTACTGTTAACCAAATTCCATGTATAAATAGAGCGAGAACAACAAATGCAAAACCATATTTTCTTCATCTTAATGCCGAAAAATCTGAAGTAAAAAGCAATAATACACTTAAACAACATGATAACAAATGGTCTAACTGGAATTGTCTATTTCTCTATTTTCTCGATCTTTTCTACATCTCATTTTCAATTGCATTTGTAACAATGAACAGACGGTTTATAACAAATGTGTGTATTTCATCATGTAATATGTAAAATAAAATGTTTGTTGGACTTTTATCATGTATCTATTAAACGTAGATATAATCTTAGATCTTTTCCTGACTACCCACACCAAGTGGCCAACGCGAGACACATTCTTGAGTAACACACATTTTTTTGCTGGTTAAAAATCTTTCTCATGACATGCAGTATTATAGTATGACCACGTAGTTATTTCTTAGGCTGGTCTGGAAGGGTATAATAATAATAATGATAATAATAAATAAGCATTTATAATGCGCCATTTATCTAGAAACAAGATTAACCATACAGTAAAGTTGAAATCACAGAAATGTTAAAGACAAGAAACATGATCAGTTACATTTCTTGCGCTGAACAAAAACCAACCACAAATTGTTACGAGGTAAAATATGACCAAAAACAATTACAATTACAAATTAAATATGTAAAACAATAACAATAGCAAGGCAAACAAAACGTAAAATCAAAACAGTTGAAATTAGCTGTCAGAATGATTTGAATACATCTAGATAAATATTTATAACTATTATAATTCGATACAAATTAACGATGATCTTTAAACTGTAACAACTATACGAAATTGATTGAATGTACAAGATGCTGTAAAGAGAAGAGAGGATAGTGAATAATAAAAATCTTGCTTGGAGAAAACAAATAATATCTGTAACGGAGGAAAACAATTTCCTACTGAATTAAACATTATAACATGGGATAGTTGATCTATGATGAAATCAGCACAGATAGCCTTCTTTATTTAATCGGATATTGAATTCACGACTTTTGGCTACATTTATCGAGTACTCCTTACATACAGATAATCAAGGATTGCCTCTTTTTTACCTCTTTTCAGTGAAATTGGTAAACAGTCGGATCACTGAAACGTGTACCTGTAGTTCAATTTACAAGAAAATAATCATGTGCACAGTACATGTATATACAAAAAGCAAGAATGTCTATTAATGTTAACGAATACCTACTGGTTGTTGTTACCTTAAAAGCATTGGGTGAATACACACCCTTCTAAGACTTTTAAAGGGTGTTAGTGTAAAGAGTTTCAGATGTGGCTCGCAGTTTCACTTGGTTAATTATGTTAATTCTGATCATGATTTGTCTGTGAATAATTTCAAAATATGCATCACGTGTAGATCTTGAAACATCTTGCATATCATTATTTTATAAAGCTACGTCTTTCAGCCGAGTGCACCAATGACGGGTAACATAATAGGGAGGTAAGCTACCTCCCTAGTAGTTATGCTCTAACTGTAGCATAACTTACTAACGATGTAATTCTTAGAAGCATAACTGGCGAATAACACCAGAATAGTAACTAGCGAGGACAATATCCACATTAATCAGCATCGTCCCCTTACAAAATTAATTAGCGCATATGCCAAGTGTTAACCTATAGTTTAATGTGAAATTCTGACGTGATTAGTCCTCCGTAATATTAAAAGCGTGTCGTCATTCCCTAGGTCATAGGTGAGTGTAAATCAAGAATCACGTGGAGTCGGCCTGCGATCCGGAAAAAAAATGATGCCATTTTATGTTTACCGCTTTTTCAAAAATAAAGACTATCATGACATTACAAACATATTTTGGGCGAGGGGCACATACAAAATATTGCACCAAAAAGCACAATTTTAATGACAAACACAAGCACCCGATGGAAACAATTATATACAATTATAACACATCTCTTAACATAAATACATGGATACCTTGTCCTTCGCTTGTTAACCGCAGAACCCCGGTTCGAACCCCAGACCACGCACGGCACGATATCCTTTTTTTCTTCTTCCACTCAAAATAATGTTGAAACTTGGCTTTATCAGTTTTTAATTAATAAAAGTTTATTTATTTAGTCAGTAATTAAGATCCTTGGACAATTAGTACATTTTGGTTAAAATATGACCCAAAGTCGGTGCGATTAGTGTTTGAATGGGCAAAAGGAGTTGTGATCTAAATTTTGATTAAAAAAATCACCAAATTGCATGAATGGATTTTCAAAAATACAAAATCTTTCAGCTTATGAGGGGTCACATTCCATTTCAAATAGACACCACCTGGGCATGCAAGCGCAATTGGTCCTTCAGCATCAGCGAATCATCCCCTCCAATGTTCACAACACATTTACGCTACTGCTAGAATCGACTGACTTGTGGCATAAAACGTTATGCTCCAACTTTTCAATTCAATTCAATTTCAATTTAAGGTTTAATAAACATATCATTATCGCAGCAAAATGCTGAATTACAACAATATTTACAATATGTAATATATAGAACAATAGAAACAATATATTCATAGAAATAACTAAGCATGCATAACACAACAACCCACCCCCGATTGGAAACAGAACTATAATGTATGATTTAAGAGTTTGACCATGTATGGAATTGAGCTACGAGCGTAACGCAGGGTACGTGTGTTAGGAACAGTTATTTTGTGAGCACTACGGAGAGTCATATTATGCATTTGTTAATCTCTAGATTTTGGTAACCAACCACGGAATTCATTAGATTTTAAAAGGGATTTAGCAAAGTATAAACAAAGTTGGTCTCTACGGTTCCTGAGTTCCGGAATAGCACATGTTATTAAGGCATCCTGATAGCCTATGTAGTTAAAACCTGAGATGATTCTACACGCCCTCTTCTGAATACGCTCCAAATCATAGTGGAGATTTTCTGTCAGACCAGGATACCATATTGGTAGAGCATACTCAAGAAGGGGGCGAACAAAACCAACATAGATTGTTACCAGGTCTTTAACACTTAGCCCATGCATAAATACCCGTCCACTTGCACGTTTCGTAATGTCCCCAATGTGGGTGTTCCATTTCAGATCTTTAGCAATTTGTATGCCCAGAATCTTCACCGTGTCAGTGCAATGAAGGTTTTGATCATACAAACGGAGGGGGGGGGGGGGGGGGGGGGGGGGGGGGGGGGGGGGGGTAAGTATCGGTGGATCCATCGCAAAGGTGACATTCATAAACATGCATTTGGTCGGGTTTAAATTCATATGATTTTCTGTAGCCCATTGTTCAAATTTATCCAAATCATGTTGGATGGTGGAAATTTGTTTTCCAAACACATTTTCTACAATAGTTAAATCATCAACATATTTCAAAGCGAGTTTATTTGGCTCCTCCACTCTGGCAGCATCATTAGCTAAGGCCATAAAGATTGTTGGACCATTCAACGTGCCCTGTGGGACCCCACCTGAGAGTTCACTCCAATCAGACAAAGTGTTATGGTATCTGACACACTGGACTCTGTTAGATAAGAAACTACATATCCAGGGTATAACCCCTGGTCTGGCTCCCATTTTGAGCAGCTTGGGGATCGCTATATTATGGTCAACCCTGTCAAAAGCCTTGCTGAAGTCAGTTATTATGATACGTGATATTGACTTTGGTTTGTCAGCATGTTTTAAGATGTTATCAACAAGCTTTACTAAATAGTGTGAGGTAGACCTTCCTTTGCGATTCCCAAACTGCCCATCATCTATCACAGAATCAATGTCATACTTACTCTTGTCAGACTTACTCTTGGGTCCGGTCAGGTAGAATATTTAGCGTAAATTACCCGCCAGTTACTAGCCTAGTAGCTTACCCCGCATTGGCGCTCTCAAAATGTTGGGTTACGCCTCAGTTACTAGCGATGTAGCGCTATTCTTCAGCTACCCGTCATTGGTGCACTCGGCCGTTTGTATTCGGTCTTAGGAAAGCTAACCTTGAAGCTGGCGAGGATGCAGACAAATCTTTTGTATTTTACAATGTACGAGGATCATTCAATAAGTTCTACCTCCTACCTCATAACTTTGCTATTATATAAGCCAGTCGTATGAAATATTTCACAATTGTAGCTTTGAATCTCAGCTACAAATACAAAGTAAATTGGTCTGAGTACTCTTTGTACTTTTCTGGAGATGCTGTGAAAACCAATGGTTCATTTAGTGCGACGGAAACGGATAAAATATAGCCAATTCTAAGAGAAAACACGTACCTATAGGACAATTAAAACCGTTCTAAATTACAGATATTTCTTGAACAGATTATAAAAATAATAGTCACTGATTTATTTTGGAGAAAAATTCTTTCTAATAAGCCAGAACCAGACCATGACAGCCTTTAGTTTTAACCCCACCCCAGGGAACCGCTGCAAAAGTCATATTTGCTTTTCATATCAGAACTAAGAGATCTTCAATGTACAGGACTAAATGGAGGCATTACAAGTATATCTAAATGATAATATTATACCACTGACTACCTGATTGACTATTATAAAGGTTACATATAAGTAAAACTCATAAAATGACTATCATGTTAAGATTTAACATTCGAAGCATCACTGTGGCTTAACTTGTAACAACGAACATTTGACTGAATAGCAGTATTCCATTATGCTAAAGGCGTAGCAGTACATTCGAGTTGATAGTGTAATTTTCCGTGTCCGTTGTCCAAAATCTACCACTGGCTTTGATTGCATCATAACAAAAGTAAAACAGATATCAGTTATAATTTACAATATATGTGTAGCTATGATTCAGAGCTATAATCATGATAAGTGTCATGATGCTGGCATTCATATTAGCGATGTTATGAGTGAGGAGGTAGAACTTATTGAATGACCCTCGTATGTTAATGAATACAGTTTTAGCTAATCACACAGGTGACAGTCATGTAATGATTACGCAGTTGGATTGATCTAGCGCAGTCCTAATTTAACCCACGCTTTCATTATAATTCCAACACGGAACACAAGCATAATGAATTTGAATGTCAATGTCAGATCAGTCAATACATGTTTGGCAATGTTTGAAACGGTTCAATTAAAAATGACAACAATCTTACATATTGTTAAACACAATACTTTTATTTTCCTAGATATAAAAGGACACAATATACCGTAATGCATTTAGCAAGGCAATACATTATTGCGAAATACCTCTTGTATGAAAATATGACGACGTTATAAAGCAACCGTAATTGCATTCAAACATTATTCACTTGACATTATGTACAATGATATAAAACGAGTTGCGTTGTTTTTGATTAATTGAGACGCAAACGTGATTTTCATTCCGTATGATGCATTAAAAGAATTCGGCGAAATAATGCCACAATCACAATCTGTGTAAGAGATAATCATGTTAACGAGTTTAGTGAATGAACTATAGAGGGCGCAGTACTTGACTATAAGCCCGGGACTGTAAGACCCGAGGAGAATGCCTTCAATTTATATAATTTTAGAAATGGAAATTCGCCCGTAGCTGATGAAATACGATTTACATAAACTTCATCAAGTTCATTAGATATTTTGGCGATACTTTATAATTTTCCTGTTTACTTGTATTACCGGAAAGGCAACCCGCTCTGTATTATTAAATGGAATACTTTCAATTACTTATATTTTAAAGGATCAATTTTAGGAAGGTGAGGTGAGATATTATGATTTGATTGCTTCAATGCCGACAAACCATCACTGTATTATCAATATAACCACTCATACTTCTAATCGTATCGATGCATATCTGCTTATATCACTGTCCTGTCAAGCTGGGATAGGGGCGGGTGATCAAAATAGAAAATAAAAACCGACCTGCCGACTATCTTCATGATCGTTGAGCCGAACGACATTAAATGCATTGTGAGAGATTCCACACTACTATATCGAACTTTAAAATTGTCTATATTGGATTTTAACAACAGTTTTTCGGCCCGTATAATTCATTGATCACAACAGGGGGATACAACCCCACATTATGACATCCAAACTACGAAAGACCCTAGCATTAAAGACGTTCCACGGAATTGGCGCTTTAAAAACCTAATCTAGGGGTCGTTCCATTTGATTCGATTTTTTTCTGTCGCGTTCAAACGTTCAAATAAATCGACAAATGACTGAGGGTATTTAGAAGACTGCATTGTTGTAAAGCCCTGTTTAAACATAAAAGTATGGGTGCATCAACTACAAACTTGGCGTTTGTGTTGCTAGTAATGTTTTAAGTAATATTGGTAAAATTGAGTGTTTGGATGGTTTTTGTATCAATTAAAAGAGGAGAACACCTGCTGGTTATATAATGATATGAAGTTTCAAAGGGCATAGGGCGTTTAATTTAAAAACAACCATAGTGTTTACACCCCGTAATTAGTATTTCAAAATAAAATGTTGGTTAGAATGTGGTTAATTGTACGTCTTTGGACTTAAATGTGTGCTGATGATATGTGCGTTCATACTTCAGATGGGACATAGGCAGTTTGCAATTTATCCGGTTAATACTATGTTCCTGAAGATATACGTCAATGTTGGTTATTCAAATCATGGAACAGGGCTTTAGCAGACGAGTGTAACCATATAAAGTACCTGTTTGGAAAGGACGTTTTAAAAGTCTGCTAAACTTGTTGACGGAATTTAAATGGTTTCATCTCACTATGAAGAGGGAAGAAGGGATTTCAAATGGTTTGGTTGAGAAAACTCAACCATGTCCCAGCGACAGTTGGATAATCAAAGGAGAAAAATATAGGTTCATAGGGCATTGAGAATTCAGTAATTTACCACACCAGTATTTAGCCCATAATACTACAAAATATACAGGGTGTCTCAGAATTATCTATACCGGGTTTCAAAAATACATTCAAAGTATAAAACAAATAGTGTTCCAAATTTAAACACTTGCGAAATGATGATGGAAAAGTTTCCTACTTTTCCGTTATTTTTATTGAGATATTTCTTTTTGTTACGCTGTTGATGAAAAACGTATTTTCATATTTTACCAGCATTTCAAACAATGAACCCACCCCTCATAAGTTATATTTAAAACTCCCGCCAAAGAAAGGAAGGTTCAAACCACTTAAGCTAAACAAATCCTGCCATTATCAATCAAAGCCTCTTTTTCTATGCACACAACAATCAATTGTTATCAAAAAAGTTAATTAGAATATGAAGAAGGTGCAATAATAATGCGAATAACATTTCAGAAATAATTTAATGTTTTAAAGGGAATAGTGACTTTATAGATGTTCATAATGGATCATTTTGACAAAAACTTGAGATGTACTATCGTTACAAAAAAAACTCGGACAGTTTGTCATAGTCTTTATTTATATTATTTATTATTTATTATTTATATTTTTATCACAAAAAAAGTATGTATTTTTCATTAGAAATGTCCGATTTTCAAAATCTAAAATTCCTAAGAAAGCTGGGCGCTTAGATATATATGAAATTATATTTTGTTCATTTGGACACCAGATCCTTGTAGGTTCTGTTCAATTCTAATCGCTCAAGTATTACGTGCGTTTAGGGCATTGAGAATTGAGCGCAAAATGTCGCAAGTTGTACGGTGGTTCAATTATTAAAAATGGTTACAGGCCGAACTGCTATGCTATGCGGGACGATCATCGAGGCTGCTGTAGTAATTTACTGACGTACTGTGTATTTTTACATAAAGCAATCGATTTTAATATCGTTTGCAGTTTACCGTAATGGTTTATATGACCCTATGCAACCCAGGATAACACGGGTCTTATCTCTAGTTAACGATCCCCGTATAAGGCCCGTTATTCAAGATTTACGTCCCTTATCTGGGGTTAAGGCAACATACCATAAACCCAGGTTAATGTTACCATGGCAACCGGCTTAAAGTCGTATAAGGCCCGACTTATCCAAGGTTTACATCCCTTTTCTGGGGTTAAGGCGGAAATGACACTCTTATGCTTCCATACACGAAAATTCACGTTTGAATCCAGGGGCTTAGGCCTTTCTAACGTAAAGAGAGGGCTTTTGGTGATTTTAAATGTTATCACAATTACAATTCAAGCAATGATCCAGATTTGGGAAATAATGATAACTTAATTTGCAAATATTCACAAAAGAATTATGCTCAAAACGTTGCCAAATTCTCTGATCCCTTTTCTTTCTTCCCTTTCATTTTTATTTGACATTTTCTGCTCCCAATTCTCTCTCCCTTCTTTTTCCTTACCTTCTCCCTCGCTCCGCTTTGTTCCCCTTCCCATCCTCCACGTTTCTTTTCCTTTCCCTCCACCTTTCCCTTTCTCTCTCCCCTTCTCGCCCTCACTTTTCCCACTCTCTCCTCTTTTTCTTTTTTCTTTTTCCCCACGCCTATTTCTGTTTCCTATTTCCCCTTATTTTTACTTACCTTTTTCTTCCCCTTTGCCTTCCTAACCCCCACCACATTTCTCGAGGGTGTGCGACTCGCCTACCTCGCCCACCCTATTAACGCAACTGTTTGAATCATTGCAACGCATCAGTGCAACTTACCATAAATGATCGTTATACCAAATTCGCATAATTAACAATAACAACTCCGATTTTCCTCCAATAAAGTGTGGTCACACATGATATAGCCGTAAATATATTTTTTTAAAAATTGGTAAAATAACATCAATTGTGCATTATTTGCATATTTAATTAGTATTAAGTCCAACACCCACTTTAATTTATATCTAGAGATGTGGGTACCCTGGTAGCCTGGAAATCGGATATAGTGTGCATATCACTAATTCTGATATTTTTGTATGAGCAAAATGAAACTTCTCTTTCTTTCTCTATTTGATTAATTTGCATAATTATCTAAGAACCGATATTTGAGAATTTATTTGAAGATATATAATCATAACTTTGATATTGACTTGTGACTTATTAAATTAGAGCTAAAGACATAAACAACAAAATATGGTATGAGCACATTTTATGATTTTGTTTTCAGTTTTTAAATATGCATTTAAGCAGTAATGGAATATGGATTTGAATTTACCGCGTTACAGTACATTGTGTCAAATAATGTGCACTGAATGTGCTTGTTTACATCCAAAACAGGGCTATGCATGAACAATTGAAATAAATGGCAGTTATGGTAAGTTGCACTGTTCCATATGTACTGCAACCTTCTAAATTGTGCCCAAAATTCAGACAACAGCCACAATAGCATCTCTGCTTAATGTGATGAGCAACATAAATTCGTGCAAGATTAACATCCGTAAACCATGCATTTAAACATTTAAACTAGCATGACATTTGAACATGTGAACCACCACTCTTTCGTTTGGCATCGTGTTTGTTTATGAATTATTGATCTATGGATTATATCCGTGCATTCATTGTTTGAGGTGAAGAATTAACCAGTCTCAACATATTCATGTAATCATCCTATTTCTAGTTATAACTTATAACATCAAAGCCAAAATTAAATAAAAAAATGGGCTTGGTGTAAAGCAAAAGTAGGCTTACCAAAAGGTCTTGATTCATGTTTGAACTTAAATAACTCCCTAGCCTAGCAAAGAGTTACTTAGACCTTCGTGATATTCTGAGTAAATTAACCTACCATTTGGACAAACAAAACAGCAAGAAAATAAGTTGATTAATTTTCATTCAAAACTGTTTTTCAGAAAACTGGTGGCTACAACATTCTCACAGAACAGTTAGAAAATCGGTCATCTTGGCTTTGTGGCAATGATCAGACTTATACATATCCTGATTATAACACTCTTTTGCCTATACTATTCAATGAATGCAAGTCACAATTTGTTAGATCTGTGTAATCATCAATATTACTCTGTTAATACGGAGAACATATTCATTGGAACATTAATTAATCACACAATTCAGCATTCATGTCTACTAAATAATATATACACAGATAGAATTGTGCAACACAACTTCTTTCTGAAAATGTTCAACATGATATAAATCGTATTACATTTTAAGCATAACCCTCCTGAAAACATTTACAACATAAACGAAGCGTTGTTTTCTATTAATTATGACCCAAACATAGTAATCACTTAACATCTGTGTAAGAGGTTCTTGTAAAGTATGTTATTGATAACTGTCCTTGAACTAGAGAGGGTGCTTGATTGAAAGAACCTGCACTTTAGTTGGAATTAAAAAGATGGCCTCTATTTGAAATAATTTAAAAAATGTAAAATATGATCTTGATAAACTGATCAACTCATCAGATATTTCTGGCGATACGTTATATTTTTTCTGTTTACTGTTTTTCAAGCTATAACGGCAAAGGTTAAATATTAGCTCTTTTGATTAAATGGAATTACCTCCAATCAATTTGACAAGAGATTTTTTAAATGCGATCATTTTTCATTTATCAGGTCACATTTGTTCAAAGGTGAGGTCAGATATTTCCAGAGATATTATGATTTGATTTGCCCCACCGGCTAACTCTCACTCTCACTGCTAAGATCATAATCATAGCCACACACTTATCCTATCATCTCGATGGAAATGTCCTCGTATCTTTACGGTTTGTCCGAGCTTGAGAATGGGGAAAGATGATTAAAATAAAAATTGAAAATAAAAAAGTCGACTCATTTTGAGTTAATATATATTTTTTCGAAGTTCAAATCTATCTATAGGTTTTGACACCAATCCCATATAAAACAATAATCTCCGATTAATCATCCATAACCTGTCTGGGTGTAAGCACATCGAGTGTCAGTATATTGCATCTGGAGAAAGAAAGCACGTCAGCAGTCAACAGTTAGGTCACCCAAGCCCTATATGAAAGCTATGAAGATTGTTAAACGGGGTCAGTCGTTACAAACATGCACAAACACAATAGTCAAACGGCCTTGCTATTGTCAACACTCCCTACACAGAGGACTGCAGTGCAAATCTCTACGATTTTCGCTATGTAACCTCTATGGCGGATTTCATTCCGTTGTATGAAGCTATGATGTTTGCGTGATCTTCGCTATCTCCAAGCAGATAGAGCAATACGTACATGAACTTTTTTGTAGACGAGGGTTCATTTCATGATTTGGTGAGGTTTAGAATGAGTTAGGATTCCTGTAATTTCGAAGACCACAGATTTTCAAAACGTGAATTTTCCAACATTTTACGACATAAATTTGGTCACAAAACGTGTTTAATACTATACATTTTACTGTTCTGCAGATGCTAATGACCCTCCTCTAAAATTCTACATGATATTTAATACGTTTCTCAGTTTTTGAGATGCCCAAATAGACCATTTTCCGAAGCTATTTCTAGCAAATATTGTAGTCACTGATACTCCATTGTTTTCTTGCGTATAACAAAATCTGACACGCAGCGTGACATCCCTACTGGCTGGTCAGCGCGTATAGGTCGCCCCGATCATCCGGGTATTTCTTTTTAACCGGGTCATTTGCCGTTAATTAATAGGTCATTCTGTTTTGTCACAAACTTCAAAATATCCAAAAAGGGATTTCCCCCAAACCATCAAATTAAGTTCATGAAATAGTAAACCATGGTACATTGCATGATACTAATGTTTCATTCAAAAGATCATCAGGAAAAAAGGTATAGACAAAATTAAGTATAAATCATTCGGAAATTCCGCGGGTATAGACAGACCCCGTGCTCACATAAAGACCGCCGGTTTAAGAGATTTAAAAATCAACTATTTATTGACGGTTTACCCACTTGAACATGGCTCGTCAATTTAAATAAATTTTCCACATGTCCAGGTAATGGGAAAAATATTTAGCCAAATGTCACCGTTGGCATGTTATCAATAAACCCTAAAAATAACATGATATTTGTCATTGCTTCAACCGTGCATGCCACACATCGGGAACACTATAAACAGCACACATAAATGTTAAATTAAGTTTTCTCACTAATTTGCTGAAAATCGTCTAAAGAAAAGTGTCGGCCTAACCCGGGGGGGGGGGGGGGGGGGGTGGTACTTTCGCCAAAATTGTACGTGGATGTGCCTGCCGGACTTCGAAAATTTGAGGGGGGAGCTACTTTTCTTGCTACTACTAATCTCGCAACCGGATGCGTGACAGCAAATACTATTCACTAGATTATTGCATTGGAGGTCAGGTCTATTTGAGACTGCACTAATTTGATGCCAATTTAACATTTGACATTTGGCGAAATCGGTTTGTTGGTCTTTGCGACTGTTTTGACTCCCTTAGTATAATCTAAAGAAGCAGTCAGTAGGGAGGTCACGCTGCATGTCATATTTTGTTATACGCAAGAAAACAATGGAGTATCAGTGACTGCAATATTTGCTAGATAAAGCTTCGGAAAATGGTCTAGTTGGGCATCTCAAAAACTGAGAAGCGTGCTAAAAATCAGGTAGAATTTTAGAGGAGGATCAATAACATCTGCAGATAGGTAAAATGTATAGTATTAAACACGTTTTTGATCAAATTTATGTCGTAAAATGTTGGAAAATTCACGTTTTGAAAATCCGTGGTCTTCGAAATTACAGGAATCCTAACTCATTCTAAACCTCACCAAATCATGAAATGAACCCTCGTCTACAAAAAATTCCGTGAACGTATTGATCTATCTGCTTGGAGATAGCGAAGACCACGGAAACTTCATAGCTTCATACCACGGAATGAAATCCGCCATTAGGCGCCATAGACATTACATGGCGAACATCGTACAGATTTGCACTGCAGTCCTCTGTGTAGGGAGTTTTGATAATAGCAAGGTCGTTCGACTATTGTGTTTGTGCATGTTTGTGACTACTGACCCCGTTTAACAATCTTCATAGCTTTTATATAGGGCTTGGGTGACCTAACTATTGACTGGAAGGTCTTACTGGTCAGTTTCAATAACCAATTGATAATGGTAACCTCACACTTAATAGGCAAATGTGTTTATTGATCTTTGCAACTGAATAGTCAAGGCAGGTTCAAATCAGACTAACTAATCATGCTAGCTATAAGAAATTAAAGTAATAAAACATTGAAGATAAAACAGTGGTAAAAGAGTAAATCCCATGAAATTAAAGGTACAGTTTTGATTTAGCCTTGTAGGATACGAGGCATGGAATTCCTGATCTCCATGTCAACACACTTTACTTCGTGTAAAATAATGAGTATATCTTACTGGTCAGTTTGAATTCTCAACTGATAATGGTTACTGCACAGCGCCCATAATAGGGGCAATTTTCAGAATATGTTTGCAACCATTTTAGAGAGAGACGGGCATTTTAAATAGTCAATATCTTGAATAATGGCGCCCTCTAGGACAACATTTTACTTTACTTCTACTTTTACTTTTACTTTTACTTTTACTTATTTCTTTAATTTACTTTACTTTACTTTACATAGTGACCTTTCTTTAGCGTTCATTGTTTAACGACGCGTCACATACTCTGGTTTCTATGTCGTATCTACCGAGAATGCGACGAATTCGATTTTTTATGACGTTTCACATAGTGGCGTATCTATGTGAATTTTCGTATATACGCCAGTATGTGATGCACATGATGATGTATCCATTTAATATATTCTTCAAATAAAATGAACATATGGGATATTGGATATAATATTTAAAGTCATGTCAGGATCATGTAGCCCCGTAAAAACCATCTGCTAAATTCTCATTTCTGACATCTGAATTGAGCTCATCTTATTCTCTAACTTCATCAATTTAGTGATCCTGTTTTTAGAATAAGCGGCCATTTGGAGTGAACACTTAACTCTTTTCAAATATCGCTTCGCTAAGTAATCTTAACGTTTCTAGTAAAGGTTATACTAATTGGAGGTCATTTACCAGGTTGAATTGAAGCAGAAGAGTTGTGGGTCTGAATCGTGTTGCCCACGTTTTTGTATTACCTACGAAGGCAGCAGCTTATCAAACAATATACACCTTCACGCAATCTTCGTTCTTCATCTCTATCGCGTCTTGTCTGCTCTTCAACGTCCACTCAGTATGGTCAACGTTCCTTCTCTGTGTCAGCTGCAGAACTCTGGAATAATATTCCACTTCATGTGAAAAATGCAGAGACTATATTTCAGTTTAAGAAATCCTTAAAGACTCATTTGTTCACAAAGGCTTTTTAATTGTAGTCCATATCCATGTATTTGTTTGTTATTATGTTTTTATGTTAAAGCACTTAGGGATCTCGATGTTAGGCGCTATACAAATATGGTTGTTATTATTATTATTATTATTATTATTAAAACAAGATATTTAAAAAAAATTGGTCAACGTCCTAGAATGAAATTAATCTGAATTCAAATGTCAACGTCCTAAGGGACGTTGACAAAAAACCCCATAACACCCGGGATCTTTTAATTACAGCTAGCGATTTATTTCAGCACGTAATTGACACGATTTTATTATCTTTACCATTGAGTACTCTCACATCAGTTGCCATGTGTTAGAAAGAACTCTCTGAATACTGCGTTAGTTCTCGATCTGGGACAAATAACAGTCCGGTAGAAAAAGGAGAGTAAAATGTAGCTAAATATTTAAATTCTCAACAAAACTCAATGCTATTCTAAGTTTGAGAAGTGAAACAATTGAGAATTTGGCTTGTACGCTTGAACTTTGATACTGGATCAAACCCTTTTATAATTACCGGTATATTAACCCTAAAATGTGACACAGTTTGAATGTAAACGTGACGTTCTTTCTCGCGTTTGGTTGTTTAAGGCTACCAAGTAACAGTTTTTTTAAATCTACATATGACACGTCTGTAGGGGCAATGTATATAGACAGAGTGAAAGAGAAGCATGCATTAAACCTACACACGAACTATTGGATTTTAACCGGTAATTGGACACTTTGTGTCATGTTACCTGAGTGAACAAAATGCACTTTTTGAACATAACAATGAATGTGCATAGGGGATTGGTCCTTCAAACCTTGTTGGTGGGGTGGACTTTTAAGCGTTGAACATAATGACACTCATTTTATTAGTGTCTTATTTATTCAAGGTTTTGAAATCGATATTATTATTTATTTAGTTTAGAGTAAAATTAGCTTGACAACAAATATGAAATTATGTTAAAGGTGTATGTTTTTGAAGGTGAAATGTCATGAAAGATGATGACACAAAGTAGTAGAAATGATTTTTTAAAATTGTAATTGTTTACATTTTTAAATCTCACATCTGGCGACATCCGACGGGTTTATACAGATCGCATCACATTTATTCAACTCATAGTGAAATATTGCACTCCAAATCTTATATTTGTGATGATTTTGACACCATAACCAAGTGTCCTAATACTTTTGATTGCTAGTGTATAATAATTATAACTCTACTTGATTACAAGTATAATTAACCTATATAGTTATCTCAATTATAGTTAATTATCAAACTCTGTTACACTGGTATACCAGTATCTGGGACCTAAATGTACTACATATGAGATATCGAAAATATCTCCAGATATCTCTGTTTTAGCGAATCTGTATGAAGAAAAAGAACATGTCGCGGGAAGCCAATGTCAATCCCAAAGGCAGCTTATGTACACCAAATATACACAATTTGTGATTGATTTTGAGTTTCTTCCGCGAGAGTAGAGATTACATCATTAGTTGGCCCGGTTGTTAAATATAATGTAATGCCTACCTCTAAATATAAATAATACCTACCTCTAACTCCCGAAGCGGCACCGTCCCCTCTACATTATCAATGAACAGGTCCTAAAGATGGAACATTCTAAAAGTGGAGCGCTTTGTACCATGTTCAGAGCATGTGTGATCTACATTAGCGTCTGAGTATGTAACTTAACACCATAGTCGATACCATCGGCTGATCGATATCGGTGGTACTTGTAAAACATGATGACATTTAATGAAACTGGTCTTAATAATTATCCACGGACAATTGAATTCTAGCAAGATTTGCTATAAGGAGAACATATAGGGTCACGCGTTATGAACTCGCCTCCCAATAGGGTGGTGCCGTTACATTTTTTAGCTTCATGCTGTCATTTTCCTCAAATATTTTTAAAACCACAAAAGCTATCTCAACAAACTTGGTATCATTTTAAAGCCCTAATAACAAGCTATCTGCCTGCCAAATGGCATTGGTATAGCTAATACAGAAAGGGAGATACAGCTGTTTGATGTTTGGGGACCAGGGGTGGTGCTGGAAGGGGTGTTTCTGGAAGGGGTGCTGCCTGTACAAACTCAATGGGGATAATCCCATGCTTTGTTCTTTTTACAATAACTAGTCATCCCGTAATGTTAAAAACACAATTTTGGTCCCATTTCAAAGGATATTTAGTAGTAATTAAGTATGTGGTTCAATAGACTTGTCAACTATTATTAACAACTAATTAATTATGGATAAGACAATGATCATCAGCTTTCTTCCTATTCGCTACACAGTCAACATGAATAATCAGCCTTAATTTACCGGATTTATAAAAATGACTATAACAGAAAAAGTTTTCAACCTATGACAGCAAAAGTATACATTTTTGGAAAGCTTGTAACTAGAGGAATTCAGAAATGCAGTTTATATCATGGAAGGGTTCATCCTTAAACAAATATTTCTGAAAATTCTAAAAATATATAAAATAAAAATTTGAGATATTCACTAGCCGGTATAATTACCATACCGACGTAGTAACTTTGACAAATATATATAATCTAATGGGTAATTTCATGAGGAATTCAAATATGTAAACAAAATAATGATAGGGATAGGTATACAAAATATATGGATCTCAAATTAAAAATTAAAAAACTCTGATATTTTCCGAACATTTCCGATCATACCATTTTAGTTCTTGGTCGTACTATAATTTTAATGACATATTTGGTTTCCTCATGCAATTTCCCTTCAGAAAATGTATACTTTTACTACCTCAGGGGGTATACAAGCAAATATAAATGTGTTAAGTTAAATTCATGTCGCGAAAGCCAAAATCCGTGTGTAACGCGAAAGGAGGCGAGCTTAAAACACATGACCATAGGCGTACTACTTAGACTTTACGTATCTATAATTGTATGGGACATTATTTTACATGTGGAAGTAAATAATGTGCTTTTTAATAAGAAAACATAAGAATCTGTTAGCCAATCTATAACTCGAATTAATGTCTGGTTTTGCTTATGCAGTATCATACGCTCGACCAAATGGATAAGCACCTCGCATGAAGAACGGCAGAACTAGTTATAACATTTGTAATTGAGGGAACACGATTGGTTTGAATTGAGTCTGTATATGAAGAGCTAATTTGCAGAAGAGCTTACGTCCACTTTTTTCAAAAATGAGTTATAATCAAGTAATTAAGTAATGAAAGTGATTATGGTATGGGATACATGAGTAATTCTATTGAGAGATAGTGCTATCAATACAAAGTATGAACCTTCGTCTTTACAACAATGCACTTCTAAGTGGATTTCTAAGTATGAACTATGACGTCATAGCATTAGCTTAAGGTAAGTACACTTTGGACACTGTTAAATCAACTATTTGGCGGGAAATTTGAAATGTTTGTAAGAAACACGTGGTAAGAAGATTGCATAACATGACACCAGAAGCAGGGAAATCCCTTTATTTAGGCATAAATATGATACCTAAGACAATAAATGTAATCCCTGTCAAATTTGAAATATGTAGTGTAAGGGGAAAAAAGTAAAGAGAATTAATTGAATACAAGAATACAAATGAGACCTGTCATCACGAAATGAGAGTTAAGTCGGAAAATTTAATTTTGAGGTTTCTCCAGATTCAGAATACTCAGGAAACAAGCTTTAAAATGGTATGCAACATGTCACAATTGCAAAATGTCTTTGTTTTCTATTGATTTTTGGCATGTTCATTGGACCATATCTCCAAATGCACACTGGCGACTTAACGCTCATTTTGTGGTGACAGGTCTCAAATATCAGTATTTCAAATAGCTCTTTTTATTGAAAAATGGTCAGTCAGTGACTAATGTTGAGGAAAATTAAAACAATTAGGACAAATCCAAGAAATCAACCAGTTTGGGTGAATCCATTAGATAGTAAACTAATTATCTGAACTTGTTCACATGAAACCTACAGAAAATATGCACATGTGCAGACAGCAGATCATTTTGAACTGGGCCAAAAAAAGCGAAAATCATGAATTTTACCAGATAAAAGGTTACCGTGCCTTGTGTATAATTATTTTGATAATCAAAATGAAGATATACATAACGCATCAATCAAATATGGCTGCCACAATCTCTCTTATTACTGCTATCTTTATAGCTACTAGATGTGTAATGTTAGAGTAATCGGCACATAATTTTATGATCAGCTCCTTTTAAAATCCCACTATTATTGCTTTACATCACACAACAATTTATTCAATTATAATCCCTTCATTGTTATCTGTCCCTTCTTTTTTGTTTTAAGGAATTCAGATCTAAAAAAAGGAATGTCAAACATTGATTATTGTGTGTTCTTACTCTTTAGCAAGTGTAATCTGTTTCTATGCTTTCAACCTATTGCATATCCAGCCAAATATTGACAGATTTCAGGCAGTGTCCAGAGTGTACTTACTTTAAGTTACTGCTGAGACGCCATAGTTCATACATATAGTCCAAAAGTGCATTGTTTGAAAGACAAAGGTTCGTACTTTGTATTGATCACTCTATCGCTCAATAGAATTACTCATGCCTCCCATACCATGATCACTTTCATAACTTAATAACCAACCCTCGTACTATAGTATTTGGTAGTAGTTTCTAGCAACGTGGGTAATTTGTTGAAAAAAACCCTTAAATCCCATAGTAATTCAATACAGAAGTCCGAGTTGTTATGCAAAAGGGCTTCCGTCAAAGAAAAATATTTAGCAAAAGGGCTTAGATCCATTTACACTGTCCTCTAATGCAAACTACTGCCCTCTATAATTCACAATCCAAAGACAACCGAAAAATAAAAGGGAATTCTTGTTCCTGTTTGCTTCCTATTTTGTTCCTGTTTTGTCTCCTCACCAACTCCCAATGCCCCGCCACTTACTGTTTTGTTCAGTCCAATTTCTGATTTGGTGAATGATTTTTTCCGCGGTAAACTGTTTGTGTGCATTTTATAGAAATGTTTTGAAAAAGGGCTTACATCCATTTTGTTGAAAAATAAAGAACATAATAACTGGTATATTTGGTATACTATGTACCGCTTTCATTATACACGTAATATTTCAAAGCATCAATCACCTTAGTCCAGAATACTTTCATGCTGTTTCCTCAAAATTACTTAAATGGAGAAGCCCTTTTGCATATCAGCTCTTCATAGAAAACTGGCCGTTCATTACTAAAACACGAAGGACGTTTTAATAGATACTTTTAGATCTTAGTTTCAAATTCAAAATACAGGTTAGTAATTACGTAACAGGAATAAAGGTCATTGAAGAGGCTTTGAATTTTGTGTTTAGGTCGCATTGTTTGGCATACGTCATATCAGTCCTGTTGAACTAAAGTCGACTTGTTTGTTCATACTTAGTACAAGTGGAATAAAGGCCCTTGTCAAACGTGTTAAATGTACCATTCTGTACACTTTATAATGTATTGTAGCGAGAGCACCAGGCTTCTGCTTTTCGTTGCTCTTCCTCTATAGTCTATCATATAGATTGCTAAATTGTAATTGTTATGTATTTTTATGATGGAAAATGAAATAAATATCAGAAACATATTAGAAAATATTAGAAATGGACCAACCATCAAGCGGCTACGAGAGTAATGCACATATCAGCTGTATGATGCAATATACGACCCCCAGAAGAGGTGCGTCATGGGTGCGTCATTTACCACTTCATTCTTGACGCAGGGTACGTCATGTGCCGCCGTTGGTCCGTCACATTATTAACGAATGGGTGCGTCAATGTCAGTCACTTTACTTGGTGCGTCACAGGGAACGGCATCATGCGTAACAACGAAATCAAATATTAACATTATATCTTACATGTAGGCCCTACTCACCACCAATCATGCTTTATTTATTGAATAATCGAGGGACCGGGTTTGACAACAATAAACATAGGGGGAAATCCCCCGTGAATCATTAAGTAGTTTCATTTTCAGTATTCATTGGCCACGTGTATTATTATTATGTAGAACAAAACATACAGTCAAATAGCGACACGAACAGAAAGCGAGTTGATGCGGTAACTTGTATGAAGTATAATAAAGTCAGAAATAGTATAAGCAATTGCAAAATAATTACATAAATAACTTCAAACGAGTAAAATGTTGATCGGCCAACTTCTCCTTTAATCATTGTTTATTTTGTTTTATCTACAATGATCTGAAAACATTTTACACTTTTTAAAATTAATTGACTGATAAATTAATCTTCACCTATTTATTTACAGGCTTTACTTAACGTTTACAACTCAGGCCGTGAAGGGTTTAGGTCATCTCAGGATTCTACACGTCTTGCCATCCCCAAAACAGATCCTTATTTTGGGGATAAATCATTTTCAGCCTTAGGACCAAGAATGTGGAATATCCTACCCAGTTCTGTGCGTAATTAAGGGTCTGATATTTTTTACACAATTATTGTATAATATTATATTGGTCTTTTAGTGGTTTTAGTACATTTTGTATCATTTAAAAAAAAATACATTTTTAAGTATTGTTGATGTATGCAATGTTAGGTATGTATGCCTGCAGCTAAATAATAATTTAAATTCGGGTTTTTGTGCTGTTGGTTGGTTTACGAGTGCTGCTACAGCTAATGAGTTTGCGTGGGTGTGTTTGAGGGGGTGTGTGGGGTTGGGTTGTGTGATATTTCTGCTTTTCTGTATTTTATAAGTTGCTAAATATTATGTATGTATAATTCTTATTTTACTGCTGGTTTTTGTTTAACAATTTTTTATCTAATGTATAGGTTGTACAGCGCATTGGTCTTTTGGAAATGCGCTATATAAATCCTTATATAATAGGCCTAATAATAGTACCGTCATTGTATGGCAAAGGTCCGTCATATTTGTGTCACAGGGTTGCGTCATGGTACATGAGAAAGTGACGCACCTCGGTAAAGTAACTCACCATTCCTGGGGGTTGTAAAGTGCGTCATACAACTGACATGTGCATAATTTGATTGGGTCACCACGTCGTACCTCTATATTATGGCTGTCATCTTTTAAAATGGCGGACAAAATCGAGGGACTTAACATGTGTACAAGCAACAACATACTCCCGTCGTTGCGCATCGACCGACATCGCCAGATAAAAATTGACATAGCTTCCACTCTCACACTGATATCCGATGCCCATAACGACTGGAGAATAGTCATGACGGCGCCATTATTGGTGAAATTAAAACTACGATCGTCACGCCGCACCATGGGAGACAAATCACGCGCCCATCGCGTCACATGTACAATACCGGTTGAAACCATTGGCGTGAATTTGATCATGTTTATTCATGAGCTGATCAGTGCACCCTTTGGAACTGTATTTTGTCAGTCTTCACATTCAAAAGTGGAGCCTGCATCCCTCTTGTGTAAATAGCGAAGACGGGAATGTCTAGCAACTAGCTACCTACATGTACATGCACATATTGCAATAGCTTGTTTATAAAGAATCAACATATAGTGACATTCTATATGTCAGTGACGTCACATAAGTGTGAAGTTAAAAGGGTATACATCTATTTATACCAATTTGGGAATTAAATGTGTAGACTCTTGGAAACCGGATAGCCATTAAAAGGTTGAACACTCAATGCAAATTCGATAATGTTTTATACTTCTATATCATGCCTATATCAATTGACAGTATGTAGGGATGAGAGTGTCGCTTATTCCAAGCTATGAATACACATCTTCAATATTATATTCTTAAAAATATCGCAGTGAATTGGTTTTATATTTAAATGGAATTCGAATTTAGAGACGAACAGAGAAATATTTGCGCTTGGTTTTCAGCAACAATGTAATAATCAATAATCAATAAAACCGAGTGGTCAATGAGCAAATTTCTCAATAATAATACGTGTACACACATTCACAAATCTTTGGGATGTGCAATATTTTCTTTCAAAACGTTATTTTCTTTCAAAAAGTTATTTTTAAATTGTTAAATTGATGTTACTTATAGCATTAAAACATATCTGTCAAAACGGCTGATAGAAATAAAATAAAAAACTCGAATAAAGTAAAAACAGGGTTGCATAAGTTATTGCTAAACACCCACAGAAACCATCAACATTTGATTGAACAAGATAGTCGCTTCACTATGAGTAGGCATCTGATTTTGTTTGATTTTTTGTTTGTGTGATTTGCACCAAATAAAGCGTTCCGACGGTATATCAGTCAACGTTGAAACCAATGATTGCAAATGAATACATGTGCATTTGTATACGCCATCGAAATCAGGAACGGAGAATATATATCTGGTATTTTCTGCCCACTGGGCAGGTTTATTATATAACACAATTCTCCTTGGTCCATATGAATAAACAGTTTAGAGTGCAAGTCATTCAGTCTATCAATCCAGTGATGATTGAAGGGATGATCCCCTCCGAGTGGGGTTTCCACACCCACCCCTCTGCAGGGATTGTAAATGATCAACGCAGACGGATCCAAATTGTCCAATAGATATCCATGTCCTTTCCCTCAATAGGGTGGTGGTTGGGGTTGACGGTGGTTGACATTACCTTTCGAGCGATGAGGCGTGAAGGGAAACTTCCAGATGAACCTGATGCATTGTGGGACATACCCACCGGGGGTGGGGGACGTCATAATGATGGATAGGTGATTTCTCGCGTCTACAAAACACATCGCATGGGCTTGCAATGTCATTTGTATACGCCATCGAAATCAGGAACGGAGAATATATATCTGGTATTTTCTGCCCACTGGGCAGGTTTATTATATAACACAATTCTCCTTGGTCCATATGAATAAACAGTTTAGAGTGCAAGTCATTCAGTCTATCAATCCAGTGATGATTGAAGGGATGATCCCCTCCGAGTGGGGTTTCCACACCCACCGCACCATTTATGGGGCAAACCCCACCAACCCAGGCACACACATGGGAGGGGTTAACAGAGGATGGGTCGGGAAAAGGTATGGACTGCAATGGAGATAAACTTGTAAGAGGCAAAACTAAATGTGAGGGTGATATTAAACATGATAAACCATGATGTCAAACCTTTAATGTCCTAAATATTCAGTCTATGATTGAAAGCCATGCTATCAGTCACCCTAAAAGACTTAGACCGAAGGGACTGGAGATAGCCATGCTACATGAACCTGTCCCTGTGGTCCGGAAACTGAAAGTTGTTGAACTATATCGAAATGAATATAATGCAGTGTGGAACTCCTATTCAAATATGCCAAGTCAGAACGATTAGGATAGCCCTGCTATATAAACCCAGAGAACTGATGACAAATAAAAGCAATTTAAAACGCGCCTTTAATATCGTCGCCCCATATATAGTAGTTAGAACGAAGGAGATAGCCAAGCTAAATAACCACGTCCTTGTAACTCAGAAAGCGAAAACGAATTGTTGAAATACCATTCAATCGCTATTCGGATCCTACACGCCCGGGTAAAAGGTAAATCAATGTCAGTTACCAAGGGAAAACAATTGTACGCGTTGTTGTACTGAAAGCGGCGGAGATAGCCATGCTAAAACTCCCATAGCATATGTATGTAAGACCATGAAAGTATGGATGATGAATCAGAGCCTATTGATATGGTCAAGACCGCAACGCTAAGTCCTACACTGTAATCATGCTAGTATGACAGCCATGTACTGCAAGGCAAAGATATCATCCTGTACCCATACTCCAAGCGCCGGATTTAAAAGTTATCAAGGCATTTGCTAATGGACATACTAGTGCAAATCACACGATAAACTAGCCAATTCTCTGTATATCATGAATTAGTTCGCCCCCCTCGTGTTAATTCATACATGGAATTACGCTCCCCTAAGTATGAAATGTAATAGAGAACTGTGACATGAACATATCTGGTAAGAAATAATCAGAAATTGTGCTAAGGACTGAGAGTGGTGCAGTGGGTGTAGTGCGGCTGACTGGCACTGTTGAAAGAATATTACCAGTGTGTGAGTCGTACAGTGCTGTGAGAGTTTATTCACCCAGCTTGTGAATAATTCTAGCGTCGTCTTGCGAGATGTCATCCTTCTGGAAGATATCCTGGAGTAAATTAAAAGAAAAGAAAGGGTGCAGTATCACAAAGTTCCTCATATTCATTTATTCGATTAAATTCCTCATATTCATTTACTCGATTTATCGAGTATAAAATAGAGAAGTAAAGATCATACAAAATTATTCCCTTTAACAACAACGAAATCCAGTAGGCTGTGATCGAACCCAAGCAAGCTACCTGCCTGAAGTAAATAGTTATGATGCACCCAAGTATAACATCACATGCGGTGGCAATTTTAGAACGAAATGAAAATACTGTGGTAAAAAAGCCAAATATGCTGAGCGCCCTTAAATTGAAAATACTGTGTTAAATGTGTCAGACATACAAATGTAGATCAACCTAGCGCCGTAAGAATCCATGCTAGAGGTAGTGTGGAGCAAGGAAAAGTAAAACCCTGGTAACTTACCTAGTCAGTCCACGTAATACCATATTGAAAGAAACTTACCATTGGTAAAGCTCCACATGAAACTGAAGAAGATCAAATACATGTAAACACTGCGGAGGCAGTGTACGCTCGCCATGTCTTTGGACAGCCGTGCCATTCGACTATCCTCGTTTTAAAATTAGGGAATTTATGTCCAATATCAAAGCTACCCGGCGGCATGAGAGTGCGAATATGGTGGTAAGAACACCTTTACTTATTAATGATAAATGAATATCCAATCAAGAATGCGAAACCCTACTACTTGAATAAGAACTCCCCTAAACCGGGAAAATGTAAAAGGTAGCATGGTGGCGTATTGGCAGAGTAAAAATAAAATAAACTAAAACAACAGTGCAATTAATAATGAAGATAAGACCAAAGTAGCCCTCCCCCCCCCCTGTATCCTGAAATTACCTAGAAATTACCAGAAGCACAGAGCATGTAAAAAGTAACACGGATGCTCTCTGCCTCCTTTATCATGTTTATTGAAAAGGAAAGAACATGGTGAAATAATGGTGAGACGACCACACTGGAATAGGGTCGGAGCAGCATTAAAAAAAAAAAATTAAAAAAAAAAACCCCAATGAACTAGCTGGATGAGAAGATGGGACTAGCCAACAGTGGACTAGCCTTGCTAAAGCACTTTAGGTTCCCTTGCGCATGAATATTATGGAAAATGTGAGCGACCCCCTCCCCCTAATTACTTTATGACGAGTGAAATAATTGAACATACAGTGCACAGAAATACGAACTATAGTTACTAGGATGCTGTGGAGAGCGAGACTGGGAAGCATTATCCATATAAATAACTATAGACACAACAATGACACAACACGACATGACAATCAAATTCCAACACTGTGACAAATAACCAGGCAAGACCGGGCTGAAACGTAATTGGAGCTTGCATCACCAATGTTGTCAAAAGTGACTGGGCAACGAAACCGTGGTAATGCACATCCCCGTTAGTAACAACAAGTGGGTATAGTCGGCACTGGTTGAAAAATATGCAGGCCCAGGGAACATTAATAGACCACAAAGTGGTGAAATAAAATTCTGGCACAGTGGCCATAGAAACGCTACCCATAGGCAGACTGAAGCCAACACGGCATTGTGAGCAATAGTTTTATTGGCGAGCCCATACGATGCTTAACGCTCCCCGCGCAAAAGCACTCCATGCGTACACGCGGATTATGGCCAAACGCACAAGAATTTGCCGCACGCACGCTTCGCACATATAAGACACAGTGCGCCTGTTGCTTTCACGCTCGCGCCCTCACTTTCAGTACTCATTAGCTGCAGTAAGCAGGCATCGCCAATTTGAAACTGTTAGACTATAATAATAAATACTAACAATTAAGTATTATGTATATAAAAAATTTAAAAAATTTAAAATTAACCACATGATTAAGCATGTGGACCATCGCCACGCCCTGAAAATCACAGAGCAGGATAAAATGTAAAAATTAAAAATAGAATACAAAACCTGGGCCTGATATCAACATCACAAGACAAAACAAGACAATTCACCCTTATTATGAAACCCACGGCCTAATTTTATCACACACTCTATCAATCAATCAATCAACCAATCAATCAATCAATCGATCAATCGGCCTAATATTATCACACCCTCAATCAATCAATCAATCAAACAATCAATCAATTAATCGATCGGCCTAATATTATCACACACTCAATCAATCAATCAATAAATCAATCGGCCTAATATTATCACACACTCAAACAATTATGCAATCCATCAATCAATCCATCAATCAATCAATCAATCGGCCTAATATTATCACACACTCAAACAATTATGCAATATATCAATCAATCAATCAATCAATCAATCAATCAATCGGCCTAATATTATCACACACTCAAACAATTATGCAATCAATCAATCAATCAATCAATCGGCCTAACATAATCAATCAACCGGACTTATCAAACAATCAATCAATCAATCTATCAATGTTACAAATCAATCATTCGGCCCAATATTATCAATCAATCAATCAATCGGCCCAATATTATCAATCAATCAATCAATCAATCAATCAATACTATCACACAATCAATCAATCAAACAATCGGCCTAACGTTATCGCACCATTAATCAACCAATCGGCCTAACACTATCACACAATCAATCAATCAATCAATCAATCGGCCTAATATCATCACACATTCACACAATCAATCAATCAATCGGCCTAACATTATCACACAATCAATTAATCAATCAATCAATCGGCCTAAGATTATCACACAATCAATCAATCAATCGGCCTAACACTATCACACACAATCAATCAATCAATCAATCAATCAATCAATCAATCAATCAATCAATCAATCGGCCTAACATTATCACACAATCAATTAATCAATCAATCAATCAATCAATCGGCCTAACATCACACAATCAATCAGTCAATCAATCGGCCTAACACTATCACACACAATCAATCAATCAATCAATCGGCCCAATACTATCACACAATCGATCAATCAATCAATCGGTCTAACATTATCACACAATCAATCAATCAGTCAACCAATCGGCCTAAAACTATCACCCAATCAATCAATCCATCAAACAACCGGCCTAATATCATCACACACTCAATCAATCAATCAATCAATCAATCAATCAATCAATCAATCAACCAATCAATCAGCCTAATATTATCACACAATCAATCAACCAATCAATCAGCCTAATATTATCACACAATCAATCAACCAATCAATCAGCCTAATATTATCACACACTCCATCAATCACTCAATCAATCGCCCTAATATTATCACACACTCAATCAATCAATCAATCAATCAATCAATCGGGCTAATATTATCACACACTCAATACATCAATCGCCCTAATATTATCACACTCAACCAACAAATCAATCAATCAATCAATCAATCAATCAATCAATCAATCAATCAATCAATCGATCAACCAACCAATCAATCAATCAATCAATCGGCCTAATATTATCACACACTCAAACAATTATGCAATCAATCAATCAATCGGCCTAATATTATCACACACTCACCAATTTTGCAATCAATCAATCATTCAATCAATCAACCAATCAATCAGCCTAATATTATCACACACTCCATCAATCACTCAATCAATCGCCCTAATATTATCACACACTCAATCAATCAATCAATCAATCAATCAATCGGGCTAATATTATCACACACTCAATACATCAATCGCCCTAATATTATCACACTCAACCAACAAATCAATCAATCAATCAATCAATCAATCAATCAATCAATCAATCAATCAATCGATCAACCAACCAATCAATCAATCAATCAATCGGCCTAATATTATCACACACTCAAACAATTATGCAATCAATCAATCAATCGGCCTAATATTATCACACACTCACCAATTTTGCAATCAATCAATCATTCAATCAATCAATCAATCAATCAATCGGCCTAATATTATCACACACTCAAACAATTATTCAATCAATAAATCAATCAATTAATTATCTAAACATATTAACTTCATGGTTAAGCATGAGGCACACGCGTCACGCCCTGAACTTCACAGAGCATGAAACAATTAAATGAATCCTGGGGCTGATATTATCATCACAAGACAATTCACCCTCAATATGTATATTGAAACCAACGGGCCTAATACTAAATTAGTCTACCTGGCCTTAGTCCCGTCGGGCCTAATATTATCATATTACATCAAATCATTGCTTGATGCGTATATTGTAAAATGAAACCAACAGGCCTAATATTATTAATATTATCCAAAATTATTACAATCGCATATAATAATGCAACCAATAGACTATAATATGTTATTGTAACACACCCCTATGATATCCATGTAAATGGTAAAACCAACGGACATAATGTAATATTATATTTTATCGTGCCTCCCCCCCCCCCCCCCCCCCCCCCGTTCGTGTACCACAAACCTATATCGGACCCGCCTACACCCAGATCGGAAGTAAACGGTGGTGAAGCGTGCTGAATGACAACACCAGACCGTCGCACAATTAAATGGCCTAGGAGAAGAACCCGTCGCTGTTGCGAGGGCACCCCGGGTAGTGCAATTGGGCCGTTGCCATTGCCATGGTGCGCGCTAATTGTAGTGCGTATCGGAACGCTCTGTGAGCTGCCACGATGTCCTATATTTAATATTCGAGCCTGTAATTATTACGGCGGACCACTTTAAAACGTAGATTTATTGGAAAAGGGGTGGTCAACGAACAATTCGAAGGAACAGTAATGGGCTATAAATAACCACCAACCCCTATGACCCGTCACTAAACTAAACAAATGATTAAAACCGCTAAACAAGGCAGATTTATACGAGAGAAAAATAAATTGACATTACCTTTCGAGCGATGAGGCGTGAAGGGAAACTTCCAGATGAACCTGATGCATTGTGGGACATACCCACCGGGGGTGGGGGACGTCATAATGATGGATAGGTGATTTCTCGCGTCTACAAAACACATCGCATGGGCTTGCAATGTCATTTATTAGCTGGCGTTGTGACTTATAATGGCCTATAATTTAGTTACATGGAATACGGTATTTCGAAATCGTCCCTGTAATTATCCTCTTAACCATTGTTTTGTTTTACACGAGTATATTATTCATTACACCATTGTGAAAATCGTTTGGGTGAACTCAGACAGGTGGTGATTGACCGCGTGACTGCCGATGATGTGTGAGATATTATGGCTAGTTCTTGAGAGTTGTCATTTGTTTGAGTCCCTCTTAGGTGTCGTGAAACACTATTATGTTTTGAATGAGCATTAGACGCACATGTTTTTCTTCCCATATAGGGAAGTTTGATCCCACTTCAATCATAATTTCATCCCCATACATTTGAGTATCATATGCCATCCAGTGACTAAACCCGTTTGTAGGTGCCTTCTAGAGATTATGGTCAGACTACTTATAACCTCTGGTCGCATCCATGGGATTTGATCTTATTTTGGATATAGTACATTTTGGATATAGTAGTCTTTTAAAACATGTATAAATTCAGAATTTAGTTTTAAAACACCGATAAGTTTATCAAACACATGATATACAAACAAAGTATGTCAGCTAATATCCTGCATATTTTGTATTTACCTGAATTTTTGAGCTCCGGTTCCGTATGCCACGATATGACTATGAACTGAACTCTGCCGAAAGCTGATTTGATACATATAAAGGGTGAATGAGCATACAATAGTTTAATCTATTCTACATCGGCGAAAAATATGTGGTATATCTCACCACGCTCAAAAGTAATCCAAACGTACGCGTGATATTTTGGTACCCGCAAGCGTCACATAACGTTCACATTCGCCACGTGGCGCCATGCGAGAGTTTTACGCGCCAACGCTTTTCTAAATTTATTCGCTTCTGTAAACAGGTTTATCAATTTCAAACCAACTGAACTATAGACTATTGAATTACATAATAACATTTTCGAGGATTTTCTCAATCTAGTTCTCTCGCGATAATCGCGAAATCACAGCAGCGCGAATATATCATTCTACGATGACGTGTAGGAGAGGTATTTCCATTCAATACAACGAATTAATAACATAGAATTTTTAGTAATTGATTTTTGAAGTGATTAGTATTGATAGCCACCTTTATTTTAACGGATATTGAATTCCAGATCTTTGGTCCCACGTAGTACTCTTCGCTTGCAGTTAATTGAAAATTATCATGATTATTTTTTCACTTTTCACTCAATTGGTAATCAGTCGGGGTATATGCAAAGGGTTTTATATTATGTTATTTATAACTCTTTGCAAACAGAATTCCCTAAAGATTTACGATGGTTGGTCATTCACAATGTTATGAAACGCAAACATTATATATCCACGTGAAATTATAGCTACCGGTTTGGTTGTTTTTATAAAGTTGAATGACCTACCGGTATGTCATGAATGTCACTCTAAAGACACCAACGGATTCGGTTAAAGAATAAAGCCTGATTTATTCCCGAATTCTCAAAGGGGTTCAAAATGAAGTAGGCCAGATGCTGCTGAATATATCTTGCCTATTTTCAGTTTTAATTTGGATAATTATATATTGAATTGCTGAGCTTTGTTTATGTTCAAAAAGTACATTGAAAATGTTTTCATAATGCTTAAGTATGTCAGATGCGCGGAAAAGCCAACATTATAACTAGTGGGACTGGCAAATAAACATTCTATATTTAACATTGTTACGCAAAGCTTATCACACGGGCGAGAGTACTACATTATAATGATTATGTAGTTGAATTGCATATCTTTACGTTTATACTTACTTGGAAATAAAATCTCTATCTGTTCGGGTCAGATATTTCCAGAGATATATGGATACATGACTAAGAAATCGTTTGGCATTTCGAGATACAGGCTTGAAATGTTGTTAATATATTGAAGCAAATGACCAGAATGTGTTATTGCATCAAAACATGGATGAGTTATTGGTAGCACAGGTGTCACAAACGTTTCGATAGCCTTTTAAAGCTTTATGCCTCCGGTTGAAAATGTAAGTGGATAGAGATATTATTTTTATTCTATGCTTGTCCCCTTTCCTGAAGCCGCCCCTCAATATATGACACGAGCTGAAAGGTTTGGTCACATTGTTAGATCGTTTTATCCAAACCTTTGTGATGGAGTTTAGATCTCTTGGTGAGACAGCATCCCTGCTTGTATGACAACCGGGTCTTATTGGCTTATAACGCATCGAAGAACTCTCCTTAAAGAAACATACTACACCCGACCACTATGATAACCAGCGCGCCGATCCAAACGCACCACGTTGATAATTTTATATTATTATTTGGTCATTTTAATCTTAAGGTTTTTAAAACTATTTTGGATAAAATTGTTAAAAATAAAGTACAATATTATTAGACATAGCACAAGTCACGCCTCACAAACCTGTCACACACATTTCGTGAACAATTGAGAAATGTCTATT
>JAYJML010000583.1:0-23000 GCA_035610835.1 Ophiura sarsii
TTTAGGTAAACTTCAAATCGAATTTATAAACAAACGAAGGTATAAAAAAAGTGATCTTTTCACTTTATATACTTTTAATATGTTCTTGAAGTTGTGAGGGAGTGTCAATTCATTAACCCTCCTAGAAATATTTTAAATAACCTATTGTATTTCAGTGGTTTTAATACAGCACGTGAAATCTACTATATACTTTTTAACTTGCGACTCTTGAAATTATTGACAGTGGGTTGTTGTTACAATATTAAAGAGGGTTGTTGTTGCCCTCCAGCTAAAACGCTCAAATAAATCGTCAAATGACTGAGGGGTATTGCACTACTATTAATAATAGTGCCATCAATTTCAATTTTGACATTTATGTTGTTAATAATGTTTCCAATGTCGAGCAATACTGGAACATATCGTTCCAGTATCGACCGATATTGGAACATTTAACCTGTTCCGGTATCGGTCAATACTGCACAAAAACGTTTCAGTATCGATCAAAATTGGAACACATACGGCCGAGTGCACCAATGACGAGTAGCTGAAGAATAGCGCTACCTCGCTAGTAGCTGAGGCGTAACCCAAAATGTAGAGAGCACCAAATCGGGGTAAGCTACTAGGCTAGTAACTGGCGGGTAATTTACGCTAAATGTTATACCTGACCGGACCCAAGAGTAAGTTGGGGAATAACGTTTTATGCCACAAGTCAGTCGATTCTAGCAGTAGCGTAAATTTGTTGTGAACATTGGAGGGGATGATTCGCTGATGCTGAAGGACCAATTGAGCTTGCATGCCCAGGGGGTGTCTGTTTGAAGTGGAATGTGACCCCTCATAGGCTGAAAGATTTTATATTTTTGAAAATCCATTCATGTAATTTGGTGGTTATTTAAGTCAAAATTTAGATTAACTCCTTTATGCCCATTCAAACACTAATCGCACCGACTTTAGGTCATATTTAGACCAAAAGGTACTAATTGTCCAAGGATCTTAAAAATTGACTAAATAAATAAATAAATAAACTTATTATTGTTTTTATTAATTAAAAACTGATAAAGCCAAGTTTCAACATTATTGTGAGATGGAAGGGTAGAACTAGAAGAACGAGAAAAAAAATTAAAGCATACCGTGCCGTGCCGTAAGTATTTGTGATAAGAGATTTGTTTTAATTGTATATAATTGTTTCCATCAGGTGCTTGTGTTTGTCATCAAAATCGTGCTTTTTGGTGCAATATTTGTATGTGCCTCTCGCCCAAAATAACTTTGTAATGTCATGATAGTCCATATTTGTGAGAAAAAAACCCGTTGAACAAATTCGATTTTTGATTATTTATGTAAATGTACACTCACCTCTATATGACCTAGCGAGTGACAACACATTTTAAATATTACGGAGGACCATTCACATCAGAATTTTACAGTAAACTATAGATTAACACTTCGCATATGCGCCAATTAATGTTGTAAGGGGACGATGCTAATTAATGTGGATATTTACCTCGCTAGTTACTATTCTGGTGTTCCGCCAGTTATGCTCTAAAAATTACATCGTTAGTAAGTTACGCTACAGTTAGAGCATAACTACTAGAGAGGTAGCTTACCTCCCTATTAAGTTACGCTAGTTTGGTGCACTCGGCCGATACAATGTTTCAGGATTGGTCGATACTTGAACACGTTTTGTGTGTTTCAGTATCGACCGATAGCGGAACAGTTATCGTACGAGTGTCGAGCGATACTTTTATGTTTCAGAATTGAACAAAACTGGTGTACCAGTCTCTGGGATCTAAAGTATGCTTTCTCCCATTTCTTTCTACCTATCTATTCTCTTTTAACGGTCATACAGGATTGAAGGATAAGGTATAGGTTAGGCTTCAGAAATAAAGCAAAGTATAAATAGACCATTTTTTCAGTTAGCGCTTACAGACCTTGAAATAAATGTTTGCATTCAGATTAACTATCAGCTGTATAAAGGGTTATTGTTTTGTACAAGGTAGAAAGAAGTCATAACAACCTTATTATTCACATGAGTAATGAAAGGTTTAAGATAAAAAATAAGTTAGTGAGGGGAAAGTAATATCGGTGACTTATATATTAAATGATTCTGATTTATGATAATGTACGGTCTGATCATTGTACGTAAGTCTGATTTTTCATTACCATACTTACTGGTATAGCAGTGCGGCCTAAATATCCTATCGACTAAGGACCTTGGTCTACTACTTCGATCATCTATACGGCCTAAATATCCTATCGACTTTAGGGCCTTGGACTACTCCCTCAATCACTATATAGTTTGATAATATTGTATTCATGTAATCTCTGATTAAAGTTTTCTTTTATATCTTGTACGATATGGTTCTAATTATTGTCCCGTAGTTTAAGATTGTTGTAGACTGACAATTTAGGTTCTATTTACGCACTGCTGATGATATCATTGTTAATTTACGAGGAACCTAAAAATATCTCAACAACTAGTAAAAATAGCGTATGTTTTCATCTTTGTTTTTGGTGTTATACACGGTTGACATTTCGATTCAAATCCCGTAACACCTCGCGTAATCTGTAATGATGAATATTAGACACAACAAGCCATCAATTCGACTGTCATCAATATGCAGATGTCATATACATATTTATTACATACTTCCGTTTTTCATTATGTGCAGCCTATATGCATTCACCCGACATCAATCATTCAAATATACTGTACGTAATGCTGAAAAATGTTCTTGTTTTTCGTTTCTATATCATTACAAAAACATATGATATCAGGGTTAGGAATTATACAGCAACATATAAGGCCGTGAGGTTTCTGAGGATGTTTTATTTATAGATGTACCTTGTCTTAATGCGGGCCTTAATGAAACTGATTGACTTATATCTACTGCGAGGGAGGAACCATTTTGTAAAGGAGATCAATCATGTGTATCAATTTATTCAAGGACCTCTACCGGAAACCAACGGACAGTGAAGTAAATTTGCACAACAAGTATGAGTACAATATCTGGAATTTCCGGGCATATTGAAAGCCCATACTCATCAAATATAGACCGTTACAGTTATTTCAAAATCATCGAAAACCCCTTTGAACATTTTCTGTCAATTTCAATAAATCGTCCATGTGTACAGGAAACGGAAAAATGTATTTAGCCAAATGTCACCCTTGACATGTAATCAATAAAACCTAACAGTGAATACAACATGTTGTAAGCCAAAACATCAATCGTGCATTGTTATAGGTCGTTATATGCTGAAAAAGATATATAGAAATAATGTGTTAACAACCTATTTTGTATGATTTAAAACTAGTTCGTAAAATAGGGTTAATAAGCCTTTTTAAATACTTCAGTAGGCCGATTTTGCCGAAAATGTCGAAGGTCATGTGCAATATATTTGCTACTATTCTCGTATTAACCTCAAACTGATTTGTGGTAGAACAATCATTTATCATTTGGGCGCGTACTGTACTGCAAATATAGTTCATTACACAAAAAATTGTGTTGTCTACTGTGAGGAAGTGTAGGTAATTGCATATTCTTGATGGTTGACGGGGATGCCGGAGGAGAGAGTTTTTGGGGTTGCCCATGACTATAGGCGCAAGTGAGAAAGGAATTCGCATACTTGTTACGCTACCACATTCAAGCTAAATATACGCTTGAAAACGTCAATAATGACAATTAAAGGAACAATAACATTGATTAAACGCTAGCAGCGTCACATCTACACTGTTAGAAAATGTCGTAACATTACGCACTCCGTAAAATATATATTCCGTATTTTTTCAAAAAAACATCAGAAATCGTTCCGTAAAGCATTGATAATGCTAATTAGGGTGATTTCAACCAACCACACCCATCCAAATTTTACGTATAATAGGAGACATCAAACTCATCTTCAGGTTCTGTTTAATCGTACGGAATGAAAAAAAAACGAGTCCGAAAATATTGCTACCGGACGAAAATTAACGTTCCGTATTCTTGCAGAAAGATTTCCGGACACACTCTTTCATTTTATATGCTTTACGTTATCCGTAATTGTATGGATATTTCTAACAGTGTACACTACGATAATTTTGCGGCAATTTTGATTTTTTACGACTGTTTCGACTCCAGTAGAATAATTCAAAGTTGTTCTAAAAAGTCAATTTCTGTTACCACATACTCTGCTCATAATCAGGGCAACTATCAGTTATTTAGTTATGTTGCTCCCTCTTCGGAAATATTCTCCATACACTTAGTTATGTTGCCCGCTTTGTCCACATTCCCCAATTGGGCTATTCCAATGGGACGCATAAAGAGTGCATAGGCGATTGGATGAAGGATTTCATTTAAAGAAATATCAATTAATGTTAGTTGATAAAAATATGAATAGCCTTAAACAGCTGTGTCCATCCTGTTATCCCATCCTATCGTAATGTAGGTTGACCTTTATATTGTCATGTGTGAATAGCGTAGAACTATTGGAGTGTATGTAATATGATCAATGAATAACGCCTTAACGCTACCTCCTTACCGCACTTACATTGCAAACGCACTCTTGTAGAGTCAAAACATGCTTTTGGTGCGTTTTGAACTGTTAGCGTCTTCTACATAATAACTAAACTGTTCAGAGCGATGTCTAAAGCAATATCAATATTTTTTTGAGACAAACATTGAAAATGCTTCAATATTTAAATATTAATGCCAGATGTTTTCCCTGATTATTCAGGAAAATCACACTGAAGAGTGACCTTGTTGCGGAATAAATAATATTCGATCAGATTAACTAGTCTTATATTTGCAAAACGACATTATATAGAAAGTGTTACAGATTTGAACTGAATGAAACAACATCGAAGAGCTTTTTTCGTCTTAGTCATATTTACACGCCGAGCATGTGACAACAATGACTTATACCTCCTTGACCGCGAAGCGAACCCATTTGGTAAGGAATTTCGATAGAGTTATTAGGGAGATGACTGAATAACCTACATTCACACGCAACGTATTGAAGACGCCACGGTTATCAGTTAATATGCGGATGTGACAGTATCATCGGAGGTCTTCAACCCCCCATATTGGATTGACACTTTTAAGTATTAAAATACCCCAAAAGAAGACAACAGGTTGTTTACGCAACATCGATTGCTCTAATCTCATAAGCTCCAGACGTAGATCCGTCATAGTCATATTTACACGCCAAGCATGGGACAACTATGACGTAGACATATACATTCGACAGCCAGCAAATGCTGGGACAGATTTTTTCTCTTGAATTGAGTTTGATTTCCAAGGCTGATCAATTAATCAAATGTCTTGTTTGTGAAAAGCATATAGTTTGTTAAGATGTTGAAGTAGAACCATGCACACTAATGTAGGATGAACATCCATTATCTACCCTAAAAGCCTGATAATCACATATCCAAGCATGAACTTCTTATAACATAAATTCTGCATGAGTTAACTTTCCATTCCAATCCCTTACTAAAGAAATTAATGGGTTACGAATTGCATTAAACTATATGTCGTTCACACAAGCAAATTAAATGATTGTTAAAAAGCGAATATTATTTGGTCAATGAAAGCATTCATTTCTCAGTTGATAAATATACACAATTCCGACACTATCGCCTGACTAAAACTAAATATTGATAATAAACACGATTGAATGAAACTCGTATTAATATTTGATTTCTTTGACTAATTCGGTTCTGTATAACAAATACCTTGCTAGAACAACCTGCAAATTTAACAGCAACATCCCTCTAAATATTACATTCAATATCTGTTGAATCCCTTAATTAGGTCCTACTGTTCCGTACCATTGTTGGAGGCACAAGGTATGTCTGTATTGAGAACGATTAGGGTTATAAATTGTGAAATCTTAATAATATACGATGTATGTCACACATATCAATATAATAAAGGGGTCAAAAAAGTAAGTCCCCCTAAAATTTGATTACGTTTGTTAGCATAACTCTACACATAATTACACGTTTTAAAAGATTGAAACACTTGTGAAAAGCAAAAACACTTGGCTACCCATAAAAAGTTTCAATATCGTTATTACTTTTCCCAAAATAGTCACATATCACAAAAATGGTTGTGGCATTTTTCAAGATTCTACACGAGTTTGTGTGCATACATCTACACACAATTAGGCGTTTTGAAAGATTGAAACATTTATGAAACTGGAAACCCTTGGCTACCCACACACAGTTTTTTCTTTTCAATACCATGTTTACTTTTCCCAAAACAGTCACATTTCCCCAAAACGATGTTTTCCGAAAAAGTGGCACTTTTTAACGATACAAGGAAGTTATTGACTTGTGAATTGGCTAGTCATGAATTCAATAACATTATTTTATTTTTAATTTCAAATAAGGACCAGCTAAAGAAAGAAAAGACTTTTAATTAATTTTAAACAGCACTGGAGACATTTTTGTAACTTTCTTGCATAAGATTTTTTAAGTGCCACTTTTTCTGAAAACATCATTTTGGGGAAATGTGAATGTTTTTGAAGAAGTAAACATGCTATTGAAGAAAAGAAAAAAAACTTGCAATGGGTAGCCAAGCGTTTTTACTTTTTGATAAATGTTTCAATTTTTCAAAAGGTACATTTGAGTGTTGAGTTATGCAAACAAACACGATATATAATTATAAATATAATGGATACTTTCAGTCATGTTTGGATTATGTTTCAATTTTTAAACAAAAATAAAATTTGAAAAGACCATCTGTTAAATTCTGATCTTACATCATCTGAAATAAGTTATTCTTATTCTCAATAATTGATCCATATTGCCATTTACTATTCGTTTATATTGCTCCAAGCACATACAATCCCCCAAAAATTGGGTTCCTAAATAGGGTCAGCCGAAAACTCGTAATAAACCAAATCACTTGTTCATCTAAGGGTCTGACTTTGATGTGTGGCATTTTAGACATACATGCATACATTGTTATAATGAATTCCATATTCATAGATACGTCAGTATAATAACACAATAGCATCAATATTTACGAAAGATATGCAACAAATATTACGTAGGCCTATATACAAATGTGACAAGAAAAGAAAGAAAGAAAAAAATCGGATAAATACAGAGGCTTATTTCTCTAAGCCTTCCGGGTTACCCTATAATATAGATTATGCACTACGCACACATCATGAAATATGATCAGTTGAAAAATCAAGTCGCTTGATAAACGTTAAATTAACGTTTTGCAACCTCATTTAACTTGTAAAGGTACAGCGAACATATGTACCGTTTTGCAATCTATTTGTTTGAATGTTGTTACCGCCGGCAAACCACATACACCTATCCTAATCGTAGCATGGTGTTTCCTTTTCACGCGGATCCTTGTATAACACTATTTGGATTTTTTCTTTCCTGTGATTCTTAGTATGACAATATCATATCAAATAATTATAAATATTCAGAATAACTTACTAATTGACTAATGTCGGTCGGTGACAAGTTTCTACTTGACCGCTATATGACACGTCTTGAAGTTATCGAATATAGCGTTGTCTTTCCATGTTATGCGATTCCTAGTATCACACTATCTGATTTTGAGTCGAATGTAAAAGAGTGAAAAGTCACTCTAAATTTTGAGTGAATATTATTTAACTCTAACATCGAGTGGGTTTTAGCTCTGAAAGAACGTTCCAGCTATTCACTCTCACATCAGAGTGATGTCCGCTAGCTACAGAGTGGCACGAAAACACCGCTGTTTTATGGAGTGAACACTATGGTTCGAGTGCCGAGTTGCCAATAACCCGTTATCGCTCTTTTGAAGTGAACTATTAGCTAATCAGGAACCCAGCAAATCGCACAAAGATGGCGGACAATATCGTGTCCGCGTGTGTTGAGTGCTAAAACAAAGAGGATTTTTTGAAGAAATAGACGAAATATTTAACGGTGAGTACATTTTATGTGTAGGTCATATCTCATAGCACGTACAGACAAAATCTAGAGAGCCGCAAGGACGACATGGATGCACTATGTAGCAATATATGGTGATGACGACACACGGTCATGTAAATAGGCCGAACACATAGAGCTGCCATGTCGTCTGCCAATACAAGCTTAGCTAGCTCTTTTTCACTCAGAGACGTGCGCTGTCGTCTTTTTGGTATGTATATGCTATAAAGTATGACCTACGCATAAAATGTACTCACCGCTAAATGTCAACTATTTTTTCACCAAATTCACTTTGATAACCATGAGATATTGTTGATTATAAATTCAAGGGTGTCGGCGGCGGCGGCGGTGGAGGCTATAAACATGATAAATGTCAAAGAGTGAAAGACAGCTCAAAAGGTTCGATTTTCTGAAGCACTCTTCCACCAAAAGAGCTAGCAAAATTTACTCTTTTGGAAGAGTGAACTTCACTCAAAACGATTGGTCACTCAGTTGGATCTTTGTAAAATTTAACTCTTTTTGAGCGGTTTTTTACAATTTTACAATAAGAGTGTACATCATCATGAATTCAGAGCAAATATGGTTCGGAACCTTCAGGCTTACCTAGATAAATGTAGGGAAAAAAGTGTACTTTCGGTCCGAGATTCAGGACTGTACAAGTATCGTTCGAGACTGGGTTCCAATATCGCTCAATACTGGTACAAAGTTAGTGTCCCAGTATCGGGCGATACTGGAACACAATTGTGTACCAGTAATTAGCAGTTTATATGTGATGCGATCTGCGAAATCCCGCCAAGTGGTGGGATTTTTCATATTGAAGATATTAATATCATAATAAAGCTGAAAATTGTGCTGATTACAGAACTTTTTCGATCATTTTTTTCTACGATCAATACAAAAAAAAGTTATGAGTGAATGATGATTATGATGTCATAAAAAGCTACAAAACAATAAATCATGAAAACAGGTCAAAGAACGATAGGTTCAATAGAATAACATTATAAAGTTAAATAGAAAGTGACTTTAAAGTAAGTTTTTGAAAGTGAAATTTCATGAAAGATGCATGATGACACAAAGTATTTGAAATGAATTTTCTAAAAAAACCACCATAAAAACTATAACAATATTTTTTTAATTTTTTTTAATGTTTTACCGATAATTCTAGTTCACATCTGGCGATATCTGACGGGATTTCACAGATCACATCACCTATTTTAATGTGTAATAGGTGGAGTGCGAGAAAGATGATATTTAGTATCAATTTGCTTTTTCGTCGTAAATAATTAATTTTTGATAAATAAATGATTCTTAATTAGTACTAGTTAGTAATTCAATACGCACCATATACCATGATACATTTGACTAAATTACCAATTCCACGATTGTTAAATATTGAACTTTACTATACAATATAGGCCAAAAAAGTCCTGTTTGCATTAATACCTTTACATGTATAATGTATGTTTAAATAATGCTAATTAATACTTAATGATATGAATGCGAATTGAACAATTCTATCTTCAACATGCATTTTGTATAGTCCTGGGTGACGTAATCCTGAAAAAGAAGATACACGGGGAAATAAATGTGATATCCGAGCTACTGAGCAGCTGAGGGCTTGATATATGCAGTTTAGTTTGTTACACAATGTATATCATGGAAATCTTTTACACATTTTGACCACCCTGTATGATATACCCTTTGAAAGTAAATACAAAGGGATCAATATTTTCTGTTGAATACTATAATGTGTACTGAAATAGCCAATTTGATCAAATATCAAACGATGTTCAAAGTCAGAAAATTGCAAGTGATAATGTTGCATTTAAGTTGCATTTTATCAGTTTACACCCTACATATTTTCTACAAACCCTGTATAAGGACCTTGAAATTGACAAAATGAGATTTGACATATTATATGCTTTCACAAAATGAATATTTTCCCCATACTCCCATTTTACTTTGAAGGCTATAATTGTTTGAAACAAAAGCCCCATGTTTTTCAAACTTCAGCATGTGTCATAGAAAGGGATCCCACCTCAATGCACATGACCCCAAGCATGCTAAGACTCCAATAGGGCTCAATTTTGACACCTGGTTTATTGGTTGGATATTGTATGATAATTATATCGTATCGATATTACAGTGCGCTGGTACATGTATGGGAGCAAGGTATTTACGTATACGATTCAGATCACGAAATATGTTCCAGTGCACACTAAATAATCTCCTTTCTCAGATCTTATGATCGTATTTATTACATTTTAGCATGGCCATACGGTGATGTTTAATATAATTTAGACTTCAATGCACTTTTGCATTCATGCTATCACGTGTACCACCGACAATGACATTCGACGACGTGCAGTCGCAATATCACTACAATTTTAATCTGCTGTTGGTAATTCAGAATCTAGGAACCTAAATCAGTAAATGGAAAGTGATGTAACCATAAGTAAAGGTTGTATATGGCCATGTGCAATGAACTCGCCACCCTTTGTGTTGATTTTCCAGGCTTTACATTTGACACCATATGAGTTTCGAATTAGCATATCGCAATAATATCTTGATCTACCCCATAAAAAGTATATATTTTCTGTGAACGGAACTTTCACAAAGAATCCAAATATGCTATTGGAATGTAGACAGGGCTTAATGCTTACATGTTATGATTAACAATGGTCAAAAAAATATCGAAATGCTCATATTTTGATTTAAGCTGAATATAATTTTTAAACCTATCCCAATCATAATCTATTGTGCATATTTGAATTCCTCCTGAAATTACCCATAGTTTTCTAGGGTTATTGTTACAATATACTATCTCGAGAAGTGAATGAGCCCGAACGGCCATTTAAGTTTCATATTTTTATAGTTTACAAATAAATTTCTTTGGGTATGCTTCCGATCTTGATTTAAATGCATTTTAAGTTCCCTATTTAAGACCTTTTCAAAAAATGTTTACTTTTGTGATCATCGGTTGAATACTTTCATTGTTATAGTCATTTATATAAATCCGATGAATTAGGGCAAGTTTACTGTGTAGCGAATAGGGAGAAAGGAGAAAGGACAATGCAGTCGATTCACGATTAACAGTTGTTACAAAATAGTTTGTTGAAACAGAGATTTATATTAGAATATAAAACAATCTTTATAATGAGACCAAAATATAGTTTGTATCATACAGGGCTGAGGAGTTATTTGTAAATAGAACATAGAATTAGGAACATTTTCAATATTCCCCATAGAGTTTGTATAGACCGCCACCGCCGCCGCCACCGCCGCCACCGCCGCCACCGCCGCCACCGCCGCCACCGCCGCCACCGCCGCCACCGCCGCCACCGCCGCCACGACCGCCACCGGTTATTTCTAAATAATATGTTACACGTCACAAAAATGGCCAATGTGCACCGTACGTCACTATGTAATACCCTCGACGATACGACACTATGTCATACTCACTAGGTTTAAACATCTAGTATTCCTTGGAACTACCACAGGGGCAATATATGGGCAATATAAGTATTTTAGGTTGATGTACTTTTATAATTCAAATTCCTGATAGACATGACATTTGCAAACATGAAATTTAATGTGCGTGTCTGTCAGTTTTACCCGATAAAGCATGGTAAAATCTCATGGTCAAACTAAGACAGTGTTGTAGATGTCCTTGCAAGTTACACGGAGATAAATCAATGTGCAGTACACAGGTATTTAGGTTGATGTACTTTAATAAAACGAATATATTTGTGTGTGTCTATCTGTATCCTATATAGCCATTACCCTTTTACCATGTTGACAATGGGAGGGATGGTTCTTGTTGAGGATTGCCTGGAGCGGCAAAGAGTGTACTGGAACATGACATTTCGCTCGATACTAGTAATATCGATCCAGATTTGGAATAGGCCTCTATTATTATAGGCCTGGTAGGCATGCACCTTTTCATATTCTGAGAAAATACGTAAATGTTTATGGTTCAATTAAGTATGTAAAATTCATTTTAGAATTTAACATCTGACGAGTGTTCCTTTTCTTAATTATCGTACGAAGACCATGTTTATACCTGAAATTGTTCTAGAAATGTAAGGTATCTTGAAACAGTCCAATGCAATGGGGAACTATGAGTCTTAATCAATTTGATAATGTACGTACTTCAAGCTCACTAGGGTTAAACGTCTAGTATTTCTTGAAACTACCACAGGGACAATCTATGGGCAATACAAGTAATTTAGGTTGATGTACTTTTATAATACAAATTCCTGATAGGCATGACATTTGCATACATGAAATGTAATGTGCGTGTGTGTCAGTTACCTGATAAAGCATGGTAAAATATCACGGTCAAACTAAGACTGAGTGTCGTGGATGCCCTTGCAAGTTACACGGAGATAAATCGATGTGCAGTACACAGGTATTTAGGTTGATGTACTTTTATAAACATAGATGTAGGTTCTTGTTGAGGATTGCCTGGAGCGGGAAAAAGTGTACTTTAGGTCCCAGCTAGTGGTACTGAAACATGACATTTCGCTCGATACTAGTAATATCAATCCAGATTTGGAATAGGCCTCTATTATTATAGGCCTTGGAGGCATGTACCTTTTCATATTCTGAGAAATTACGTAAATGTTTATGGTTCCATTAAGTATGTAACATTCATTTTAGAAACTAACGTCTGACGAGTGTTCCTTTTCTTAATTATAGAATATATGTACGAGGAGTTTCACAAATATTTATATCTGAAATTGTTCTATTTCTAAAAATGTTAAGACATCTTGAAACAGTCCAATGAAATGACAAAGCGAAGTCTCAATCACATAAAAAAGGATTGGCAACGAATATGCTACCATTCCATATATAGGGCTAAAATACAAAATGCAAAACCAGATTTAATAGCTTTCAAATATGAATAACTTTTGCAGCAATAAGTAAAACTACACTTAAACAACATGATAACAAGATGAACATATGGTTTGTAACAACTATGTTTATTTAATCATGTAATATGTAATATGCAATGTAATTTGTTTGTTGGACTTTTATCCTGTTTTTATTATTATTAGAAATAATCATAGATCTTTTCCTGATTACCCACACCAAGTGTCCAACGCGAGACGCATACTTGCGTGACCCACAGGGTATAAGCTGAATACATCTAGATAAATATTTGTAATAATAATATTTCGATACAAATTAACGATGATCTTTCAACTGTAACAACTATCATAACATGTACGAAATTGTTTAAATGTACAAAATGCTGTAAAGAGAAGTGAGGATTGTGAATAATAAGACTCTTGCTTGGAGAAAAACTAATTATATCCGTAACGGAGGAATACAATTTCCTACTAATTAAATATTATAAAAATGGGATAGTTGATCTATGATGTGATCAGCACCGATAGCCTACTTTATTTAATCGGATATTGAATTCCCGACTTTTAGCTACATATTTCGAGCACTCCTTACAAACAGTTAATCAGGAATTGTCTCGATTTTTGACCTCTTTTCAGTGAAATCGGTAAACAGTCGGATCACTGAAACTTCTACCTGTAGTTCAAATTTACTAGAAAAGAATCATGTGCACGGTATATGTAGAAAAGCAAGCATGTCTAGCAATGGTAACGAATAGCTACTGGTGACCTGTTTCATTCTATTACACACCCTTCTGTGTCTTCCGAATTATAAAGAGTGTCAGATGTCGCTTGCAGTTTCATTTGTTTAATTACGCAAATTCTAATCATGATTTTTGTGAAAATAATTTCAAAATATGCATCACGTAGATCTTTAAACATCTTGCAAATCATCATTACATAAGGCTACGTCTTTGTGTTTGCCCTTGGGAAAACCAGCCTTGAAGCTGGCGAGGACGCAGACAAATCTTCTATATTTTACTATATTAACGCACATAGTTACAGCTAATCACACAGGCGACAGTCATGTAATGATTACGCAGTTGAATGGCATATATATTAGATTGATCTAGCGGAGTCTTAATTTAACCCACGCGTTCATTATAGTTTCAACACGGAACAAAAGCATAATGAATTTGAATGTCAATGTCAGATCAGCCAATACATGTTTGCCAATGTTTGACACCGTTCAATTAAAATGACAATCTTATATCTTGTTAAATACAATACTTTTATTTTCCTAGATCTAAAAGGACACAATATACCGTAATGTATTTAGCCATGAGAATTGTAATACATCTTGCGAAATACCTCTTGTATACACATATTACGACATTATAAAGAAACCGTATTGCATTCAAATATTATTCCCAAAAATATGTACAATGAAATAAAACGAGTTGCGTTGTTTTTAGATTAATTATGACGCAAACGTGATTTTCATTCTCTAGGTTGTATTACAAGAAGTCGGCGAAACAATGCCACACTCACAATCTGTGTAAGAGATAATCATGTTAACGAGTTTAGTGAATGGACTATATCGGGCGCAGTTCTTTGACTATAAAGCCCGGGAATATAAGACCCTATGATAATGCCTTCAATTTATATAATTTTAGAAATGGAAATTCGCCCGTTGCTTATAAAATCTGATTTACATAAACTTCATCAAGTTCATCAGATATTTTGGCAATACTTTATAATTTTCATGTTTACTTGTATTACCGCAAAGGCAACCCCGCTCTGTGTTATTAAATGGAATACTTTCAATTAAATGTGAGTGGAATATCTTAAGGGATCAATTTCAGAAAGGTGAGGAAAGATATTTATGATTTGATTGCTTCCATGCCGACAAACCATCACTGTACTATCAATATATATATAGGTTGGTTGAGGAATTAAACCTGGGATACATGTGTGGGAGCGCTAGAGCGTGGCCACTACACCTTCTTGAAGGCAACTACAGAAACAGAACGTCTGATATATATAGAAAGATATATTGATGCACAGACAGTAAAAGTCCTGTCACCAGCTTTGACTCTTGTTATAGGATACTCAAGATAAATATATTCCTTGGATGATCTAAGTGACGTTTTGGAACGTATAAAACTTTCCATTTATTAATGGTTTTATTTATATACATGCAGTTTTAACCGCTTTAAAGCTCTATATTTTAAGATGCCTGATAGATCTGTGAATCTATTTTAACCATTCACAGCTTAATGAAGAACTCGGGAGAACTAATTTTGTGGCGTGCAAGATTAAATAACGGTCAGTGACGACAGACTATACTTCATCCTGTACCAGGACACATGACACGAATCAAGGTGAATATCAATTTCGAACAATTATACTGACACTAATGGCTTTTACGTATGGTTTTATTATTAAAGCAACCCCATACACCCAGTTTATATCATCAATATCAGTATCACGTATTGGATTCGCTCTCATTATAAGGGAGACCTACATGTATACAGGGCCAAGATGTCTACATTAGTTTTATCGTGATATCTTTGAATAGTCGTATGCCCTCAAAATACTCTTTTCATTCATATGCAATTATTTAACACGAGTATTCCCCCATTTCATAGGATGTGAGCTGGAGAACCTATTTTTAACATGACGCTATCTTTTGTTCATGTCACTCAGTGCAAGAAGACCTTACGCTCCCTTACATCTGCAACATTAAGATATCTGACTGCTGCACGATACAGGACGTCATTATGGTAGGCACTTTTTGCACCAAGCTGTAGGTAGCACTTATGGTAAATTGCCGATAATAACAATTACGGACCGTGTTATAATGTAGATAGAAGCTTGCGTAACATATAATGAACCTGTGAACATAGCGTATGTGCGTGGAATGGTCATTGCCAGGGGTCATTACCACGTCGTGTGTGGCCCGCTATTGAAGGGGGGGGGGGGGGGGGGGGGGGGGTGTAAACAAGGCTGGGCTACCTCACACTTTATAATAGACATACATGCATAAATTGTTTTAATGAATTCCTTATTGATCATGTTGATAGATCAGTATAATAACACAATAGCATAAATATTTACGAACGATATCTTATAATCATTTGTAGGCCTATACACATTCAATTCAATTTAATTTATTTAGCAAAAGTAATACAAACAAATAATAATACAATATGAAGTAGTGGCTAAGAACCCCAGTGGAAACCCTGATAGACGGGCTTATATATTGAGGACCCTTGACACAACAATAGAATGATAGCAAATATAGCATTTTTAATGACGGGAGAACAGAAAACATGAAACAAGATCAAACAGAACAGCACAAAAACAATACACTTGACACATGTAAAATTCGATTGAAAACAGCAATATTTCCGATAAATACAGAGGCTTATTTCTCTAAGCCTTCCGGGTTACCCTGTAATATAGATTTTGCACTTCGCAAACACCATGAAAAATTATCAGTTGAAAAATCAAGTCGCTTGATAAACGTAAAACTTACATTTCGTAACCTTATTTAACTTGTAAAGGTACAGCGAACATCTGTACCGTTGTGCAATCTATATGATATAAATGTCGTGTACCGCCGACAAATCAAATATACACATATCCTAATCGTAGCATGTTGTTTCCTAACGCGGATCCTCGTATAACATTATTTGAATAATTCGTAATTTTTCCCTTTCCTGTGATACTTAGTATAACTGTATTAGATCAAATAGATAAAAATAATCAGAATGACTTACTTATTGACTAATATTGTAGTAACATACAGTCTTTTTATTACAAATTTCACTTTGGCCGCTAATTGACTCGCAAGTCTTGAACTTATCGACTATAGCGTTGTCTTTCCATGTCATGCGACTCCTAGTATAACACTATCTGATTTTGACTCGGATACCCCTTTTAATTCCTTCCAATTTAGATAATGCACATTTTGACGGCGCTTAGTACAGTTCATGTATCACGGCTAGTTTTGTTTGTGTTGTCTAAACCAATTTTCACGCCAAACGGGTTGACCCATGGTTGAACATTCGTATAACTATTATCAGTTCATTTAACGAAACGTTCTTATAACCCAAAACCTACATTTATAATGAATTTAGAGCAAATATGGTTGGAAACCTTCAGCGTTACCTTAGATAAATGTAGGGGAAAAGCGTTCTTTCGGTCCCAGATTCTGGACTGTACAAGTATCGTCCGATACTTGAACACCTAGTATCAAGCCACCCAGTATCGCTTGATACTTGTACTAATGTGTTCCAGTATCGGACGATACTGGCACATATAAAATGTCCCGGTATCGGGTATCAATACAGTATCAATACTGGGACAAATCACTACTGGTAGCATGTACATGTACCAGTATCACCCCATACCGGAACATAAAAACGTTCTTGTATCGCTCGATACTGCAACACAATATGGAACAGTAAAATCGTACCAGTGTCGAGCGATAATGGCAACATTTATGTTCCAGTATTGGACGATACTGGTATACCCGTATCTAGGATCTAAAGTAAACTTTTAAAAATGTAGAACATAAAAAAAAGGAATGTTCATCAATTGAATTACTTCATATGAGCGCCACAATAACCCCCTTTTTACAGGTAAATGCATAGGGATCCACCTCCCCTAAGAATTTTCGCCAAGAGTGATCACTTTTACATCCCTTGCGCTCATTTTGACGAAAAAATAGAGGGTACCACCTTACCCGGGGGTAGGGTAGGTCGTCAAATCCGATAGTAAGGGGGGGGGGGGGGGGGGGGGGGGGGGATTGACACCTTACCATTTGTTTAAATCGCCATTTTGAAAAATGTGTTAATGGTATGGTCCTGAATATTATAGTATATTTTAGAAACACCATTTCCCTTACTTATAAGCAAAAAACTGCGTGAAATTTTTATATTTGGAATTTTTTGGCGAAAATTTCAATTTTGGCCTATATTTCAATGTACAGCGAATACAGAATTTTGAGGTCGCCATGTTTATTGACGTCATTGTGACGTCATCCGTTGGATGTTTGTACTTGTTTTGGTATGTATGGAAAGAAGGGACCTCTAGCCATACTATGGTACCAAAATAAGCATTCTCTGCATCTCGGTTTGGAGTTTTTGGGGTGGTAACCCCCCTTAGGTATGAGTGTTATAAAAACGTCTCAGGAGGACAAGGTATTATCGATATAGGGAAAGCGACAAAGGTCTTGTCTTATTTGGGGATTTCTGTGAACAGTGTCTACTGCTGACTTCACATTTATCGTTTGTTGGGCGTCTTCTAGACTCTGAATTTGACACGCGCTGGTAGTATCGATACATGATGGTATAAAGGACTTGAGGTATGAGCTGGGTCCATCTGTAGAAAGCCTTGCTTACACCAAGGGTATACCGGCAATCAGCAGCGAACAATATTATGCAAGGTCTTCTATTAAGGTCATGCGCCATGAATTGGGACCCCTACCTTTTGGGAGGTTTGACATTTTTCCACCCGCACTGATGTTTAAAGTGACTCAGTTTCTATATTGTTTGTCGTACAATCATGATTTTGGTGTCACTTTCAAGTAGTTTACCTATACATTCGATATCAGCAAAGAAAATGTATCTATTTCAATTCAGTTTCATTCGAGAGTAATTCATTAACAAATTGGTGCTTGAGGCGGCGGCTAGGGAGCCCGAGGTTAGAGAGCCAGGGTCATAAGAGTACGTTGAAATACGTCCTTTATATCACTTTGGACAATTTAATATGTATAATTGGCAGTTTATAGGTTAAAGTGTAATTTTGGACTGCCAGAAAGGTGATATTTTAGTATTCATTTGCTGTTTCGTCGTATATAATTGATTTTTGATAAATAATTGATTCTTAATTATTAATAGTTAGTAATTCAATACGCACCCTATATCACGATACATTTGACTATAATTACCAATTCCACGAGTGAAATGAATACCTGCTTTGTTAAATATTGAACTTTAACATAAACTATAGACCAAACAAGTCATATTTACATTACCTTTACATGGTATGTAATTAATGCTAATTAATGCTTAACTTATTTTTATCAATGCGAATTAAAAAAACCCTTTTTTTCCACAACATGCATTTTATATAGTCCTTGGTGACGTAATCCTGAAATTTAAGATACAGGGGGCACTAAATGTGACATATGACCTACTGAGCAGCTGAGGGCTCAACATATGCAATTTGACTTGTTACACCCTGTATAAAATGGTTCTCCTCGGGCATAATTATGCTTTAAGTTAGTATCTCTTATGTCTATCAGTTGCAAAATGCCAATCTAATGCTTAGTATACGTCATTTAATTATGATAAAAAAATATTCTTTTCGCAAATCTTTTACAAATTTTGACCACTCTGTTTGATATTCTTTTTGAAAGTAAAGATAAAGGGATCAATATTTGTCTGTTGAATACTTATGTGTACTTCTGAAATAGCCAACTGAATCAAATATCATTCGATGTTCAGAGTCAGAAATTGCAAGTGACAAATGTTGCATTTTAGTTGCATTTAAAGGTGTATGATCCGATCACTTTTTTGGGGCTATGAGGTTTTTTTAACATCAAGATATTTTGATATCAGAAGAATCCCTATATTTTTCTCAATATGTCTGTAAAATCATAGGGCCCAGAAATGTTCCATTAGGAAATGATAGGCTAAAATGTGGTGAATCACTGCCAATGCCAAATGTCGTTAACCACCAGCCAGTTTGTGTCCTACTCAATGGGCAAATTTTATGTGACCTTGTGCTTCTAAAATAAGAACCATTGGAGTTATGCCACTCAATCTTTGGAATGTGACAATTTTAAGGATGACCTTCCATGTACAATTGAAAACATCAAGTTGTAAATCGGGCCAGCAATCAGAACATTTACCTTTAATAATCAGTTTACACGCTATATATTTTCTACAAACCTTGTATAATGACCTTGAAATTGACAAAATGAGATTTGAAATATTATACGCGTTCAGAAAATGTACATTATACTTTCCCCATTTCCCACACTTCCATTTCGGAAGGATATTGTTTGAGACAAAACCCCCATGGTTTTTCCAACTTCCGGATGTGTCACAGAAAGGGGTCCAACTCAAGGCACATGACCCTAAGCATGCTAAGTTTCCAATAGGGCTCAATTTTAACATCTGGTATATTAGTTGGATGTTGGAATGACATATAGATATTACAGTGCGCTGGTACATGTATAGGAGCAAGGTATATATACGATTCAGATCACGAAATATAATTATTATAATATATAATTATAACTCAAACATGCACGGTAAATATTGTGATTGGAATAGGTATAACAATATTATTGAGCTTAAATCAAAATACGAGCATTTCGATGTTTATTGAAGCATTAGGATGCAATAGCATATTTGGATTTTTTAAAAATTAAGTAATGAATGTTTGGCTTTATGACTTGATGACGTACTTCACGCTCACTAGGGTTGAACGTCTAGCAGTCCTTGAAACTACCAAAGGGAAAATCTATGGGAATTACAAGTATTTTAGGTATATAGATGTACTTTTAACATACAAATTCCTGGTAGACGTGACATTTGCATACATGTAATGTAATTTGTGTGTCTGTCAGTTTTACCTGATAAAGCATGTTAACATCTAATGGTCAAACTGAGACTGAGTGTCTTAGATGTCCTTGCAAGTTACACGGAGATACATCGATGTGCAGTACACAGGTATTTAGGTTGATGTACTTTTATAAAACGAATATATTTTGTGTGTCTATCTGTGACCTATATAGCCATTTCCCTTTGACAATGGTATTGTTCTTTTTGAGGATTGCGTAGAGCGGGTAAAATGTACTTTAGGTCCAAGCTAGTGGTACTGGAACATAACATTTCGCTCGATACTAGTAATATCGTCATGCTCCAGAATTGGAATAGACCTCTATTAGTATTGGCCTGGGCATGTACCTTTTCATTTTCAGAGAAAATACGTAAATGTTTATGGTTCCATTAAGTATGTAAAATACATTTTAGATATCAACGTCTGACGAGGTTTCCTTTTCTTACAGTATAGTGTATATGTACGAGGAGTTTCATACCATATTTATACACATGGAAAAAAGTATCGCACCACTTTTTGTTGTTGAAAAGTGCAAATGTGGCCTCGAATTTTGCCACCATGGTGTGATATTAAGGATCATTTGTTTGCGTAAGCTGTCCAACAAAATGCTATGCAATAAAAGGGCCACATTTTAGTTTGTGACGTAATCGATGTGATGTTTTTCAAGGCCAAGGGGAAAATGCATGCTTTTGTCCAAAAACATGCATGAAACAAGTTTGGGTATAACTCGATATTGAATAGACTTTAAAAACTTAAAATAGTCATTATATTAGTTCTGTATTTGGCGCAAGAAATGTATCATTTAGACGTTATAGGCTACAATACAGTGAATGAGTCCAAACATGCCATTTTTTGTTGCTCATAAATTCAGCATATACGATGAGGTCACCGTTGATTTTTTTAAATTTATTTGACCTAGGTCAACACTTCCGCAATATTGCTTTTGTCATTTGAACTTATTTAAAATTTGACCTATTTTGACCTTTGACCCCATAACCGTTGGGCGTACGAAAAAGGGAGTTTTCTCATGTTTGAGGACCATCGGGCAACTTTTGAAATTTGACCCCAGATGACCTTTGACCTTGGAAGACTTGAATGTGTTACCAAGGATTACAACTATAGAGATTAATCATTGGGCCTCTCAATATCGCGTTTTACCCAAACTTGTTTTATGCATTTTCACTTTGGCCTTGAAAAACATTACATCGATTACATCACAAACTAAAATGTGGCCCTATTATTGCATAACATTTTGTTACGCAAATAAATGATCCTTAATATCACACCATGGTGGCAAAATTTGAGGCCACATTTGCACTTTTCAACAAGTGGTGCGATACTTTTTTCCATGTGTATATATCTGAATGTGTTCTATACACTATTTCTAAAGATGTTAAAACATCTTGAAACAGTCCAATGAAATGTCAAAGTAAACTAAGAGTCCCAAATTACAAAGGATGCAACACTTCATTGGTTACAGTACAATATACTAAACAATATACTAGGCACAAATAGTTTGCTTTATAAAATGAAAATAAAATACAGTGATCAATGTAGTTTTTGCGATTCCAAATCTCAGTTCGTAAATCCTATGTCACTTGTCTTAGCGCGCTATATCCAGCTTGATTGAGAAGGGTGGGATTTTCGTGTTACGGTGTTAGCAACGTCAGATGGTTACGGATAATATGGGACTGTGTTATTTTAAATAATTTTAGAAGTCTGGTCAAGGCTATGAACAAATAAGAAAAAAAATACAGTAAAGTTGAGATCACTGAAATGTTTTTGAAAAGAAACATGATCTGTAACAGCTCTTGCGCTGAACAAAAACCAACCAAAAATTGTTACGAGCTAAAAATATGACCAAAAACAATTACAATTACAAATTGAATATGAAAACGATAACAATAGCAAGGCAAACCAAATTTAAAACCAAAACAGTTAAAATTAGCTGTCAGAATGAACTGAAACATCTATATAGATAAATATTTAAAAATTCAGAGGTATAGACCTTTCAGAATATTATCGCTTGACGATATTACTAGTATCGAGCGATAATATTCCGGAAGGTCTATACCTCTGAATTTGTATACGCTCTACCGTTTACGGTATTGAGCACTTTGTTTAATGGCTAGTCTAACCAGAAACGGTTGTCAATACATAGATAAATATTTATAACTATTATAATTCGGTACAATTTAACGATGATATTCAAACTGTAACAACTATAATAACGTATGAACGAAATTGTTTGAATGTACGAGATGCTGTAAAGAGAAGTGAGGATGTGAATAATACAACTTTTGCTTGGAGAAAAACAAATTATATCTGAACAGAGGAATACAATATCCTACTTAATTGGACATTATGACGTAGGATAGTTAATCTATGATGTGATCAGTACTGATAGCCTTCTTTATTTAATCGGATATTGAATTCCCGACTTTTGGCTACAGTTAATCAAGAATTGTCTCGATTCTTTACCTCTTTTCAGTGAAATTGGTAAACAGTCGGATCACTGAAACTTGTACCTGTAGTTCACATTTACTAGAAAAGAATCATGTGCACGGTATATGTAGAAAAGCAAGCATATCCATCCGGGTTAACGAAAAGCTACTGGTGATTGT